>JAKOGI010000375.1:0-475000 GCA_029747015.1 Carnegiea gigantea
TTTTTTTTTTTTTTTTTTTTTGGGGATGAGTAACAATTTTGAGTGACTTGAGTAATAATAAATTTTTTTGTCCCTAAACTGAAGATTTTAAAGTGAACAACCTTGAGTGAATTAATGAACACATCGGTTATTATTAGTGAACAACCTTGAGAACTTGAGTGATAATAATTAATTTTCTTTCCTTGAAAAAATATGATTAAGAGAAAAGCTAAATACCCAAAAAAAAGAAAGAACCTCGAGTGACGGAAGTAATAACAACCTTTTTTTTTTCAATTCACTATATATGCAAACTTTATTCACCCCTTTTGTTCAATATAAAAATGCTCATTTTATTAACTTGGATCTTTATACATTCCAATTTGTTCGCCATATAAGATATTGAACTATAAATAAATTGCCATCTTGAGTGAACAATCTTATAACAGATAATGAACAAATATTTCACTTTTAGTGAACATTATCGAGATACACAGCAGCCCCTAGCTTCTATGCAATTCTCTTTCAACTGTGAATATTTTTTTTAAAAAAATTGAAAATCGATATGATAATTGAAGGGAAGAAAGTGTAAGTTTTTTTCAAAAAAAATAGAAGGGAGAAAAACAGTTAGTTAAAATAGTGGACGATTAGATTAGATGATGTGAATAACTAACACAGAAAAAAAAAAATTAATATGACATGAATATATAGCGCTTACATGAATCTGGGAGTATAAACTCCCAGATACATATAATAATTTGCGGGGAATGCTCTATTAACGTGACGGCCCAGCCTACGGTGACCGACCCAACAATCCAACGTCGGACCTACCGAGTAAGAAGAGCCCCATATTCTACGTTTTCTTGCAAGTTGCCCATTCTTGAGGGTTAGGCAGGTCCACGTCTGATTCTACACGTGGCGCTCAATGATTGGAACACTGGAGCGCCTATTCTCGCCGAAGTCGGCTGACCAAGTCTTTAAATAGGGCCACCCGTTTTGAGGTTTCTCATTCATCAGGTCAATCTTTTATCTGCAATTTCTCTCACCTCCTCAATTTTCTCTTTCTTCAAGCTCGGCAATTTCTCTCTCTAGCAAGGTATTCCTTGTTTCCGCTCTCTTGATTGCTCTGGTTTGATCTTGGTTGGTTCGATTTTTGTAGCTCGTATCCGTTTAGCGAGTTCGATTGATGATTTGAGCAGTAATTGAAGATTTTAGGTTGAATTTGCGACTTTGGATTCCTTTTTTCTTTAAAGGAAACGTATTTCTCTGATTAGATGTCGAGAAATCTTGAAATTTGTGGCTCTAGGGTTGATATGGATTGATCGATGATTTTGTTTGTGTGATTGAAGGCTTTAGCTTTCCTTGTGATTTCGGATTCCTTTTTCTGTAATTTTGTTAATGATAACCTAATTCTCTGATTAGATTTCCGGTGAAATTTTGAAGCTTAAAATTCTAGGGTTCCCATGGATTGATCATTCTTTTGGTGCTTTTTCTCCTTTTTGATCTTCTTTGCGCATACTGTGTTGTTCCGTTTTTGCAGTCATTAAGACTTACGATCTCGATTTAGGGATTTCTGGTGACCTGTTTCTCGGATCCCACATGGATTCCGGGATCTGAGATCTGTTTTAGGAATTATTTTAAATGTGATCGCAGTTCTGTATGTCGTTCAAATATAAATTCTTTTTTTGGGGTTTAATATTGGTTGTTTGGCTCTGACGATTGATTGGGTGTGTGATTATGTCAGATGCAAATCTTCGTGAAGACCCTCACCGGGAAGACAATCACTCTCGAGGTCGAGAGTTCTGACACCATCGACAATGTTAAGGCCAAGATCCAAGACAAGGAAGGAATACCCCCAGACCAGCAGCGTCTGATCTTTGCCGGCAAGCAGCTTGAGGACGGACGTACCCTTGCTGACTACAACATCCAGAAGGAATCAACCCTCCACCTTGTCCTCCGTCTCAGAGGAGGCATGCAGATCTTCGTCAAGACCTTGACCGGGAAGACCATCACCCTTGAGGTCGAGAGCTCGGACACCATTGACAACGTCAAGGCCAAGATTCAAGACAAGGAAGGCATCCCCCCGGACCAGCAGAGGCTCATCTTTGCCGGAAAACAGCTCGAGGACGGCCGCACCCTCGCTGACTACAACATCCAGAAGGAGTCCACCCTCCACTTGGTCCTTCGTCTTCGTGGTGGTATGCAGATCTTCGTCAAGACCCTCACTGGCAAGACCATCACCCTTGAGGTTGAAAGCTCCGACACCATTGACAACGTCAAGGCCAAAATCCAAGATAAGGAAGGCATCCCCCCAGATCAGCAGAGGCTCATCTTCGCTGGAAAGCAGCTTGAGGATGGCCGCACCTTGGCCGACTACAACATCCAAAAGGAATCAACCCTTCACCTTGTCCTCCGTTTGAGGGGAGGCATGCAGATCTTTGTCAAGACCCTGACTGGAAAGACTATCACCTTGGAGGTGGAGAGCTCTGACACCATTGATAACGTCAAGGCTAAGATCCAGGACAAGGAGGGCATCCCCCCAGACCAGCAGAGGTTGATTTTTGCTGGTAAGCAACTTGAGGATGGGAGGACCCTGGCGGATTACAACATCCAGAAGGAGTCCACCCTTCACTTGGTGCTCCGTCTTCGTGGTGGTATGCAGATCTTCGTGAAGACCTTGACTGGAAAGACGATTACCCTAGAGGTGGAGAGCTCAGACACCATCGATAATGTGAAGGCTAAGATTCAGGACAAGGAGGGCATTCCCCCAGACCAGCAAAGGCTTATCTTTGCCGGTAAGCAACTTGAAGATGGCCGCACCCTCGCTGATTACAACATTCAGAAAGAGTCTACCCTCCATTTGGTGCTGCGTTTGAGGGGTGGTATGCAGATCTTCGTTAAGACTTTGACTGGAAAGACCATCACTTTGGAGGTTGAAAGCTCTGACACCATTGACAACGTCAAGGCGAAGATTCAAGACAAGGAGGGCATCCCCCCAGACCAGCAAAGGCTTATCTTTGCTGGGAAGCAGCTTGAGGATGGTCGCACCCTTGCTGATTACAATATTCAGAAGGAATCCACCCTCCACTTGGTGCTGCGGTTGAGGGGAGGTATGCAGATTTTTGTGAAGACCTTGACAGGGAAGACCATCACCCTGGAGGTGGAGAGCTCTGACACTATTGACAATGTCAAAGCTAAGATTCAGGACAAGGAGGGAATCCCACCAGACCAGCAGAGGTTGATCTTTGCTGGCAAGCAACTTGAGGACGGGCGCACCTTGGCTGACTACAACATTCAGAAGGAGTCCACCCTCCACCTTGTCCTTCGCCTCCGTGGTGGTTTCTAAGATTCTGGTGTCCTGCTGCCTGCTTTAATGTCTTCTGCTATGTTGAAGGCCGTTATGCTTTTTCATTGATTCATGCCTTGGTTGTGAAGGGTTTTAGTTCGCAAGATGAATGGTTTCAATTCTGTTGTTGGTAACTGTTTCGTTTTGTAGTTTCTATGTCTGCATGTTGGCAGTGGTGATGAACTCCAAGTTTCTGATTGAATAAGAAACATATCTTTCCTTTTGAGTACAAGCTTGTGTTCACTTTTATGCTAGGTTTCTATTCTGGCCATCTAAAATTGTTGATTATCTGCGTTGTGTGTGAGCACCAGCCACTCAATTCGATCAAAAATTGCTCCAGCAAGGATTGAGCAGACGATGGTGGTGCTGGGGTCTCCTTCACTGCCATATCTTGTTGTAGTCCCAATCTTGCTCATTCTGTGTCTCTGATTCCTCCTTTCTTGGACGTTGTCACATTAGAGCATCCTTGTAATTTTATTTGAAGGCATCTCCTGGGTGACAGTTTACGGTTGAGTTCATGGTCTCGTGTGATGGGAGAGTGTTTGTTTGGCATTTGTTCTCCATGATTAAGTTGGGCTTCAGGATGGTTTCATGATGGGTTTCATTTAAGAGGAGTTGATTTATACCCTTTTTGTGTTTGAGACTGAAGGGATACTAGCAAAATGGAAGTGCATCATTTCGCATTTGGGGTCTCCTTTGGTGCGATTAAATACTTTATAAGTCTTTCTTTGGTTGAATGCCACGGTGCCTTGGGATTAAGGCAACTACTATGTGGACTTCTTATCAGTTTTATGTAGTAGTTCAAATATGTTGGCTCACATATCTTTAAACTGGGATTGCTATTTGTATTTTGTGATCAGTTACTGCCTTTGTAAGCTTAATTTGCATTTTTGCTTTTGCTCATCTATTATTACTTGACATAAGCTGTTAGCAGCTAATGGCAACACAATGGTTGGGGGAAATTTTTACCTAGGAGAAAGCTAATGTCAGCCTTGGTGGGTCTTTGGTAGCTGTCTTGCTTACTCGCCTGCATGGTGATCTTGCAACTTTCCCCCTTAGATCACACTGGGAAGGTCCCTTTCACTCTTTCAGTCCTGGTATAAAGTATTTATTGAGATCACACCACGAAAGTTGCAGGTGTACTGAAGGTGGTAGCAGAAATCTGGCTGGGTTCCATGGTTTACAACGCGAATGATAAACTGCGGGAGGATTCTCCAGAAGGTATTAGAGGAAGGTTCAGTGTTCCAGGTTTGCTGTATCCTGCTATCAGTATGATTCAGTATGCATCTTGTATCTGCTGTATGGTGGGTAGAAAGTCAGCATAGGTCTTTGAGGTGCAGAGGCCTTCCCAGGTTTTTAGTGGTTAGGGTTCCTTTTTGTTAAGCCAGAGCAACTACATTGCCAATGCTGCTAGGTGCGGAAAAAGACTGCTTGATCAACCTCTCAATTGTTTCCTCATTTGTCCAGGTCGGCCTGTGGAGATTTGGAATCAAGATTTTCTTCCAGACAAAATTAGTGGTTTCCTTTGGTTGTGTCGTCATTCAACACCCTCATGACTTCTTAATTCTTATCGTTCTGACCAAAATGAATATCTGGATGATAGGTTCAATGGTTTCAATGCCAGGTAGTGTCATGTGCTTTCCAGTGCTTCATGTCTGGATTTCAACGTTGTTTGTCTGGCCTTGTGCGTACTGTCCTTGTGTTTAACTGTTTCACTTTTCAAGTTTGTGTAGTACCGTATCAACAAGGATTCAAAATGCGGTTTGGATCGCGATAGCAGTTTCGGTCGTGGTATGGAAAAACTGCTCTAATGTGGCAATCGCGTTATTTATTGTGGTGAAAATGCAGTTTGGCCATCTCGGAAATCTTTCTGATCCGTCCATTTCGTCACAGAACAACCACATTTTGAATCCATGCATAGCAGTGATGGATAACTGCCAAGTTTCTCATGGAATGTGAAGCAACTCACTTTTCGTCTGGGCAGAAGTTTGCTTTCACTTTTAAGCACCATCAACTTCGAAGGCTGAACTAACTACTACTCGTAGATCATGGCACTGCTGGAGTTGGGAGTTTATGTACTTGGTTAGGACATTCTCGCATAGTTGCACAGAGATATTTGTGATTTTTCTTTTTCTTTTAAAGGAAGTCTATGAATCACTGCATAGGCTTATTTGAAGGCAGTTCTTGGCAGTTCTTGCTTCTGGTTGTATCTAGAATCCTCGAGGATCAGAGGCAGAAAGGGGTATCTTTTGTGGCTGTCATTGAGCAGGTTAGCATTGGGTTGATGGTTTCGTGCTTTGCTCTTCGTGATTGCATTTATATGCGGCCTCAAAGTGGATGAGAGAACAAATTAAGGGGGGTGAGTTACAAGGAATGATCTTTATCTTGTCTGAAGTTGATACTGGAACCACGAGATTGCATCATTTAAGTATTTAACATTTAGGGTGTCATTTGATGTGGGAAAACAGTTTGCATCTTTCTTTGGCTGAATTCTTGGATGTTCTAATGGTGGGATAGTGACCTTTGTTTGCAACTACCATATATATGCTCAACTTTAGTCAAAATATTGCTAAAAACGTGAAATTGCTTCATCTAGTATTTGCGGTGTGATTTCGAATTGGAAAAGTTTCCTCGTCTTCCTTGGTTGAACTATGTGGTTTTCTAGTGGCTAGGTAGCTGTCATTGCATGTATTTGGAATGTCATTTCATATTGGAGAAGTCTGTCTGTCTTCCTTGGTTGAATGATGTGGCAGTCTGGTGGTGAAGTAGCCATAGTTGCATGGGACTTTCGTGAATATGCTCCAATACTTTGCGGTGTTAGTGGATCCTATGTTCATGTTTCTTTCAGAAGTGCTGGTTCATGATGTTGCTATTTACTTTTTCTGCTCAGTTGTGTGCCGCTTGGATTGTATTTGTGCTTTTGCTATTTTGACCAGTGTGGAGGCAACGCATCAGGTTTCTTGTCAGGGAGAACGCATCCCTCCTCCCTTCCTCTTCCATTTTATGGGTTCCTGTAGTCGTTCAGCAGTGTAAGTCTTGGGATCTCTAATCATTAGCCGAATTGTGGCTGGAGGTCTAACATGTGTCTTCAGAATGATGTTGCTATTTACTCTTTCTTGATCATTTGTGTTCAGCTTGGGTTGCATTTTTGCTTCTGCAGGGAGAACGCATTCCCTGCCCCTTCCTTTTCCATTTCATGGGCTCCTGTACTTATCCGGCAATGTAACAGCCGAAACTGTTTGCGAACCTCTTTGTGGAGCTCTGGTTGTTAACTGATGTCGTGTCCAGCGGTCTAACATGAGTCCAATTTTTTTAAGGCTTCTCATATACTCCCACTGCAAGGTGTTGATTGTTTGTGATGTTCTGCTTCTTTCAAATTACATCTACCTGAGAAGGCTTCTCAGCAAATGCATGCTGATCTTCTCACAACCCCCACCCCCCAAAAAAAGCAAGATATTGTTGATCCTATCTGTTCAGCGGTAATATCATGTTTACATTCTACCTACAAAGATACTTTGAATGATTGCATATGGTCTATTGTTTCCTTGGTCTTGTACATGTAATTTGATTGATAATTTCAATTTTGCTTACAAGCTTTCCCTACCATGGTAATTTGAGCTGTGCTTGCAAGTCTCCAATACCTTGGCAGGCCAAACTCTGAGAGATTTTTTGAACCTGGCTCTGCAGCATGCTGCTTTTAATTTGGAAGTTCTTCAAATTGCACTTTTTGCAGCAATAGTATTTGACAAGATATGCTATCTGATCTTTTGCTTGATGATGGCTCTCCTGTCGATGCTCAATGTAGATTGTTCAGTGCTATGAATATGGTGACGGGCACAAAACAAACTGCTGGAGAAACTCAATTGAGTAACTGGGCGTTCAGGTTGGCTCCATAGATATATCCAATGTTACCGAGCAAAGGCAGTGAGTTTCTTACTGTGGCTTCTGTAGTTGGTTTTATCATTTGCCATGTCCAGGGATTAATAGTGTTCTGCAACTCTTAATCAGAATGATTATTATGGGAGTTTCAACTTACACAGTGATTTTCTTATTGTGGCTTGTGTAGTTGGTTTTATCATTTGCCATGTCCAGGGATTAATAGTGTTCTGCAACTCTTAATCAGAATAATTATTATAAGAGTTTTAACTTTCAATGGTTTGAGTACTGCTATGGAAGTGCTGTGTACTTTAAAGTGTTTCTGCTTCATGTATGGCATTCAGGACCAGGTTGTTTACAGATGACGGTACTGCAGCATCATGGTAAAATTTTCTCTACTTGATGCTATTCTTCTGTGTGGATTCTCCTCCTACTGAAAGAACTCATTAACTTTTCAGTTGGGCCGTCTCATATTTGTCGGTACATTTCAAAATTTCCCAATTTGGAACAAGAAAAAGAGTCATTGACACTTTGGTACCATAAGGTATGATCACTTAATAAAGTGGTCCAAAAATTTATAAAAATAATAGCTTGGGACCTTGAAATTTTAAGAAATGACTACTTTTTTTTCCTTGTTGAAAAGAAGTTTTAGAAAATGTCTCTTTCAGTCCTGGTATGAAGTATTTATTGAGATGACAACACGAAAGTTGCAGGTGTACTGAAGGTGGTAGCAGAAATCTGGCTGGGTTCCATGGTTTACAATGCGAATGGTCAACTGCTGGTAGGATTCTCAGCAGGTATTAGAGGGAGGTTCATGTTCCAGGTTTGCTGCATCCTGCTGTCAATATGATTCAGTATGCATCTTGTATCTGCTGTATGGTGGGTACAATGTCACATAGGTCGTCTCAGGTTTAGTCAACCTCTCAACGGTTAGGGTTCCTATTTCTTAAGCAGGAGCAACCACAATGCCAATGTTGCTAGGTGCCTAAAAAAACTACTTGATCAACCTCTCAACGGTTTAGTCACGTGTCAAGGTCGGCCTGCGCAGATTTGGAATCAAGATTTTCTTCCACGCAAAACTAGTGGTGTCCTTTTGTTGTGTTGTTATTCAACACCTTCATGATTGCTTAATTCTTATCGTTCTGACCAAAATGATTATCTAGATGGTAGTTTCAATGGTTTCAATGCAGGGTCTGTGATTTGCTTTCCAGTGCTTCATGCCTGGCTTTCAACGTTGTTTGTCTGTCCTTTGTGTGTATCTGTCCTTGTGTTTAACGGTTTCCCTTTTCAAGTTTGTCTGTTTTTTGGGTAGTACCGTAGCGACAAGGATTCAAAATGCAGTTTGGACCGCGATAACAGTTTCGATCGTGGTATGAAAAAACCGCGCTAATGTGGCAATCGCGTTCCTTATTGTGGCGAACATGCGGTTCGACCATCTCGAAAACCTTTCGGATGCGGCCATTTCGTCATGGAACGGCACAGTTTGAATCCATGTATAGCAATAATGAATAACTGCTAAGTTTCTCAAATGTGAAGCAACTCACTTTTCATGTAGGCAGAAGTTTGCTTTCACTTTTAAGCACCATCGACTTCGAAGGCTGAGCTAACTACTCCTTGTAGATCGTGGCACTGCTGGAGTCGGAGTTTATGTACTTGGTTAGGACATTCTCACATAGTTGCACAGAAATATTTGTGATTTTCTTTTTCTTTTTCCTTTAAAGAAAGTGTATGAATCACTGCATATGCTTATTTGAAGGCAGTTCTTGCTTCTGGTCATAGCTAGAATCCTCAAGGATCAGAGGCAGAAAGGGGCATCTTCTGTGGCCATCATTGAGTAGGTTACCATTGGGTTATGGTTTCGTGCTTTGCTCTTCGTGATTGCGTTTATATGCGGCCTCAAAGTGGATGAGAGAACAAATTAAGGGGGGTGAGTTACTAGGAATGATTTTTGTCTTGTCTGAAGTTGATACCAGAACCACGAGATTGCATCATTTTAGTATTTAACATTTAGGGTGTCATTTGATGTGGAAGAACAGTCTGCATCTTTCTTGGGCTGAATTCTTTGATGTTCTAGTGGTGAGTGACCTTTGTTTGTTTGCAACTTCCATATATATGCTCAACTTCAGTCACAATATTGCTAAAAACGTGAAATTGCATCATCTAGTATTTGGGGTGTGATTTCATATAGGAAAAGTCAACATGTCTTCCTTGATTGAACGATGTGGTGTTCTAGTGGCAAGATAGCTATCATTGCATGTATTTGGAATGTCAATTCATATTGGAGAAGTCTGTCTGTCTTCCTTGGTTGAACGAGGTGGCAGTCCAGTGGTGAAGTAGCCATAGTTGCATGGGACTTCATGAATGTGCTCAAATACTCTGCTGTGTTAGTGGATCCTATGTTCGTTTTTCTTTCAGAAGTGCTGGTTCATGATGTTGCTGTTTACTTTTTCTGCTCAGTTGTGTTCAGCTTGGATTGTGTTTGTGCTTTTGCTATTTTGACCAGTATGGAGGCAACACATCATGTTTCTTGTCAGGGAGAATGCATCCTTCCTCCCTTCCTCTTCCATTTCATGGGTTCCTGTACCCATTCAGGAGTGTAACTCTTGGGATCTCTAATCATTAGCCGAAATTGTGGCGAGAGGTCTAACATGTGTCCCCAGAATGATGTTGGTATTTACTTTTTCTTGATCACTTGTGTTCAGCTTGGGTGGCATTTTTTTTTCTGCTGGGAGAACACATCCCCTTCCCCTTCCTTTCTATTTCATGGGCTCCTGTACTCATCCGGCAATGTAACACCACCTGAAACCATGTCTGCGAACCTCTTTTGGGATCTCTGGTTGTTAGCTGAAGTTGTGTCCAGGGGTCTAACATGAGTCTAATTTTTTAAAGGCTTCTCACATACTCCTGCTACAAGGCGTCAGTTATTTGTGATGTTCTGCTTCTTTCAAACTGCATCTGCCTGAGAAGGCTTCTCAGCAAATGCATGCCTATCTTCCTTCCCACAACCCCCCCAAAAAAGCAAGATATTGCTGATCTCATCTGTTCAGCGGTAATATCATGTTTACATTCTCCTGCAAAGATACTTTGAATGATTGCATATGACGTATTGTTTCCTTGGTCTTGTAAACGTAATCTGATTGACAATTTCAATTTTGCTTAGAAGCGGTGATTTAAGCTATGTTTGCAAGTCTTCCATACCTTGGCAAGCCAAACTCTTGAGATTTTGTAGGCCTGGCTCTGCAGCATGCTGCTTTAAATTTGGAAGTTCTACAAATTGCACTTTTTGCAGCTTGGCAAGATATGCTATTTGATCTTTTGCTTGCCGATGGCTCTCCTATCGGTGCTCAATGTAGATTTTTCGGTGCTATGAATATGGTTTTCGTCTAGCTCACTTGGGGTCAAGCTGATCAGCTGAATGGTGACGCTTTCATTATTTTAGTTTTGATGTTAAGTATTAGTTCTATTTGAGATTATAGCATGGAGGTCCCTATCGCTCTTGCAGCCCTGGTGTCAAGTATTTATTGAGATAACACCACGAAAGTTTCAGGCGTACTGAAGGTGGTAGCAGAAATCTGGCTGGGTTCCATGGTTTTCAATGCGAATGGTGGACTACTGGTTGGATTCTCGAGCAGGTTTTAGAGGGAGGTTCATGTTCTAGGTTTGCTGCATCCAGCTGTCAGTATGATTCAGTATGGGTCTTGTGTCTGCTGTATGGTGGATAGAACGTCAGCATAGGTCAGGTTTTTAGTGGTTAGGGTTCCTTTTTGTTAAGCAAGAGCAACTACATTGCCAATGCTGCTAGGTGCGGAAAAAAACTGCTTGATCAACCTCTCAACTATTTAGTCACGTGTCCAGGTCGGCCTGTAGAGATTTGGAATCAAGATTTTCTTCCAGACAAAATTAGTGGTTTCCTTTGGTTGAGTCGTCATTCAACACCTTCATGACTCCTTAATTCTTATCGTTCTGACCTGTTAAAGATAGAAAGTCGGAGGTGTATTAGGAATGTGAATATTTGTAGTTATTTCTTTCCTACTCTTACGTTATTTCCTTCCTTATTTTACCATTTGCCTTCTGTTATATATGTATGTAACTTTGATTAGAGGAATACACAGAAATCATAATCTTTCCAATACACTTACATGGTATCAGAGCCGTATTAGGCTTTTATATCCTAAGCGGCTAGAGTTCCGTCAGATCCACCGGCCGGCCAGTCTGATTTGCTGTTCCTGCGCCCCGCTCTGCTCTGTTCTGCCCTCCACTCTACTCCGTACCTCCCATTGTCTGGAGGAGTCTCTCCCTCTCGTTACCGAGCCCTCTCTTTTTCTTTCTGAACAATATTTTCTTTAATGGAGAAGGATAGAGAACCTGCGACTCAAATTATACCTATGGTTCCACAATTGATATCCACCCAGCAAATGAAAATTTCTGTTAATCTCTCTAGCTCTAACTGGGAACAATGGTCCACATTTGTTGAGACTGGGTTAGATTCACTTCGAAAGGGAAAATATCTGACAGAAGAATCACAAGCTACCGAAGACTGGAAAGCTGAGGATAGCTCTATTCGCATGATTCTATGGAATGCAAGGGAGCCCGATATTTTATCCACTGTACACACCTTTAAGACCACTAAGAAAATGTGGGATCATCTCCAATCCACATATTCTAAAAAAAACCAGCATGGCACACACATACGTAGTTTCTCAGGCATATGCAAGGTGTGAAGATGCAACTCTTACCGAGTACTTCACCAAATTCAAAAAGTTATCTGATGAGATGAGGGATTTATTTCCCTTCTGTGCGGATTCAGCCTCAGTATGGGAGCAGCTGAATACGCTCACATTTATTGGAGGTATGTCATCCCATCCAGATACTCCTCAGCCCGTCCGATCCTTCTTGGTCAGACGATTATACCATCATTGTCTGCTACCTATCATCTTCTGTGGGAGATGTTTCCATCTGATGGGATTGATTCATCACCTATTACTGAATCCTCAGCATTAGTGGCAAACTCTTACAAAGGTAGGAGCACAGGTCAGTCATCTGTGAAAAGAGGAAAAGCATCTAAGGGCACTTCTAATTCTAGTAGCAATAAGAATGTGCAGTGTCGCTACTGCAAGGAGTGTGGTCACATGAAGTGGGACTGCCCAAAGCGCCCAAAAGATTCACCACAGCCTCCTCGTGCTCAGGTGGCCACTGTCAATCAATCACCCAGTGAACGCACCAACGCAGATGAAGTTGCTGCACTTGTTCAGCGACTTGGGCTTCTCGCGTGCCGACATGACCTCTCAGCCACAGACTCTGAGGGCTATTTTAGCCTATCCAGGTATGACTTCCAACTGTTTTATAGCATCAAAATGATCATGGATTGTTGATTCACGCGCTACTGACCACATGACTGGTAACAAAAGTATGCTGTCAGGACTTGCCACTACCTCACAACCACCTGTCCAAATAGCCAATGGCTATACCTGCAATATAGAAGGAATTGGATCCACCCAGATTTCACAAAACATGCCCTTATCATCTGTCTTATATGTTCCTTCTTTTCCTAAAAACCTTATGTCTGTAAGCAAAATAACAGAACATTTATATTGCTCTGTTACCTTCACCTCAACTAAATACACCTGTCAGGAACGGGGGACGAACAGGTTGATTGGCACTGCATATAAGGATAAAGGTCTGTATTTCATGGAGAGCTCACCTCAGCAAGTGGCATACCTGAGTACTAGTAGTGCTAAGGAGGTTCATTATCAGTTGGGATATCCATCTCTCCAGGTCTTAAAGAAGATACGTCCTGAATTTCAGTCTATTTCAGAATTAGTTTGTGAGTCCTGTATCCAGGGCAAGCATGTCCATGCTTCCCATCCCCCTAGAGTCATTAGTCGGTCTACCAGTATGTTTGCTTTAGTGCATTCTGATGTATGGGGTCCTTGTCCGATTACATCTGTATCACTTTTTTGATATTTTGTTACTTTCGTGGATGATTTCTCTCATGCAACTTGGATCTTTGTTATGAAATCTAGATAAGAAATCTTTGCAAAATTTTCAACTTTTTGTTCTTTTGTGAAAACTCAGTTCGACACTACTGTTAAAACTCTTCGTAGTGACAATGCCAAAGAATATTTTACAAATGAATTTGTGTAATATATGACTGATAATGGTATCATCCATGAATCATCATGTGCTTCTACACCTCAACAAAATGGAGTGGCTGAACGAAAGAATAGACACATTCATGAGGTGGCTCGTACTATGATGATACATGGACATGTCCCTCATCGTTTTTGGGTCGACGCGGTCCTAATTGCCTGTTATCTGATAAACCGTATGCCATCCTCTGTACTTGATGGTGCAATACCCTATAATGTCTTATTTTCATCTGCACCTTTATTTCCTGTTTCACCCAAGATCTTTGGTTGCGTCTGTTATGTGTATGATCATCGACCAAGTCGTACGAAACTTGATCCCAAGTCCCTACGTTGCATTTTTGTAGGCTATTCTAGAACTCAAAAGGGTTATCGATGTTATAGCCCCACCCTTAGAAGGTACTTTGTTTCATTTGATGTCATTTTTATGGAGTCTGTACCGTATTTCTTAAATTCTGAATCTGGTCCATTATTTACGTCTAGTAATTCTCCACCTATCATGACTATTCTGAAATATCCTGATGTTCACATCGGTTCTTCTTCAGTCCTCGAGAGTGGCGTGTCACCGACACTTCCTGCGCCTCCTATTACTCAGGTACACACTCTAAGGGGTAAGAATCCCCCTGTTAATACTAACTCTGTCCAGAATATGCAGGATCATGAGACTTGTGCATCTCCTATTGAACCTGACCCAATCACTGAATCCCCACAATCTCCTACACAAGCACCTGACCTTATCACACCTAGTTCACCACTTCCTGCTCCGATCCCACAACCTCAAATCTCCGATCTTGACCTTCCTATTGCCCTTCGTAAAGGCTCACGTCAATGCCCCAGTACCAGATATCCCCTCGACCGCTTCCTATCCACAGATCACCATCCCTTTACTACTAGTCTTGACAGTTACTCGGTTCCTAAGAATGTGACAGAGGCTCTGCACAATTCGGGGTGGTTTCGAGCTATGCAGGAAGAAATGTCAGCTTTATTAAAAAATGCCACATGGGATCTTTGTCCTCTTCTTCCTGACAAAAAGGCAGTCGGTTGCAAGTGGGTCTTCACAATCAAGGTTCATCCTGATGGGTCACTACACCGACTCAAAGCTCGCTTGGTTGCAAAAGAGTACTCTCAGGCCTATGGCATTGATTATGATGAGACCTTCTCTCCTGTTGCTAAGATGGCATCTGTTCGTATCTACATGGCTCTAGCTGCTGTTCGCCACTGGCCGCTATATCAATTAGATGTCAAGAATGCATTTCTCAATGGCATCCTTGAGGAGGAGATTTATATGACTCAGCCACCTGGATTCGTTGTTCAGGAGGAGGCTTCTAAAGTCTGCCGTTTGCGGAAGTCTTTATACGCTCTGAAACAATCTCCCTGGGCTTGGTTTTTGGCGTCTCTCCCAAGCCCTAGGTCAGTTTGGCATGACCAGGAGTGCTAATGACCACTCAGTCTTCTATAGACACTTAAAGGAGAAGACCATCATCCTAGTCGCATATGTCGATGATCTGATTATTACCGGTGATGATGTTGAGGGGATCTCGGCATTAAAGAAGTTTTTAAGCGAGCAATTCCAGATTACAGATCTTGGTAAACTCAAGTACTTTCTAGGCATTGAGGTATCACGGTCTCCTGGTAAGATCCTTATTTGTTAAAGAAAGTATGTCCTTGATATGCTTTCAGAATGCGGGTTGCTTGGATGCAAACCCGTTGACTCACCGATGGTCCCTGAGACCAAACTCATGCCTGATGGCGGCGCACCCCTACATGATCTTGAGAGATATCGGAGACTGGTCGAGAAGCTAAATTATCTAACAGTTACTCGACCAGACATTGCTTATCCAGTGAGTGTAGTGAGCCAGTTCATGTCTGGCCCGTACACTACACACTGGGATGCAGCTATTCGGATCCTTAGATACCTCAAGGGATCTCCAGGTAAAGGACTTGTATATTCTGATAGGGGACATAGTAAGATCGCAGCGTTCACTGATGCCGATTGGGCAAGTTGTCCTACTAGTCGAAGGTCCACTATTGGATATTGTGTCTTCTTTGGTAGTAACCTTATATCCTGGAAGAATAAGAAACAATCAGTTATATCTCGATCCAGTGCGGAGTCAGAATACCGCGCAATGGCAAACACATCCTGTGAGCTAGTTTGGACGAAGCGCTTACTCAGCGAGCTAGGTGTTCGCCATGATGGTTTGATGAGGTACACTGTGACAATCAAGCCGCCATGCATATTGCCAAGAATCAGGTCTTCCATGAGTGGACCAAGCACATTGAGGTGGATTGTCATCTAATTTGAGATCTTGTCATGGGAACATCCTCTTGTCCCCCATGTATTCAACTCATTCACGTTCGGACAGATCTTCAGCTCACCGACATTCTAACCGAGCCCCTTCGCAAAGCCCCAATTAATACTATATGTAGCAAGTTGGGAATGTTAGACATATACTCCCCAACTTGAGAGGAGTTTTAAAGATAGAAAGTCAGAGGTGTATTAGGAATGTGAATATTTGTAGTTATTTCTTTCCTACTCTTACGTTATTTCCTTCCTTATTTTACTATTTGCCTTTTGTTATATATGTATGTAACTTTGATTAGAGGAATACACAAAAATCATAATCTTTCCAATACACTTACAGGATTGTTACAGACCAAACAGGAGAACTCATCCAAAAGACTAGCCTTTTAGGTGAAAGAGCCCATTTGATCTATAAACTCCTCATCAGTTGCCCATACAACCGATGTGAGACAAGTCTCATACCTTGCAATTGGTCTAATCCGTAACATTCGACCCCCCTTAAGGGCCAACGTCGTCGTTGGTCACGGCTGACTCTTTCCCAGGCCACCACTCCGAGTCCTCGTTGGTCACGGCCACGTTGGTCACGGCTGGCTCCCCCAGGTCACCACTCCGAGTTCTCCTGTTTGGTCTGTAACAATTGGTATCAGAGCCAACTCGGAGTGGTGGCCTGGGGGAGCCAGCCGTGACCAACGTGGCCGTGACCAACGAGGACTCGGAGTGGTGGCCTGGGAAAGAGCCAGCCGTGACCAACGACGACGTTGGCCCTTAAGGGGGGTCGAATGTTACGAATTGGACCAATTGCAAGGTATGGAAAATAATTATTTTTATGGTAGTTTCAATGGTTTCAATGCTCAGCTAGTGTCATGTGCTTTTCAGTGCTTCATGTCTGCCTTTAAAGTTGTTTCTCTATCCTTGTGTATACTGTCCCTGTGTATAAGTGTCTCACTTTTCAAGTTTGCAGGTTTTTTGGGTAGTACCGTAGCAATAAGGATTCAAAATACAGTTCGGTTTGTGATAGCATTTCGGTTGTGGTAGGGAAAATCGCTCTAATGCGAAAATCGCATTACACGGCGACAACGCAGTTTGGCCATCTTGGAAACTTTTCGTTGTATCTGTTCGATGATGAAACGGCCACATTTTGAATCCATTCGTAGCATTAATGAATAACTTCCATACATCTCATTAATGAATAACTTCTAAGCCTCTTGTGGAATGCGAAATGACACTTTTCATCTGGTCATAAGTTTGCTTTCACTATTGAGCACCATCGGCTTTGAAGGCTGAACTAACAACTCCTCGTGGATGGATGATAGCATTGCTGGGGTCGGAGTTTGTGTACTTGCTTAGGACATTTTTTGTGCAGAGATCTTTGTAATTTATTTTTATTTTTAAAAAAATTTTATGGATCACTGCATAAGCTTATTTGAAGGTAGATCTTGCTTCTGGTCATAGCTAGAATCCTCAAGGATCGGAGGCAGAAAGGGACGTCTTTTGTGGTTGTCACTGATTAGGTTACCATTGGGCTGATGGTTTCATGCTTTGTTCCGCGTGATTGTGATTACATGCGATCTCAACATGGATGATAGAACAAATTAAGGTCGGTTAGTTTCTGGGAGTGATCTTTCTCTTGACTGAAGTTGATACTGGAATCACAAGATAGCATCATTAAACGTTTAGGGGGTCGTGTGATATGGGAAAACAGTCTGTATCGTTCTTTGGCTGAATTAGTTGATGTTCTAATGGTGAGATAGCAACCTTTGTTTGTTTGCGACTTCCATGTATGCTCAACTTCAGTCAAATTATTGTTAAAAACATGTTGGCTCATATGTATTAAGGATGACATTGCTATCTCCCTCACCCTCCGGGGGTCTGTCCTCGGCAGTCGCTTGTGTTCAACTATGAGTTTTAAATTTTTCTATTTCTACAAAACATGAGCTGGTTGCAGCTGATGGGAATACGTCCAGTTGGGGGAAGGGGGCGATTCTATCTGAAGCACCTCCCTCCTCGTGGGCAGCGATGCCCTCTTTCCCTGATTGTCTGTTTCATGAGTGATGGTTTCCCTTTATTTATTTAGTAGTGTAACGTCCTGAAACCATGTATTCGATCTTCTCTGGGATTTGTTGGCCATTAGCCAAAGTGGTGTCGTGATGTCTGACGTGACTCCAGTGTTCTTATCCATTCTCCACCTTTTTTATGTAAAAAATAAATAAATTAGGGGACATAAAACTGCTTTGTCCCTGTTGAATGCAAGATAAATTAAGTGAAATTTGCATACATCCTAGGACAGCTCCCAGCTCCTCTTTTTGCTGCTATTAACCACGGGTCATATTTTGCCTATTTGGTGCGGCTTTTTAAGTTCTCGCTCTCCTGTTCTTATTGACAATGTGATTCCTGCATGGCCAGCAATTCTCTATTGTGCTAGAGCAATCTGGAAGTGATGTACCCACTCATCCCTGCAGTTTTCAGCCAGCTTTTTGCTAGTTTCTTATTGTTGTTCAGAAAGCTTCCCTTACAAATTAATATCAGCTTTTTACATGAGAAATGCAAGCCATCCTCTCTTGAGCAAGTCCGCCAACACCCATTATGAAGAGTTAGGTGAGGTATAAGCAGTATGGCCATGGCTACCCCTATCTTCCCACAACCAAATGGAAATTCATATATGTTCAACATTGACATCATGTTAACCTTCTGCGCACAAAGATGTGGGCAGTCAGTGTTTGCTAGCTTTTCGTTTCCATAATCTTGTGAATTGCTCAATGATTCAGGATTCCATTTGTGCTTGCAAGTTTCGTTTGCCTTAGCAAACCAAACTTTTGACAGATCCATTGCTGTCATTGGACATGGCACAGCTGAATGTGGCCATGAACTTGGAGTCTTGGAAGTTATGCCGTGAATAGTTTGAGCGTGGTGTTGGCACTTTCTGCATGCATTCATATGATGCTATCGTCATCCACTTGATGAAGTATCTCAAGTCAGCACTCTACACAAAATGTTTACTCAATACTCATGCTAATATGTTTTTCATCTAGGTTACAAATGTGTTGTTGGTCGTTTTTTTGGGGCACCGCATGGGGGTGGGTGCTTAGTTGAACCATTAGCAAAGATCCTGCTGCAATGTCCTAATTGTGATGATGCTACTGGCAGCAATCTAGTTGAGATCCAAGGGCTTCTAATGTGAAAAGTAAGCCACTAGTAGATAGGCTTGGTAAAAATCTGTCAAAACAATTACTCAAATTTGTTTGACTGGAAAAAACTGTTTATGTCACAAAATCTTTGTCCAAATTTAAATTTGGACTATACGGCATGCCCAAATTTTTCTAAACCCCAGCTGGTTAAAATATTCGGACAATCCGAACCTGACTGTCCAAACTCGAACCCGACCCGGATTTAAATTCGGACTTGGCGGATGATCTAAATTTTAAATCTAGAAAAACTAGGACAATACATCGTGTCCAAATTTAAATCTGGGTCAGATTCGAGTTTGGACAGTCGGGTTCGAGTTATCTGAATCTTTTAACCAGCTCGGGTACGGACGAATTCAGACAATCGGATAAGCGCATTTAGGCATTGCGAAGGCTAGATTTATGTGTAACTTCAATTCAAATTCTCTGGAAAATTTCATAAAACAACTTCGGACAACCGGAATTGAAAAACGAGGTTCCAGTTCGGCTATACAAAATCTCGGTCAGAATGTCCAAAATCATTCACAAATTTGGACATTTGGATAATCAAGTTCGAACATCGGACGTTCGGGTCCAGGTTTGGCCCAAAGTGTCCGATTTAGAATCCGAACAGGTCCAGGTATGAAATTTTTGTCCAAGTGTTCGATTTGTTTGAACCCAAATCAACCCGGATCCGAATTTTTTTCAGCCCTACTAGTAGGTTTTGCAGCTGGAAATGGAAGCAGAGTGTTCTGCCACGGTTGTTGCATATTAATCTCAATGTCGTCATGCACGCATCTATCTCTCTGATACAGAGGAAGAATGGTGACAGTTGGTCTTCGAGTGTTTTGATGTGTTTGTGTGGTGACAGGCACAAAACAAACTATTGGATGAACTAAATTGAGTAACTGGGCGGTCAGGTTGGTTCCATAGATATATCCAATGATGATTTCATACCAAGCAAAGGCAGTGATTTCCTTACTGTGGCTTGTGTAATTGGTTTTATCATCTGCCATGTCCAGGGATTAAGAGTGCTTTGCAACTCTTAATCAGAATGATTATTATAAGAGTTTCAACTTTCAATGGTTTAAGTACTGCTATGGAAGTACTGTGTACTTTAAAGCGTTTCTGCTTCATGTCTGGCATTCAGGAGCAGGTTGTTTACAGATGAGGGTACTGCATCGTCGTGCTAGAATTGTCTCTAGTCTATGCTACTCTTCTGTGTGGATTCTCCTCCCACTGAAAGAGCTCATCAATTTTTCAAGTGGGGCGGCGACAGTTCAGTGATTGGTCTCAGTGGTAGGCTTGGCTGCGGCAAACTGTTTGCCTTGGTTTTTCGTGGTTATGGTTTTGGAGCATGGATCACTAAAAAAAAAAACCATCCTTTGGAGCGTACCCTAGTTGTACCTTAAAGCCCAAGAAACGATAGCCATGGTTGAATCATTGGAGAAAGCATGGAAGAATTTGAGTCTGACAGAGGAGGAAGCCCAGGTGGTGGAGTTCGATGAAGAAACACCAGCGGAGAAGGTTGACGAGATTGCCCTGAGCCTTTTGTGTAAGCTTATCACGGATGGAAGTTTCAATGCCCAGGTAATGAAGAGTGCGCTGAAGAACATCTGAAAACCTTCAAAGGGCTTGTGGTTCGAGCTCTTGATACTAATCTCTTCACATTTCAATTCTTCTCGGCCGCGGACAAGAGATACATGATGAACGAAGGGCGTAGGCCCTTTGATGGAAACCTGCTATTGGTGAAGCAATGGACGGACCTCGAACAACCTTCAAATCTCAAATTTACAAGAAGCCGCTTTTGGGTTAAATCTTATGATGTTCCTGCGCTTAAGACAAACCAAGAAATTTGCTGAGTTTTTAGGCTCCGACATTGGGACGTTTGTGGCCTGTGAACAGGGGCGGAGTCAGGATTCAAACCAGGGGGGCGAGATTAATAATATACATAATATAAACTAACCATTTATTCAACACAAATTCAATAAAAATTAGTAAACTAAACATAAACAAGAAAACAATTATAATCAAAATTAGTCCAACTTTAAATCTTCAACCAAGAAGACAATTACATTAAAATCCTCATTTTTCAATTCATGAATCATGAGTAATTCACTAAATTAATCAATTATTTAACATAAATCTAACTAAAATTAGTAAAATAAACATAATTATTTACAAAATAACAAAATTAAAAACAAAAATTGAGTATTTTTGAGAATTACCTCAAATTGAGATTTAGAATTTAGGAGGAGAACTGAGGAGGAGTGGAGTGGAGTGGAGTGGAGGCGGGCCAGGCGGCTGCCGGCCGGCGACGTCGGCCGGTCAGTAGAGT
The DNA here is from genome assembly GCA_029747015.1 of Carnegiea gigantea. NCBI lineage: Eukaryota > Viridiplantae > Streptophyta > Magnoliopsida > Caryophyllales > Cactaceae > Carnegiea > Carnegiea gigantea. Next base: position 21,146 of record JAKOGI010000375.1, read on the forward strand.
GGAGAACGGCGGCCAGGGACAGAAGCCAGAGAGTGAGAGAGAGTAAGTGGGCAGTGCAGGCAGGGGCTGGTGGCCTGGTGCTGGGAAGAGACGAGCCTGAGTGATTAGCGAAAAATAGTCGAGAGGACGACTGCGTCGACTCGAGAAATAAATGTCCAAAACTCAAAAAAAAAAAAAAAAACTTATAGGTGACCGAGAGGCAGTCAGGCGGAGCAGAAAGATTCGAACTCACGACCAAGCGAAACAAGGGGTAGGGCAACCACCATCCTGCCAAGCGTGACTTTGCGAAATATATCTGAACCAAATTATATATATCTAATTTTTTTTCTACAAAAATATCCCATATTTAATTTTTTCTAAAAAACTGGGGGTCAATTGACCCCTTGCCCCAATGTAGCTCTGCCCTTGACTGTGAATATGCAAAATATGTTTGGGGCGGACAACTCACTTTGCTCCAGAGCGGATATAATCATATAGACGTGTACAAGCCATTGAGATGGGGAATGAGTGTGAAGATGAACGGCAAGCCAATATAGATAAGGATTAAGTACGTGAAGCTCCTGGATTTTCTGTTATGGGTGTGGTCGTCTCGGGCATGTTCTTAAGGTGTGTAACATGGTAATGGCGGACATTGCAGATTCAGACTTGTGATGTGGGCCCCATAATGCATTAGTCTTTTTTCTTGTTCGATTAATGTCCATATTCGATGATAAATGTTGTAAAAACTAATGGCTCTTGCTAAAGTAAGATTACTAACTACTTCCTATCATTCTGAAAACTATTCTTATCTTTGGTTGTTGGGATCATCTCAATCAACTAATTGAATAAGATAATAGATTGGCTTGGCCTTTCCATTTTCATACTCAATTACTGCACTATTTACCTTGACATACAAACTTCTATTGTATAGAATTTTTGTTAAACCATCAGGAAATGTAAGAATTCAATGGATCCTTTTAAACATACACTGTGGAAACTTAGTCTTGAGAAGAATGAGTATTGTTGATATAGGATTTCCATGATATAAGCTGTAATCTCATATTTCTATGCTTGATGGGGTCATCTGTAGAGATTGAATTTGTTGGGAATTAAACACCACCAACTTCAGATCTATTAGGGAAGAAAATCGTAGTACTCCATGACTCGCAATATCATAAGAATAATTATGATAGTCGTCGATGCACTCTGCGTACCAATCATTGAACCATTTTTCTTGAACATGGGAACTTATTTTTTCTTAAACATCGTAAGGACATCTTTGGGTAATTCGTTTGTAATTCTAAAAGGTTAAAAAGTTGTTTGCAATAGTTGTTTGGCTTTAAAAAATCTTTTTGAAAAAGTTATTCCTATTAGCCTTTTGAGAAGAGCTTTTTGTAAAAATAACATAATTATCCATAAGTTTAGAAACAGAAATCTCATTAAAAATTAATTCATAAATAAGGGCATAAATGGAAATTTGCCAGCATATGTTTTAGAAACAGCTAGTTTTTACCGAACACTTTTTCTAAAAATAATTAATTCAAACGGCTAATATAAATAACTAATTCAAACAGCTAACAGCTAATAGCTAATATAAACAACTAACAGCTGTTTTCCAAACAAAGCCCTAAATCTTTGTACTGTTAGATAGGGAGAAGATAGTAAGTCAAAGCATGATCTACTTTTTGCATGAAATTCCAAAATATCTATAAGGACTCTATTAGGAGGAGAAACCTTTTCCAACAATAATGCCATTTCATTTTGGATTTTCTCCTTTTTCGGTAGGAGTTTTGCTTCACAAGTTAAAATATCTATCAGAAAATTTTTCGATCCTTGTAGATGTTTAATAGAGAAAGAAAACTGGCTAAAGCATAATTGTCAACTGTGTCTATTTGTGCATAAAAAATGTGATATTTTAATATGCCCCTTTATGCTTATTTTATGCTCGAATAAATATTAAATTAGGTTGTTTCTTTGATTTGATTTTGATTCCAGAAGAAAGCCTTTAGTGTACGGTTGCTGATGATGTGGGACGAAGGGACGAGTTTATCTGACAGCTGGCGGTCAACACTTCGTCGTCCTCGACTCTGCGTGGCCCGACCTATAAAAAGGGCAACCCCCGAGTTGTGGACTGGGGAACGCCTCTCCGACGGTCAAGTCAGTTCGGTGTCCAAGTCAAAGGTCAGAGGGAAGAATGCAATGTCAATTCAGTATCCACAGTTGCTATCCCTTTTCCTGAGGAAAACATGTCATCATTTATAGTCCTCTCGGGAAAGAGTAGAATAGTAATTTTACCTGGAGTGCCCACATGGGCCATCGTTCTCAGAGCAATTGGGCCCAGAGGAAGCCCTTATGGTTACGTTCTGGGCCCCTGAGTAAGTATCGGCCTGAGGGTGACCCTGGGATGATACCTCTTGGGCCTATTAATTTCCGTATGAGCCTGGTCTGTAAGATGGATGTGTAAAAGCCCTTCGGGCAAAAATCGGATTTTTTTCCAATCACTTAGCCCCCCACATTTTACCTGTACGTCGAGTCTAACGAGCAGTCAGGTAGAATGTGGACCATCGTTCTTAATCACTACGCATCCAGAGGTCCTCGGGAATTGAGCCTTGGGAATGGATGGTCCTGATGCCACCGTCTATAAATGCACGGGTTATGAGGCTTGAATAGTGTCAGCATGAAACTGCCACTATCTCCACTACAAAAGGCAACCCTTGGTGTAGGGCTTCCCTCATTTCCTTATTCGGCAATAGCTGCCGTCACACTTCTCTCCATGGCCTTTCCGCGTGCCCTTGATACCAAGGCGATGAGTGAGTTTGTCGTTCACCGTTTCTCATGGGACCGACGAGGGAGGGCCCTCCCCCTGTCGCCCCTCCCAAAGGACCTTCGAACCCTGTGTCCGAACTTCGATCGGGCCGTGGCTGAGCGGGCGGCCGAATACTGTGAGCTTCCAGAATTGCCGCAGGTGATATTCTACGCGATGCTTCTCAATGAGGTCGAGAAGCTTGGTGTGTTGCATGGACCGAGGCTTCGGTCGTTGGAGGTGGCCCTTACTGAGCTGTGTTGGGGAGCAGTCGAGTCACGAATCTGGCTGTTCAGCGACCAAGTCTACGAGGCTCGGTTTCGCCCGAAGAATGGCTCGAACGAGGGTGCGAGGGCTGACTGTCAGGGGGAGAGCTCAAGTGAGGGAGCAGCGGCCGACAATGCGGCCCCTGAGGGTGCGGCCTCCCCCAAAATTAGTGTGGAGCAATAGGGGACGGTCCCCTCCCCTTTTTATGTTTTCCTCTGCTTCTGCCCTGTACTACTTATGCTAATTATTAATAAAGGTTGTACTTTTATGTTATATCGAGCAGTCTCTCTCTTCTCTCTTCTCTCTCTCTCTCTCTCTCTGTTTTTTTTTTTTTTTTAACAATTTACTCGCGCTTGGTTGAATGGACACGTGTTTAAGGTGAATTGGCCATTGGATTCTTGGGAGTTACCCAGGCCTTTTAGCTCCCCCCAATTCTTCCCTTATAAATACATCATTCTTCTCCCTCATGGGTCATTCTTCAGAGTGTCAACAATGTAGGGAAAGCGGTCAGTTTTTACCTGCACTATAAGTATGGCATTTTCGCCTATCCGCAATATGAGAGAGATGGCTAACTACGTCAGGGAGACCTTCATCTGGCGCTGGAGGAGCGCCTCGCGTCCGCCTCGCCCTCTTCCCGAGGACTTCCACGTGTTGTGCCCGCGCTTTTCGTTGGCTGCAGCCGCTGAGTTTGAGCTCCCTGAGATACTTCAGGCAACGTTCTATGCCATGCTGCTGAACGAAACGCTTGAGCTCGACGTGGCTCACAAGTACATGGCTAAGAGTATGTAGTCGTCACTGGTGGGCTTGAGGTGGTCGACCTTCGAGGTTTGGATGCATATCATGGACGAAGTGATTCGGGGAGCGCAACTATACTGCCCGCCGGATGAAGTGGATGTCCAGAGTGCTCAAGACGGCCAGGGAGAGGGTTTAGGATCGGCCGGTCCTCCTACCCCTTTTAGCGACGAGGAGTAGACTTAGCTTTTGTTTCGCACCTTTTGTATTGTCTCGTTTCCTTTTTAGCTGCTTGTATTAGCATGAACATCGTAATGAAAATCCGTTCTTGTACGAAATGCTTTTTATCTTTACATAACGTGAGAAGGCTTGTGAGGACCCTAAGCCTGCGGAAGGGTTAAGAGTGTAGCGACCGGCCGTGAGGCCGTGCTCAGGGACCCCTAGCCTCCAATGGGGCTAAGAATGTAGCGACCGGCCATGAGGCCATGCTCGAGGACCCTTAGCCCGCAACTGGGCTAAAAGTCTAGCGACCGGCCTTGAGACCGTGCTCAGAGACCCCTAGCATCCAGTGGGGCTAAGAGTGTAGTGACCGGCCATGAGGCCGTGCTCGAGGACCTTTAGCCCCCAATGGGGCTGAGAGTCTAGCGACCGGTCTTGAGGCCATGCTCAGGGACTCCTAGCCCCCAGTGGGGCTAAGAGTATGGCGATCCGCCCTGAGGCCGTGCTCAGGGACCCCTAGCCCCCAGTGGGGCTAAGAATGTAGCGACCGGCCATGGGGTGGCTCTTGCTGACCTTAGCCCGCAGAGGGGCTAAGGGTATAGCAACCGGCCATCCGGCCGTGTTTGTTAGTACATGTCTAGAGGTACCTGCCCCTCAATCGTCGTCGGTGACGTGGCTGCGATGGAGCGCCACGTAGCGTCGGCTGGAAGGAGGTGTGTCTGTTGAGTTGCATTGGGGTATGTGCCCCGCCTCTTCGCTCTATATAAGGGTGAGCATCCATCGGAGGGGTCATTTGTGTTCCACATATTTTCATCTTCTAGAGAGAGAAACAAGTTTTTAGAGAGAGACAGGCTCTGCTTTCCATTTCCCACTCTCCCTTCAAATTCACTGTAGCGTCTTAAGCTTTTTCTTTGCATCTTCAAAGGTTTGCTTGAAGGCTGATCTCCATCTTCAACCAGGTCTTTGAATCTTCATCGTTTACAGTGATACATTCACGTCCTCTCGAAGCACTATTTGTTGTTTATTATGTCGTCATCTTGCTCGTCCAGTGGGGACGTACCTGAGGGGCAAGATGGCCTCCAAGTTGAGGGTCGGCACTCGCAATTCTCCAACCTCCCGGCCTTTATTGATGGCCGGGTGGTGGCTGAAGTCCCCCGAAAGAATAAGTATAGGGAGCCGAAAAAGATTCCCTATGTCGCTCCCCTTTTTGAGCCGAGCACTCCCTCGTGGTCTATCTGCGAGTATTCCTTCACCCCCAGCATTCTTAGCCCTGAGGTGGGGGTAATGTAGCCTTGGGAGATCACATAGCTAACTATGTGCCCGACTTCCAGGTTCGCAGGATGGCAAAGACGAAGTCTACTCCACGTATCTAGTCACCGGACGAGCTGCTGGCCGAGGGCACCTTAGGTAATCCTTATTCAGTTCCTCCTCAGTCCAACCCGAAGGTCGAGGTGGCCTCCTCTAGTTCTAGCACTTCCTCTCGATCGGGCTTTCCCAGCTCTGCCTTTGGCACTCTTCGAGGAGCTCATCCTCTGAGGGGGTTTCGACAAGCTCCTCCCCCGAATCATCATTGGGGCTGGGCGGTTCGGTGCCTAAACGAAAAGGCCGCACGCCTCCAGTCACCGAGATCGTGGCCGAAGGGTCAGAATTCCCCGGGGCTCCAACCCGCTTGGACCCGCAGGATGGTCCGAGGAGTCACTTCCCTAACCCTAAGGCCGTCACCAACCCAAAGAGGTCGGCCGTCGAGAAGCAATACCTCTTACCCGCCGAGTACTCCTTCGTGATTCCTGAGCCAGATGCCACCATGAATGAGCCGCCCGCCAAGTGTATAGCGGTATATTGGGCAGCCCTCAACTACGGTCTCCGTTTTCCCTTGCATCCTATAATTAGGGAGATTCTGGACAAGTACGAACTGTCGCCTGCACAGATTGTGCCCATGTCCTGGCACAACGTTTGTTCTTTTATAACAACTTGTGAATTGTGCGGCCTAACTTGCTCGAGTCGGGCATTTGGCCTGGTTCGCACGGTCCAGAGGGCCCCCAAGGAGACCGGGGACTTGGGGTGGTACTGTTTCAACAATAGGTCGGGTTTCATGACGGCCATTGAAAAGAAGTCAAAACTGAAGTACTGGAAGTACCCGGGAATCAGGTTGGGGCGACGTTCCTGATTGGAATGAGGGAAAACCGGTTCGAAACCCCTTCAGGGAACCCACGGCTGAGGAACGACGAACTGCCCGTTATTTCACGTTTTATATACGTGAGGAGTGAGGACGATAGCCCTCAGCCCATCCCTAGGTTCATGACTCAAGCAATTGAGTCAGTGAAGGGGCCCGAGAAGAAAAGGAGCAAGTCTAGTGACCGAGAGCCGTTAAACTGGCTCCCAAAGTTAAAGTTTTTTGCTAACGACTTCTTTCTCGCCGCGGTCGGCCTTCTGATCCTTAAGAACTTCACCAAGGGTACGTAGTCGTCCCAATACTAGTTTGTTTTGCGTTTGGTGCTGACCTGACTTCCTGTTTGTTTTATGTAGATCAAGCGAGGGCTCGGCTAACGGTCTTCGAGACTGTGGATGCCACTCCTGAACAAGTGGCGGCCGCTACCGAGCGTAAGCGGCAGGAAGAGAGACAGCTTCTTGTTACCCAGCAGGCCAAAAAGGTATGGTATACGACCTTATTCGCCTTTCCTCCCTTAGTTTCCCTTGGAGCATAAAGACTAAACTCTTTCTTACAGGCGCCTTCCCTTGTCCCCACGGGAAGAGGCCCACTGTGAGTCTGCCGGTCTGCAAGAAGAAGAGGACTGAGGGACAACCTGGCGAGATCGGGCCTCCGCCCCCTCGCAGGTGGGGGACGTAAGGGCCGACCGGCCGGCCGCTCACCAATTGGGGAGTCGATCGTCCGGGGAACGGACCCCTGCCAGACACGGGCACCAAACTCCTTCCAAAGCTGCGGGAGCTGTGACCCCAATTGTCAGCGGTGCCTCCTCACTCACCCCGCGGCCCTCCGCTAACTTCATTAAGGCGGACCCGGGCGTCAGGCTCTCTCTTGTCCAAGACATCGTTTGAGGTCTTTATCCGGGGGGTGAAGGCTGTTACGGAGTACCGGTGGCTAGAGGGGCTCGTCTCCCGGTACCAGAGGCACTGTGAGAGGCTGCAGGCGGACCGAGAGGCCCGCGAGACCGAGAAGAAAGAGTTGCAGCGTCAGCTGGAGAAGGCCGCGGCTGATGCGGTCTAAGCTAAGAAGCAGGGCTACCAGCAAGGCCGCTCCGACACCCTTGGATACCCTTGCAAGGTCGTGCTAACCCGTGCGGGCGAATTCGAGGACGACTGATATTTTGAAGCCTACCTGCGCTTTGTGGATGAGCGTAAGTGGGCCGCTGCGGAGTGCCGCGACCCTAAGGAGGTGGAGTTTATCCCTCCTTCGTCCAAGGGTGAGGCTACTGGGGACGAGGCCACCAATCCCTTAGAAGCTGAAGCCGGCGCATCCGAGGAGGAAGAGCACGAGGACGGTGGAGAACCCGACGTGTAGTCCCCGTCCCCCTACTTTGTTTATGTTTATTTTCGTTTTCTGTTTTGGTATTGGCTGTAAGGAATTGTGTTTTGTTTCATAATTAATGAAAGAATGTTCCCTTCTTTTCATCATTTTGCCATGTTCGCCTTTATATTTTCCACTTGTTCTTTCTTTGAACTTGTACTTCATTCTTCCTTCATCCTCATGATAGCGGCCCCCAAGCGAAAGAACAAGGGGTGCGTTCAAGGACCCTTAGCCCCCGATGGGGTTAAGAGTGTAGCGACCGCCCGTAGGGTTGTGCTTAAGGACCCTTAGCCCCCAATAGGGCTAAGAGTGTAGCGACCGACCATAAGGCCGTGCTCAAGGACCCTTAGCCCGCAGAGGGGCTAAGAGTTTAGCAACCGGCCGAAAGGCCGTGCTCAACGAACTTTAGCCCGCAGAGGGGCTAAGAGTGTAGTGACCGGCCATAAAGCCGTGCTCAAGGACCCTTAGGCCGCAAAGGGGCTAAGAGTGTAGCGACCAGCCATAAGGCCGTGCTCAAGGGCCCTTAGTCTGCAGAGGGGCTAAGAGTGTAGCGACCGGCCGTAAGGCCGTACTCAAGGACCCTTAGCATGCAGAGGGGTTAAGAGTATAGCGACCAGCCATAAGGCCATACTTAAATTGGAGCAAGAGGCTGACAGGTGTGCAAAAAGTGGCCGCCCAGGCCTAGATATTCATTACATAGAGTGCACTGGGTACATGCCAGAGGGATAGAAAGAACAAACGTAGGCCTAAATGTGATACTTCCTCATATTGCTGTTATGCCACGCCCGTGGGATGGGGGTGCCTTGGAGGGTCTCCAGTCGATATGTGCCGGGGCAGATGTGCGAAGTGACCTTGTAGGGACCTTCGCAGTTGCCAGTTAATTTGCCGTCCTCCCTGCGCGGGGGACAGCCTCCGTGCGCCGAACAATGAGATCGCCGACCTTGAATAGGTTGAATCCTGACTGCGCAATTGTGTAGCCGTGCGATGCAAAGTTTATAGAGGGCCTCGCGGAAGAGGGCATCCCTACGAATGGAGGGGAGGAGGTCAAGGGCTTCACGTAGTGCCGCGTTATTTAGTGCCTCCTGGAAAGTTGCCAACCGATAGGTATAGAGGGCCACTTCGACGGGCAAGACAGCCTCGGAACCGTAGGCGAGCATGAATAGGGTCTCCTCTGTAGCAGTCTTCTCCGTGGTGCGGAGGTACCACAGGACGTCATGCGGCTCGACCGCCCTTTTGCCTTTTGTGTGGTTGAGCTTTTTCTGTAAACTATGGAGGATGGATTTGTTGGCCGCCTCGACTTAGCCGTTAGTTTAGGGATGCCCCACAGCCGTGAAGCGGGCTTGGCAACCCAAGTTATTGAGGTAGTCCGTGAGCTTGCTAGCATCAAACTGCCGACCATTGTCGAAAATTATGGCGCGAGGGATGCCAAATCGGGTGATGATGTTGCGCCATCTAAATTTACGCACCTCAGCGGTGGTTATGGATGCGACGACCTCGATTTCGATCCACTTGGTGAGGTAGTCCACTGCCACAAAAAGGTACTTGTGTTGGCCTGTAGCCTTGGGAAAAGGGCCGAGGATGTCCATGCCCCACATGGCGAATGGGAGGGGACTGACTATCGGTGTCATAGTGGTGGAGGGGACTCGTTGGATGGGTGCGAACTTCTGACACTTGTAACAAGTCCGCACCAGCGTCATTGCGTCCTCTCGTAGACTAGGCCAGTAGTAGCTGGTTCGAATGGCCGTGATGGCTAACACGCAACCTCCCGCGTGCGAGCTGTAAATGCCTTCATGCAGTTCCTCCAATATCCTTTTTCCCTCCGCCAGGGTCATGCACCGTAGAAGAGGTCGGGCGAAAGATTGCTTGTAAAGAATCCCCTCGTATAAGATGAACCAATTCGACCTTTTCTTTACTTTCTCTGCGTCCTTGGGGTCCGTGGGTAAAGTTCCGTCAGTGAGATACGCGTGAATAGGCTCCATCCATGTTGGGCTTCCGTCTAGCCACATCACCTTATGCAAGTCGATGCTCCTTTCCGTCAAAGTCTCCCACTGGATGTTCTTGGGCTTGCCGTCATCGGAAGAGCTTGCCAGTTTGGACAGGGTGTCTGCCTGTCGGTTCTCTGAACGAGGAATGTGCACGATGGAGAAATGCTTCAATAACTTGGCGGCCTCGCGAACCCACCGAACATACGTAACCATGACCTCGTCCTTCACCTCATAGGCTCCATTAAGCTGGCTGACGACGAGTTGGGAATCAGAAAAGGCTTGGACGTAGTTGGCTCCCGCGGTGTAGCAGAGCTCTATCCCCGTGACGAGGGCCTCACACTCGGCCTCATTGTTAGACGCTTTGAACATGAACTTGAGGGCGTGCTCATACCGTGCCCCAGTGAGACTCTCAATGATGAGGCCGGCTCCACTGCCGTCTTTAGTGGATGAGCCATCCACGTATAAGTTCCAAGGCCGTGGTTAAGAATCTTCTTCAGCAGGGGCCATGCTCTCGGCTAGAAAATCAGCTAATGCCTGGGCCTTGATGGCCCGAGGTAGTTCGAAGGCAAGATCGTAACGGGAAAGCTCCACAGCCCACTTCAGGAGACATCCCGAGGCGTCCAATTTCTGAAGGACGATCCTTAGGGGTTGGTCAGTTAAGACCAAGATGTTATGGGCTTCGAAGTAAGGCCTTAGCTTCTGACTAGCCATTACCAAGGCGTATGCAAATTTCTCGATGAGGGGGTAGTTCACCTCTGCGCCTGCCAAGGCGTGGCTTACGTAATATACTGGTATCTGCTCCCTCGCTCGCTCAGCCACAAGGACGGCGCTGATCGCATATTCTGACACTACTAAATACAACACCAGAACTTCTTCCTCTGCAGGACTGGCGATCTCAGGCAGCTGAGCCAAGTATGTCCTCAAAGCCTGGAAAGCCTCGTTCGCCTGCTCATCCCAATTGAAATTGTTCCGCTGGCGCAGGACGCGGAAGAAGGGCTGGCACTTATCTACGGAACGGGACATGAACCGACCAAGAGCCGCTATGCAACTCGTCAGGTGCTGCACCTCCTGCACGTTCTGGGGCGGTTTCATATCCATGATGGCCTGGATCTTGTCTGGATTTGCCTCTATGCTGCGGTGACTAATCGTGAAACCAAGGAATTTTCCTGACCGAACCCCGAAAACGCACTTCTTCGGGTTGAGCTTCATGTTGAACGCTCAAAGTATCTCAAACGTCTTCTGCAGATTGCTACTGTGGTCCTCTTTGGCCTTGCTCTTCACAATTATATAGTCGACATATACTTCCATAGTTTGTCTGATGAGAGGCTCGAAGAACTTGTTGACCAGGGGCTGGTAGGTTGCACTAGCATTCTTTAGACCGAAGGGCATCACTCTGTAACAGTGGAGGCCGCGGTCCGTGATGAACATCGTCTTTTCCTGGTCCTCGGGGCATAGGGGTATCTGGTGATACTCGGAGAATGCATCCATGAAGCTCAGCAGGGCGTGACCGGCCGTGACGTCCACCAGCTTATCGATCTTTGGCACGGGGCAGCTATCCTTTGGGCAGGCCTTGTTCAAGTTTGTGAAGTCCATGCACATCCTCTAGGTCCTATTTGGCTTCTTGGCTAATACCACATTCGTGATCCACTCGGGGTACTGACATTCTCGAATGAAGCCAGTCTCCCGCAACTTCTGAACCTCAGCGTTAGCAGCGACCGCCCTCTCGAGACCCATGTGGCGCTTCTTCTAAATAACCGGTTTGTGCCGAGGATCATTATTTAAGCAATGTTCCACGACAGTTGGGGCGATGCCGGGCATCTCCTCCGGTCCTAAGGCGAAAACATCCTTGTATTCTCACAAGAAGGAAACTAGTGATTGCCGGCCAGCGGCCGCGATTTCGTCTTCGAGCCGCACGGTATGCTCTGGCGTCCCTCCTTAAGCGGTAGGGATTTTAACATATTTGCGACTTCTGGCCGGGGCGGCGGGGTTCAGAAAAAGCGATGGTGTGGATTACCAACGTCTCTGGGACCGGAATGGCCGACCCTGCCTTCACCTGTTTATCCGTCTGGGATGGTCCTATGGTCCCACATTCTCTGGTCTATTCTATGAGGGGTTTCATGCTTACCAGGTAGCACTCCCGGCCGTCCGCTGGTCCCCACGTAGCTCACCTATGTTTCCGTCATCCGTTTCAAACTGGAGTTGGAGGAGGTACAGGGCAACAACGGCCTTCACTCTGTGGAGGGTTGGCCACCCAATAATTACGTTGTAGGCTGTGGGTACGTCAACTACCAAAAAGTCAACCTCAAGACTTTTGAATTTGGTCTTGTCACCGAAGCATACTGGGAGACGAATCATTCCCATGTGATTCACTTCCTGCCCTCTGAAGCCTAGGATAGGATTCATCATGGGGACGATGTCATGCCCTGGGTGCACGAGCCTCTTCAAGCAATCCTAAGTTATGATATGCACGGAGCTGCCCGTGTTGACCAGGATTCGCCGCACAATTGCATTGGCGATCTTCATCTCAACCACCAGAGGGTCGTTATGAGGGGAAGCAAATCGCGGGGCGTCCTTCCCCCCGAATACCATCGTAGGCGCCGTTAAGCAGGATCCCTGCTTTACGGTGAGCACTTGCTGCGCGCTTCTAAATTGGGCTTTCCACACCGATCAAGTTATCTCCTCCATGTAGCCACCTGCTATGGTGGCCATAACTTTCGTGGAACATTCCTCATCCCGCGGCGGGAGTGGAGCAGGTTCCTGTTCTTGTTGAAGGAACTGTGGGCCTCTCTTCAAAAATTGATCAATTTGCCCCTTGTCTGCTAGCTCATGAAGGGCTTTTTCCAATTCTCGACATTCGGTCGTAGTGTGCCCACTCTGCTCGTGGAATTCACAATACTTTTGAGTATTATAAGATCTGGGGGGTGCGGTCATAGGAGGCGATTGACGCAGCATCGGATGTCCCCTGACCTCCATGAGGATGCTCCTTACGTTGGTGGTGAATCGGGGATTAGGTGCTTCGAACTGCGGCCTTCTGTCCCGAGGGGCGGGATTCCTTTTGCCACGATTGAAGCCTCTATCCCCAGGAGCCTTCGTCTTTTTCGGGGCATCTAAGCTGTCGGCGCAGATCTCAGTAGCCTGGATGAAGTCCGCGGCTTTCCTCAAGGCCTCGGTCAACGTCGTTTCCTTCTGCTCCGCCAAGGAAAACTTGAAGTGCCCACTCTTAAGGCCATTCAAGAAGGAAGTGTATGCTACTCCGTCTTCCAGGTCAGGAATCAACACCGCCTCCTGGTGAAAGCGTTTGACAAACTCGGCGAGGGACTCCTGCGGCCCGTGCTTGATCTTTGACAAATGGATGCTGGTTCGCCTCTCCTTGCGACTAGCGATGAACTGGCTGACGAATTTATCGGCCAAAGTCTTGGAAGCACGTTATACTCCCTCGGTACAGGCCGTTAAACCATGACTGCGCCACTCCCTTCAAGGTAGCAGGGAAGTTGCGGCAGTAAGATGCATCATCTACATCTTGCACATACATATGGGCTTTGTAAACTCCCAGCTACTCTTCTGGGTCCGTTGTTCCATCGTAGGCATCTTGACCTTCCCGTAGCGCAGAGCGTTAATAATCTCAGCGCTAAACGAGGTGGAGAAGGGAAGAGCGGTTGGCCGAGCGGCTGTTCCGACACCTTGATGGGGGTGTCAGGGTGGCGTTCGACCTCAACCACTGAGGGACTCCCAGCTGTGCCTCGGTGCACTGGGGGGAGAACGGTCCCTCCGGCGCAGCTCCTGACTGCGCGTCCCTCTTGGAGGCGGACTTCGTGTACGGTCGCGGTGGGTGCGGCGCTCCGGAGTGGCACGATGCTTGCTTGAGTTCTCTCCTCGCGGCCGAGAAGTTTATTCCTGCTCCTCGAGCCAAGTAGTCCGCCTGGAGTGTGCCGCGTGGGGGTTAGAGGCAGTTGTCGAGCCTGCGTTTGTCCCTCGTGCGGATCGGCCGACGGGTTCTACCGCCGCACGCCCTCCTTGCTGCCCAATAGGAAGCCGATCGCTCCCATCCGACTGCGCAACCTCACGGCTACGCTCCATGGGGCAAAGGGGTGGCATCCCTTTCGACCAGTGGGAGGGTTCCCCTTCATGGACCAACGGGTATTCAAGGGGAGAAAGAGGCTGGGGCAGGCCTGCCACCTCCATCGCTCTCTTGACTTGCTCAGAGACTTGACGCGTGATGGTGTCAGCCATAGTGGACATGAGGCTTTTCAGCGCGTCCACCATAACATAAGTCTCACACTCTGGGAGTGACGTCCTAGTCGCCCGAGGGCTCGCCCGGGAGCTTTCAGAAGCATCCTCTACCATGGGAGGTGCAGAGGTGTCCACGGCCGGGGCCTTGTCCATGCGAGTCCGCGTCCGTGTTGCTTCGCTTACTACCATCGCTACCGTTTGATCCCCACAGACGGCGCCAATCTGATTCCGGAATAAATCCTCTAGTGTACGGTTGCTGATGACGTGGGATGAAGGGACGGGTTTATCTGACAGCTAGCGGTCAACACTTCGTCGTCCTCGATTCTGCGTGGCCCGACTTGCAAAAAGGGAAACCCCCGGGTTGTGGATCGGGGAACACCTCTCCGACGGTCAAGTCAGTTCGGTATCCAAGTCAAAGGTCAGAGGGAAGGATGCAATGTCAATTCAGTGTCCACAGTTGCTATCCCTTTTCCCGAGAAAAATAGGTCATTATTTATAGTCCTCTCGGAAAAGGATAGAATAGTAATTTTACCTGGAGTGCCCGCATGGGCCGCTGGTCTCAGAGCAATTGGGCCCAGACGAAGCACTTAGGGTTGTGTTCTGATCCCCTGAATAAGTATGGGCCTGAGGGTGACCCTGGGATGATACCTCTTGGGCCTATTAATTCCCGTATGGGCTTGGTCTGTAAGATGGATGTGTCAAAACCCTTTGGGCAAAAATCGAATTTTTTCCCAATCAGATTTTATTTTGTAGGTTAAGGAATAAATTCAAAAATTTGCGAAAAAACAAGGAAATACTGAAAAAATGAATTGGGTCAGTTTGTCTGAAGCGTAGCAACCCAAAAAGCCCAAAAGAAAAGCCAAATAAAAGAAGAAGAAAAAGAAATGAAAAAAAAATTCAATCCAACTTCACACTCGGCCCAAGTGCTTGAGGCCCAGAAGTCCTGCCTGCCTCTTCTCGGCCCAATCTACACCAACCTGCTCCTCTCTCCCATGTCACGTGCACAGCACGTGATTGTGCTGTCAGCCCGCTTGGCTCATTTCTTGCACAAACCCAATTTACCCCCTTCCCTTCGCGTCTTTCTCTCTCCTTTTCTTCATCTAACACCAGAATCCAATCCTAGTTCATCTTCTTCGCCCAGTCTTCCCATCAGCCACACCTCATCTTCATCCCCATTCTTTTTAGGCTTTCAACCACCAAATCTTCACAACCTAGATTTTTTGGGTGCTCACTCTCTCCATCCAACAAGACCCAATAAGCAAATCCCTGATTTTTCGCCGGCATGAATATGCCGGTGGCTCAAACCAAAACGAATCATAGGTAGCGAAGAAAATAGGAGGAGTCATAGATTTTGTGGGAGTTAGGACGTTGATTAGGGCTGTAAATTTTTGTATAAATAGCGGTTGTGGGGGAAGCTAAGGCAGCAGTTCCCAGCCATAGTTAATCTTGAGCTTCTATCGGTTCTCTGTATTTTTTGTGCCAATTTCACAAAATTCATTCAACCCTCAGTTTGTAATTTTTCTTTTTTTGATTCAGTTCATAGGACACAGATTGGTTCCCTTATTGTGTTCGTTTTCTTCCGTATTTGGATCTAATTTGGTTGATTTTCATTTGGTTGAATTCAATTCATGTTCATCTTCCTCTGCCCTCTTTGTTTTGTACAATTTTTTATGGGTTTGAATTTTAGAGCATGGAAATTTCTTAGTCGAGCTTCCATGGCTAGGACACCCGTGACCTCTACCTCCTCTATTCTGTTTCCTTCTTCTACCTTCACTATTTGTTTAATTCATTTTGATTTAGATACTTTTTGTTTATTTTATTATGGTGTTGGTGATTTGGATTATTAAGCTAGTCTTTTACTTTTCTTATTTTGCTTTGTGAAATCAGCAGGTCAATAATTAGGGAAGTAGTTTAGTAGTTTAGTATTTGCTTATATCCTCCTCTGTTTCTCGTTCTTCTTTGCCTTCTATTGGGTTGTTTCTGATTTTGGGTTTGTTTCTAGTCTTATTATAATTTATCTCTTCTTTTTGCTCATTTAGTTGGGATGTTTGACTTTTTTCTTTTATGGACGAATTGTGCATATGCGTCAGCATTGATTCTAGCTTTTCAATGTTAATGCTTGCATTTCACAAAATGTCAAAGTTAGGTGGTGTTTTATTTGCTTGGTGTTTGTGGCAATGGGTTTGGTGTACTAATTTATTTAATTAGCTTTTATCAATTAGTCATTAGTAGACCAATTAGTATTAGTATTTTTATTTGTTTATTGTTTTATAGTCAATATATTTTCTTTATAGCAAGTTAGTCATTGCTTTTACGGAGAAAGATTTAACTGTATCGAGTGAATAAATTTGATTCTACCATCTTCGTGAGACGACCCGTACTCACCGAATCATACTATAAATTAGACACCATGCCCTTGCGACTTCTTTTATACCAACATCAACACATGAGCTGCTCTTGTGTTTGCATATTTGGCAAATTCTGTTTCATAAAACCAAGCATTCCTTTACAAGCAGTGCAAATGAGAAAATGTATTGGGGCTAAAAAAATTGAGAACTTTTCAATTCCCCTCATGACTTGAATGATTTCTTTTTCCATAATGGGATAGTTGTGTTATGTTTTATTAAAACTTTCACTGTAATATTTGGAGAGTTTTTCTCCTTGTTTGATTTTGAGTACTGCACTCCAGTACTCATTATTGACATCTATCTCAAGAATTAAATCATGTCCTGTATTAAGCAAATTAAGAATAGGAAGAGTTTTACACATTTATTTGATGCTTGGAACAATCTTTGAATCATTAGGGGTCCATGTTCAACTTACTTCTTTCTTGAGTTTTTGGTGCAATAGTTTTCTTATTTTAGTGAGATCTTTAATGGAATCTGAAGCATATGTAAGACATCCCAAAAACCTTTCTAATTGCTTCATATCTTCGATTTTTTTGGAGAAATTTTCTATTTTTTTTAAAGAATATGCTTTTATAAAATGATTTCTCCATATTTCATTTTCAGACCTAACAACTCAATTTCTTGTTCCACATAAATGCACTTATTTTTACCAAAATAATACCATGATCAATGCATCTTTGGGTGACAGTTAGAATATCATCTTTGTACTGATCTATAGTTTAGGAAAAATAAGAATGTCATTGATGTAAACTACACAATTGTGATTAAGATCTTTAAAGATATTATCCATTCTTCTTTGGAATATTTCAGGTGTATTTTTAAGACCAAATGACATTACTATCCACCCATAATGTCCTTGAGGGGTACTCAAAGTAGTTAAAGGAATGCTTTCCTCATATATTTTTATTTGGCAACATCCACTTTTGCAATCCATTTTCGAGAACTAAGAGACTCTTGAGTTCTATTGAAAAGAACTGTTTTGTTAGGAGTATAACAACTATCAAAGATAGTATTATCATTAAACTTTTTATAATCGATTACTATTCTTGCTTTTCCTCCTTTTTCAAATTTTTACCATAGAAGCGGGAGTGATGTGAGGACTCTTGCTATTTCTGATTAATCTTTAATTCAAAAGTTCTTTGATTTGTTTATCAAATTCTTGGGTATGCTAGTGGATATACACTATTTGTTTGACTAGGATAATAATGTTAAGACTCAGCACAATAATATATGCAAATGTCTTATCTTTGTCCTAAGATTTGAGATGATTATCAGAGCAGAGTTCTCGGCATAATTGCTTTTGTTGTTCCACAATCTGCTCTTTAATTAATAGATAACTCTAGTCGTGAGATTGTTAGTGCTATCTCACATTGTGCAGATATTACCTTCTCGCCACGTTAGCTGCACCTAAACTCAATCGTCCAATAAGTGTAATCCTTTTTTAATTTTTTAATAGGAACTGAGTGATCATTTATTGTAAATATTATTTGATTTACGATCTAGATGCATATAAAATATAGCATCCGAAAATTATTTCCAATAATCATATTATGGGAGGGCTGTTTAATAGCTTATAGGACTGATAGTACATTGGACTCTTTCTATTTCTATAGATAACCCTTCTATGACTTCATTATGACTCTCTTAAAATCACTATCTAAAAAAAAAAAGCTCCCATAAAATATGCTTGGAATCATGCTTTCATGAATCCATAATAATGGTGACATTGGAAACCCATGTCACCCATTGCCCAGCCAAGCAAACGTACGCAAAACTGCAATAGTAAAGCATGAGCATGGGTGTGTTTGGCCTGGTTTCGTGAATTCAAGCCAGTTTCTCATCAAACCATAGCTAGTTCATCACAGGTTCGGCATGTTGAGAACTAGTCATGTTTCGACGAACATTAGTTGGGTTTTGACGATTCTCCGAAAGCAGTCCTTTTAGGGGAAAATAGCCGATTCAGCAAGTATTCGGTCTGGTTCTTACAAAGTTGGATGAATTCAATCTTCTGGTGTGATTTCATATCCACGGGAGTTCCAGACATCACTTAACTTTTCTGTATATATTCTCGATTCAACTCATTACCTATAAAAGTAAATTAAAATAAATAAAAGCAAGAAATAGGTGATCAAGGGCATACATAATACATCATTTCCACACTAGCTGAAGGGGTAGGATCACATGCATGAACAAATTTACTTGTTTGATATTGAGACATAAACAAATTATAATGTGTTTTTGCACATCTCACTTTTCTCTTAGTAAATCTTGCAAATTGAACTAGTACGAAAAAAAAGAGGATAAAGGGTCTAGGTCTAACATTGTAACATCTTTGTTATCCATCTAATAGGAAAATGTAGGAGCAGCAACATTAAGTTTTGGTTGGCTTAATTAGCTAGGGAATCCTTGTCAATGTCATCTTCCGTAATTGTAAGGTTTTGTTCTCCTACATTTGACCTCAATCATATATGCTTTTACCATATTTTTTCATGCCTAAAGTTTTTAGGATCCTAATGAAAGCGTTTGATATGAATAGTGGCAGGAGATTAACATGAAACCTTATGGTCAATTCTATATACAATTTTAAAATAGATGAAAATTGAAACCCTATCAATGTCAATTTCACATTTTTATGTGAAGTATCTAATTGTGAAATGATGGATTTAAATTAAATTTCAAGCTATATTACTTTTTGTTTGAGTTATTAAATTGGCCCCATGTTTATTAAATTGGCCCATGTAATTCGATAAATAGAATCATATTAAATATTTAGTTGGATCAAAATGACAAGATATGACATAAGTGTGAGAAAGGTTAAGGATTAAATTTAAACTGATTATTAATGTTAATATGTGATCATATTCTAGTAAAACCAAATGCTCTTTGGTTAAATATCAAACTACACCCTCAATATAAATTAATGCTTAAATAGAATCATGTTCTGGCAAAA
The DNA here is from genome assembly GCA_029747015.1 of Carnegiea gigantea. Taxonomy (NCBI): domain Eukaryota; kingdom Viridiplantae; phylum Streptophyta; class Magnoliopsida; order Caryophyllales; family Cactaceae; genus Carnegiea; species Carnegiea gigantea. Next base: position 40,245 of record JAKOGI010000375.1, read on the forward strand.
AAAAGCATTTTTAGGAAATATAAATATGTTATTTTCTATTTACTGGCAAGTAAAAACCAAAGCTTTATTGATATTTTGTGTAACTATTATTGGACTTTCTAATCAATGAATTTATCCTTAATTTGTAAAAAAATAAATAAATTATTTTGAGGCTTTAACAAACAAATAAAAAAATTGAGACAAACTTTTTTTTTTTGGGGGGGGGGGGTGTTGGTAAGCACAAGAGGTTGATGGCCTTTTTCACGAGTGGCCTTTCTTCCCAAGGTTAATCATTCTTACCATTAACCCTTCATTTGCTTTTAATCCAAACTATTAAATCTAAACCCCCAACGTCCCCAAAGCCAAGCCCAGGGCCCAGGGCCCAAGACCTCCAACCCCCTCCTCAACCCGCCCACGGTCCCTCCCGCCCGCCCCACACACCAAGAAAAACGTTAAAAAAAAAAAAAAAACAAAAGGAAACTCAACTCTCTCTCTCTCTCTCTCTCTCAACCGTGCCGGCGGTTGTCTCTAGCCGGTGGAATCGCCGCCTCTCCGCCACCACTGCAGTCGCGAGCACTTTCAGAGATCACTGTAAGCTTTTCGAATCTTCCTCAGTGGTCTGGATTTTCAGCTTTCTACCTCATGATGATGCGTTATAGCCATGTTGTGAGCTACCGAGCTGTTAATTTAGTATGATTTGGTGCATAACTGTGCTATGGAATTCACATTTTGGTGTGATTGGATTTGTTGGCTGCTTTGATCTATCACGTAAGGTTTTTCTCGTTTTATTGATTCGCTTCGGACATCAATGCTGAATCTGGATCAGCAATTTGGAGGAATTGGTGAAATGAGTTGCAATTTTATTGGTTTTGTCTTGTTAAAGTTGTAACTTCGGTTGAATTAAGGATGCCAACTAGTTTCTGTTCCATGCATCGCGATTCTGATACATTTTCATGCGTTTATCTATTGATCCGCCTTCCGCAGTTTTGGAAAAAAATTATGATTCGTATCTGGAATTTCATTTTCTCGTGTAATTTATTATCCAATTTTCTGATTGGTTAAGTGGTGACAGATGTCAGTCCCCCGATCAATGGATAAGTCAAGTGCTATTGAGTACATCAACCAAATGTTTCCTACAGGTCCCTCCCTCTCTTTTTCGCGCTTGCCTTTCCATTTTGGTAAATTGTATGATACAAGTTTAATTGAGGACGGTATATTTTAGTTCTTGTTATATGTTGGATTTGTTTGGTTTAATATGCAATTCAGATTGTGGGAAGTGGAATTCGTTTTGGTTCGCTAATTTCTCTTTGAGTTTCTATTGATTGTTGCTTGATACCAAAACTCAGAGGAATCATTATCTGGCGTTGAACCGCTTATGCAAAAAATACACACTGAGATTCGCCGGGTTGATGCTTCCATATTAGCAGCTGTCCGACAACAGGTAATGCTGTTCCATTTGGCTTTGATTTGCATGAGTTAATTTTTGTGGTTCTGTGTGAGGGAACTGTTCAATTTTTTTAGTTCCTATATATATATCTTTTGGGCTAGTATGGGATGTGAAATAAGTTGATACAATACAATTGTTCAGCCCTACTTGCTGTGTAATGTGACATGTGCACCTTCAGGAGGTGTAGCCTACTTGGACTTTTATTATTGTGGCTTGTAGTTGATTCTGTGCTCATTAGGAGAAGTTGGATGATGTATGGTTGTAAATGGTGGGTGCGGAGGGAACAGAATTGCATGGACTGTTGCAATTGTTGTAAGTAATACTGAGTTTCAAAGTGGGTCTGTTGTGGATGTTACATCATGATTACCATGGGTGACTGAAAAGTTTTCAAATTCAGCTTTAGAATTAGAATTTAAAAGATAGTCATATTTTAAAGGTTAAATGAGGAAATACAATTTTTTTAGGTAAGCCCTCTTGGATTCCTGACACGAGATGTTCTGAGCTTTTCTAAAAGCCAAAATATTAGTTGACAAAGTGACTTCATGAATTTGTAGCTGCTCGAGGACCTGAATAATGGGCTCTAACAATCTTTGTGGCAGTGCATTGACTTGTCCATCCACAACAGCCATTGTGGTATATGGTGAGATGATGCTCCTTCGTATAACTTCCGTAGCACAATGGCTTGGTTTGGTTGCTTCATAGGGAAGTATTAGTTTACATTGAAGCATTGTGGATGACTTTGGCCTGGTTTGGTTACTTCATACAATTTTTTGGAGCATTTGGCGTGAAAGAAATAGGAGAGCCTTTGAAGGCGTGGAGATGTCGCTTCAATGTTTAAAGATTATTTCATCAAGTCTCTCTATTTTTGGGACAAAGGGATCTTTTGTTACTCTTCTCTTGATCTTTTAGATTTTGTGGATAGTGTGTATATGAGATGTGTATAGCCTTTGGTAGGATGCTAGCTTTGCATCCACCCTTTTGTTAATGAAATATGTTTATTCTTTTCCTTATCCCAAAAAAAAAAAGCCTTTGGCTTGAAGCTTATACATACAATGCATTAGAAGGTGAATGAACAGAGAGTGTAGTGAATAATGACGTGGATTTATAGTTAAAGAGTGGAGCAGGGGAGCATCTAAACATGATGATGAATGAGTGTCGTAATTGGTCATAGTTCATAGGGAGAACTGCTTATAATTTCAGAAAATTTTCATATAATAAATTAGAAAGCTAGCTATTCTTGAGTTATGCTTGTTTGGTTGATCTCATAGCTTTTAACCCTTTAGTAAAGGGTGGTGCCGCAGTGTATAGGGCCACAGTATTGTAAGATTTAAAATTAGGTTATGTATGAGAAGATTTGTTTGCTTTTATTTTAGTTTATCTTATTTTAGAGGCTGAGGGAGCAATGAGGATTCAAGCACTGAGGAGAAAGTGTTAGGATGCAAACTTTAGTTGGATTGCTTGATTGAAAGGTAGCCTTCCTAACTGAGCCTGTAGGAGAAGTTGTTTCAGATTATGAGAGATGAGTTCACTTATATAGGTCTTGCAGAGAAATGCTGTAGGGAACCAATATACATCAATATAACAAATCCCTGCAGCCAAAAGAAGCCAGTTTGCTTTTGGTTTGGTTTGATTTGTCAAGTGGGAGGCTTTTGTTGGGTTTCTTTCTTTTCTTTTCTTTTTTAAAATCGGAGAAGGTGAAGACAGCTACAATTCTGTTGTTCATCTTCCATAGGCATTGATGAAAATTGACACTTGCTGTAACAAATACAAGTGAAATGTAAAAGAGACAAGAGAGTCGGACATGCTTGCTGCACTTTCTCATATACTCCTTTCAATATCAAACTGAATCTCCTATTAGTACTGGTTAAGGATCCAACAACACTCCTCCGGGCGCCAAGAAACTGAAGAGAAAACCCCAAAAAAAGGGAAAAAGGAATTTTATTTACATGATTGGAGGATTATAGATACGAATCTTGAAACATAAATTGGTAATGTTTGCATTTACATTAAAAAGAATAAGCAGTTTTCTTACTGTGCCCCTCTATGGCTAGCTGTGTTCGATTGTTAGTCACAATGTGTTGGTTTCTCAATATTTTTAAAAGATGAATTGTTCTTCAAGAACTAGCGGGGAACATTATTAAAAAATAATCTTAGATGAATCCATGTAAATTAACAACCAAGTTTCAATTTTTTTCTGATAACATTTACTTGATGTTTGATTTATTTTACATCATATTAGTTTCTTTTAAACTTTCTGAGCTTCTCAACTCCATCTAGATTGATAACACATTTGCTCATTTATTTGAGGGTAGTTTTTGTGTTCCACATAAACTTTGGAATCATATTTAATTCTTTAATGTTGATTGTATACATGTAACTGTTCCTATGCAACTTTTTCCCATTTTCATGCGACAATCTTATTGGATTTCCATCCATGTAGATCAGATGCAACCTAACCTGTTGTAAATAAATCAAATGAAAGAAGCATGTGGCATTATTCTGAATTCTGGATCCAATACAATTCATTTCTCAATTGTTGTTTTAATGAACCAAATGTCTTCTTATCTAGTTTCTGTCTCTTGCTTTCTTGATTGGACTTTATGTTCTGGTTATCAATGGAAAGGATTTTGTTTTACATCTGTGTGTCCGGTCTGTTTGGCCTACCCACCTTTATCAAATACTAATTATGTCTGTATCTCTCTGTTACTTTTTCTTTTTTGGATTGCTAACTTTCTGTGATTTAGAGTAATTCAGGTACCAAAGCTAAAGAAGATCTTGCTGCTGCTACACGTGCAGTGGAGGTTTGTCCCCAATACGTTATTTAATTTTAGTCGGCTATCTTTGTCCCCTACTTCGTGGTTGATTGTTAAGGCATTCTTCATGGGCAAATCCTTCTGGAATTTTTGTGGCATCAATTTGACACCTGAGTGATAGCTTTTCTAATTTGCAACCTTTAGCTGATCAGTTAATCTGTACAGGAACTCATGTACAAGATACGAGAAATAAAAACTAAGGCTGAACAGAGCGAGACAATGGTTCAAGAGATATGTCGTGACATCAAAAAGCTAGATTTTGCAAAGAAGCACATAACAACTACAATCACGGCTCTTCATCGTCTTACAATGCTAGGTTGGCTTTCTATGTTCCTAAATTTTATTTTCCGCTGTACTTCAATTTTCTTGTAATGTGCTGGAGATGCAATTTTTGTATCTTAGTTACATATGCCATCTAAAATGGGGTGCCTTAAACCCACAGGAAAGGCTTTGGTGTTTTAATCATGACATTTCAGATTGATTGTTCTTTCTAGTAGAAGCAAATCTCAGGATTTCTCAGACATTTTGTTTATCTTACAATTTATGCCAATATCTGAAGAAGGAAAACTATGTGCATCCTTTAATTTTTTTAAAAATTTTTTTAAAGGATGGACATTCTTGTCGTGTGCAATGCGTTTGTTATGGCAAGGTTAGATTTGATTCTTTGTAGAAAAACAATGCCCCCTTTGTTTTGGCTGTTAATAGCTGTGAGAACTTTGAGATTGGAATGAGTTTTGAAACGGATCTGATCCATCTTCCTGCTTGTTTGTATATCTGAACTACAGGGACAAGTCAAATGTTTTTGAAGCAAATTTAGGAGTAGAGCTGTTAAAGTTACCTATACTGAATTTCATAATATTGTAATTCAGAACCGTATTTGATCTTGATCTGAAATTATACGAATTTAATTTTAATCTGAATAACACATGCAACAGATTCAAAATTTGCCTAATTAATATTCATAGCATGTTCTTTGTAAATTTTGTTGGACACACTGATAGTTGAGTGATTATGATTTGAATGTAAATGATTCAATCTATCCCAACACGACTGAGTATTTTATCAAGCCCTTTTGACCTGATCCAAGATCAGCCAACCTAAACAACTATTTTCTTGGTCTAACTGGGCAGAAGGGCTTGTTATACGAGTCTCCCTGATACTTTCCACACCTAACCATTATCCCACTGCCCCCCACCCCCCCGATGCATCCCGCCTAGGCAGGAAACTTGGGTGTGGATTTGGATTTGGGGGGCCAGGAGACCACTTTTCTTTGATTGAAGTGCATGGAGAATGTGAAGCAATAATCTTTTTCTTTGGATGAGTAGAATGTTAAGGCATCTTTTGTTTGGAGTGCTAGTGGATATGACATCCAAATCCACATCACTAGCCTGACGTCTTGCTTGAGGATATTGGATTGTTCCCTTTTTTTTGGGGGGGGGGGGGTTGGAAGGGTTTGTGGTTTACATCTATGCAATCTTACCCCTCGTATTTCCGTTGGACCCTGGGTCTTACAAACATTGACTTGACTCTTGACTACCTACCACCATGCAAGAAACAAATGGAGGACATTTATGAGCCATTTTACTTCAGTCTACTATGATCTGATGCAGAACAAATTGCCCAGAAATGAATTTTCCGGCCACTAAAAAAAAAAAAAAAAAACTTGAAGAAGAATTTGGTAATCCTCTTTTAACTTAAAAAATGCTCACTTCTGATGTGATTCAGGATTGTTGTTGAGTGAGGATTTCAGCAAGTCAGTGTCTTTCTGTATTAAATTTGATTAGTCAAATAAAAAGGCATGATTATACTGTCTCATCCCTAAATCTGTTTGTCTTAGGTGAAATAAAGTGGTCATCCATGTCATAGCATTTGAGTAGATACTGTAATATTATGCACAGAGCTTGAGGGCGTGATTTTTTTGTAATTGGCTCTTTTGTACAGGGGCGACATCCCCTTAGTGTCTATTAATGCAACTTTTGATTATTCATCAAAAAAAAAAAAAAAGATACTCAAATTTGTTGTTTGAGAGTAACTCATGCTAGTGGCATATTTTTTCAACCCTATGGCAGTGTCTGCTGTTGAGCAATTGCAAGTAATGGCTTCAAAGAGGCAATATAAGGAGGCAGCTGCTCAAGTGGAGGTACCAAGCTGCCAGTAGGCAATCGCTTTTCTTCTGTGTAGGAGGTTGATAATTTCTTTTTAGATGGATACAAGCTAAATAAAAATTTGTGTCCCTGCTATGCTTTATTGTTAGCTGTTTCAAATCTTAAACTATGATGTGACCAAGTAGTGACTAAAATATAATTGTTTACGGAGTGTTGAGTTATGATGATACCCTGTGTCTGCTTGGATTAAACCATACTGATTCTGTAATTGCACAATGATGCTGTTGTAGTGTGCTCTCTGTATGATTTACAGCATTTTACAAGTTCCAAATTTTGTGGAGTACTTTCACTTGCACCACACTGCTAGTTCTTGCTAAAGGAGAATTGTAGCATTCCATTTGAACAGTTGGCCCCCCTACCTGGAGGTATTTATGTTCTGTTTAGTAGCTATAAAGTGCTTTGATTTCCTGAGAAGTTTTAGATTTCTCCTAACCATGAAAGCCTTCAGTTGGAAACCCCACAGAGGAAAGTCTCATTTCCAAGCTACCTTCTAGAAAAGTTTGGATATGAACCCTGTCAATGACCTTACCCGAATTGGACGAAAATTGATGTGTAATTGAAAACTGATTCCACAGGCCAAAACTTTACTCTCCAATTTGATTAATTGCTACAAAGGTTCCAATTCTAGGCTATAGGAAAAGGTTGCTGATTAGAGAAAGACTAACTGGTTCTCCTTTAACATTGGCCGTGGTAGGGGCGATTATGCATACCTGGTTTCTAGAGACATTAAGACACCGACATCGCACAAAGTTTGCTGTCCAAATGATCTTCTATGCTGACAGTGCACAAAGCTTCTGTCTGAGGGAGGTAGGCTAACCTTATTGCAAAGCACCTTATGGAGTCTCCCAGATTATTTCATGTCTTTGTTTACCCTTCCTGCTAGCACTTCGAACCAATTAGGGAAAATTATGAGACATTCTTTGGTTTAACAACAATATTGAAATAGGTTTTCGTTGGGTCAAGTGGATGATGGTTGCCGTCCCAAACATGAAGGTGGCCTAGGTATAAGATCGTCTCAAGGCCAAATGGCTTTGGAGGTTTGCTAAAGAAGAGGACATTCTTTGGAAAAATGTGGTGAAGGTGAAATATGATGTCGACAAGTTTGGTTGGTGTTGAAAGAAGAGTCCTCCTCTTCATGGGGTCAGCTATTGGCAATCGATTAGTGCTTTGGATAAGTTCAGATCTCTTTTGCAAATAGGTGGAAAATGAGTTTTGAGGGTCTTGTTTTGGCATGATTTGTGGTGTGGAGATCAATCTCTTAAAGATCAATTTCCAAATCTTTTTAGGATGGGACATTCTAAAGGTGCAATTGTGCAACAAGTTGTCTCTTGAAATGGTGATCAAAACCATTGCAATATAACTTTTTTAAGAAGCCCAAATGATTGGGAAGGGAGAGCATGTTGAATCTTCTGAATTTGCTTGCTAACACAAAGGTTGCAGCAATGGGCAATGATGAGATTATTTGGCCCTATGATTCAAAGGGCAGTTCAATGTGAAGAGTTTCTAGGGAGAGGTTTGTGACGGGTTGACTCATCTTAATTTCCCTGATGCAATATGGAAGTCTACGGCTCCTAGGAAAGCTTGATTTTTTGTTTGGGCGGCTATAAAAGGAAAGGTTTCCATAGAAGACATTATTAAGAGGAGAAATTTTAAGTTGGCCAGTAGACGTACTATGTGCCTCCAGGAGGAGGAATTGGTTGACCACTTTTTTGTCCATTGTAGGTGAGTTTTTGGGCTTTGGAACCTATCGTTCTCCTAATTGGGGGTTAGTTGGGTGCAACCTAAGACTATTGATGTGCTGATGGCTTGTAGAAATTTGAAGAAAAGCTGGCTTCTGGGAATTTGGAGGATGATTCTGTTGGATATATGGTGTACTTGAAAGGAAAGGCATCACCACATCACAGGATTTTTGAGGGCAAGGCCAGGTCCTATGAAAATTTTGAGATTTCGAGCTTTATTTTTTGGGACTTTGTATGGCTCGAGTCAAGTTCTCGATTATGGTAATTAATTGACTTTTTTGAATTTTCTTGATAAAACCATCCTAGAAAGGGGGAAGGCATGATGTAATTTTGTGAGTGCCTCTTTTGTACATGGGCGATATCTCCTTGGTGTCCCATAAATACAATTTGGTTACTCATTAAAAAAAAAAAAAGAAAAAAAGGGGGTTCAGGGCATAGAGGTTTCAACTTTCATTTCAAAGATTCCTGTACTTGAAAGGTCTCATCTAACACCAAGTCTATGAATTGAGTGCTGCTACACGGAAATTGTTTTAGCGTCGATGGTTAGGTTATCAATTGGTTGTAAATGCCCCCCTCCCGTGCTTGTTGACGTCGGCCAAGTGTCTCATTAATACTCCATCCATCCCATATTCATTGTCAAAAATATCCATTTTCATTGTCCCATTATAGTCTCAATTCCACAAAAACCTTTATCTTTTTTCATTCGTTTTAAAATCACTTCCCTAATCTAAACTACATTTAATACTTATTTTGATACATTCCTGAAATTTGACTATCAATATGGGAGTACTTTTTTTTTTTTTTTTTAAAAATTACTCATCCTGATGTAGGATAAGAGTAAAGAATGGGTCAAGAGATTTAGGAAATTAGAACATTTTGATATTGGAGATCTTTTGTATTTCTTTTTATTATTTTCTTAAGTTATTTTTAAGCATATTTTAAGATAACCAAGATGAGGATATTTAGTGATATTTATTAAGATTTATTTTCCTAGTCTATTAGGATAATATTAGGTTATACATGTTTGTCCTTTTCTAGTTTATATCTTATTATTTAGGTTTTCTAATACTGGTTAGGCACTTGATTATATAAGACCCTTTGTGTAATTTGAGAAGGGAGATTATGAATGAGAATTGAGTTAAATTGAGTGAATAATATTTCTCTATGTGAGATTGTTCCTCATAGGAATTGCTCTCAGAGCGTCCTATGCCAATTATTCCCCTTTGAATTTCCTACATCACATCCCCTTAAAAAAATAAAAAAATAAAAATAAAGGGTTGGGTTATCAATTGATGTGCATTGCCCCCCTGTTAGAGGATTTCTTCTTCCTGTTAGTGTGCTAAAACTGTCAAGAGCTATTACAGGGTCTTTGTGTCACATGTGGGCTGTGACTAGTTAGGGTCTTTGTGTCACATCTGGGCTGTGACTAGTTAGGTATTCTGCATAAAGAAAGGCTGACTCCCCAATATCTTTGGTCCTTCCCTTTCTCTCTTCTTAGGAACGTTGCTTATTTGGGATCTGTTTATTGTGTCCTTGCTTGTCTGTCTATATGTTAGTTAAGTTAGCCAAGTTCCTTGGCACCTGATATATGATATGAGTTCTGGAGTTATAAAGCCACTAGAAAGATATTAGCCCCTTTCTTTGTTTGGAGGTTTTCAGTCCGGTATAATTTGGCCTCGTGGTTTATTTCAGGCTGTAAATCAGTTATGTAGTCATTTTGAAGCATACAGGGATGTCCCTAAAATAACAGAGCTGCGAGAAAAGTTCAAGAATATCAAGCAAATCCTGAAGTCCCATGTGTTTAGTGACTTCTCTAGGTATTCTTTCTATTTTCTGCATTCTTCATTTATTATCGTTGTCTCTGTTTTTCTTTGTGCTTTTGTGCGTGTGAGTGGGGGTAATGGGATGTTCCTTTGTCAGTGATCTTCAGGCGATGTTTTTGTTTAACTTTTCTTTGTTTGTTTAATACAAATACTTGCTCAGCATGTTCAGTGCTCTCATTCATAATGTGAAAAGCTCATTATGTGGATAACTGTGTTAATTGAAGCTTGGACTGTTGCAGACTGTAGAGTCTTGGCTCATTCAACATGTACCCTGATGAATGTTGTACTCACTGTTTTTTTTTTTTTTTGGGGGGGGGGGGGGGGGGCGGGCACAGGGATCAATAGATGAATTGTGCTGTAAAGATTTATGGTTCACAGTTTATTTTTATTTTTTTTATTTTTTATACTCTGCAATAGTTTCAGCTAGGAACTTCACCTTTATGGTTGCTGGTTTGTGACACAATAAGATATGTGTCATCTGATCACGACTTCTGCAATCCCAGCTTAGGCACAGGAAAAGAGACAGAAGAAACAAATTTATTGCAGCAGTTATCAGATGCTTGTTTGGTGGTTGATGCTCTTGAGCCCTCTGTGCGGGAGGAACTGGTGAAGAATTTCTGCAATAGAGAGCTTACCTCCTATAGACAGATTTTTGAAGGAGCTGGTACGTATAGCTTAATGACTTTTCTGTGTTTCTGTTTAGTTAAGTATGAGTTCATATAATTTTCATATATCTATGATGTTGTAGAGCTTGCGAAGCTGGATAAAACAGAAAGGAGATATGCATGGATTAAGCGTCGATTGAGAACAAATGAAGAGATATGGAAGATCTTTCCTTCTTCATGGCATGTTCCTTATCTTCTATGCATCCAGTTTTGCAAGTTGACCAGGTTCGTCACCCGCCCCTCTTTTTTATCCTCTTGGAAATTGGAACTATATATTTGTTACAGCAGAGTGCATTTGAATGCTGCTTCGCATGACCTACTAATTAATAACCGTTGTCTGTCTTACATCGCTTAGAGAAGACATTTGTGGCATGTTATCATTACTTCTAGCCCCATATGCTTGCTGGCATGCTTTTGGTGATGGAATCTGGTCGTAATGATTAGTCAGTATTTAAATGTATTTATATTTAAAGATATTTGAACTGACTCCAGCATATTTTCTTTAATAGATTATGGAAAAGAATGTAAAAGCTTTGTTTTGACATCGAAACTGTCTGAAGCTTGAAGTGGGAAAGGTTCATTAGCTCTTTCTTCGTCTAATACCTTGTGAAGTTACTTTTTTAAAAATATTTTATAATCAAATCAGAAAAACAATTTGAAAATCTATAGTTGAAACATGGTGGAGGCTTATATAGTAACCTATCTTCTCCTGTCAAGCAGTCAAGTTATCTAATTTTTGAATCAAATGCTTATAACTGGAATTTATTGGTGCTTATGTAATGGTATTCCATACATAAATGAGTTTGCTTTGTATTTTCCATTACAGAACACAACTTGTCGAAATACTTGATAATATGAAGGAAAAACCAGATGTTGGAACTCTACTTATGGTAAGTTGTGGATTTTTAACTTTCTTTGGTTTAGAGAAATATTTCTGGTTGTCCTTTCTTTGTTCCAAGGATTAAAAATATTTCTTTCAGCAATTCATGGGTATTTTCTGTTCTACTCTGCTGGGTCGGAGTATCTTCTAGTTTCCTCCCATATTGGATGTTCTTTGTGGACGTTATTATGCTGTTTATGGCTTATGTCTTCTTGTTTTCTTTCATTGGTGGTTTACTACTTGTGTCGGCATTATTCCCTTCTTAACAACTTTTGGCAACTAGTGCAAAGGTAGGGGTATAAGAGTCTTATCTAATATTGATCCCCTCATATTCTTTTTCTTTTTTTTTAAAAGAAGTATTAATCTGTTGTGTGCTTCCTTTCTTGCGTGTCGCATGTACTTGGGATACCTGCCAGCTTAAAATTCACTTGGGGGTGCAATCAACTAGAATTCTCGTTGCTTAATCCTTAAGTGTGATTTAACTTTCTAGTTTCCTCAAAAACTTCATAGGCACTTCAGCGGACTCTTGAGTTTGAAGAAGAATTGGCAGAGAAGTTTGGTGGAAGTTCTCAAACTAAAGAGACCAGGAGTGATGCTGGTGATCCAGACAAAGGAGAGAACACCAGTCAGTCTGTATCAGATATTAGAAAGAAGTATGAGAAAAAGCTTGCTGCCCATCAGGACAGTGGAAACGATGTATGCCGCTAGATTGTCTATGACACTTGGGAAGTTTCCGTTATATTTGGCGGGATTCTCTTTAATTTACTGAGATATTCTTTTTTTTTTTAATTGACAGGAGAAAGACAGTCAAAAAGAGTATTCTGTGCCTGGAGCTGGGGTAACTTTCTTCATCCTCTGCTTTCTCATAGTTTTTGACGTAAATCATAGGACAGTTGATCCTGTTTTAGGAGGAAAATCGACCAAGGGCATCTGTCATCCCCTTTCATATTTTGTTCCTTCTCTGCATTCCATATTTTGCACTGAAACTACTTATTAGGTCTTGTGGTGTTTTGGATTTCTGTTTATGTTGGTTCCATAATAGTTGTTAAATTGTCACAGAACAGTCAATCTTGGTACATACATCTAATGTGGATATGTAGCCATATGTCCACATTAGTGCGCAACTATAGACTAAAGTTGATTGTGAGCCTGGCCTACCCCCCCCCCCTTTTCTTCTTTCCCCTTGCAAAAAGGCCAAAAAAAGCGAAGGGGGACAAGAGAGGAGGTCAAGTGCACAGCTAAGCTACTTTGAGCCAAGCTTGAATGTAACTAAGCTGAATAATCTTCGATCAGCTGTAACTAAAGGAGCTCTGCGTAGGTAAGATGCTGAGATGGCATATGATCAAGTCAATGAGGAGCCCCTTTTTAGGTGATAACTGGAATGATTTCCAGGAGAGTTAGATCAGTTATATTCCTCAAAGCATCTCGTCTGTTTGTCTTGATTCTTTTGCGGTTCTTGTCCATGGTTCTCTAAATGGAGTTCTTTCCACTTCAAGGAGCTTGTGACATGATGTTCCTTTCTCCTTTTGTGTTCCTATTAGTCATGGAGGTATAGACTATAGACGGAGGTTGTGTACTCTGCTTTTCGGGTTTTCTATGACCTCTAACTATAAGAAGTTGGATATATGCCATGCCTATGCTGATGACACCCTTTTTTTTTTTTTTTGGTGGGTGAGTGGGGCGAGTATATAAAATTATGTCAGTAATAAGGGCTAATGTGTCAGAGTTCTATTTCATTTTGGCTAAACGAGATGTGGATAACTGCTCCTCAGTTATGAGTGTTTTTCATATTTTAGGATATAGAATGTTGTATGACTTCCTCATTGAGGCTTTTGCAATATATAAGAAAAGGTCTTTATGGCCATTGAGTGTCGAAATAGGTTATTGAGAGATTTCAGAAAGGACTGTGCAATGTCTCCAAGTACTTTGCCAAGGGACAAGTGGAAAACTATCATCTCTAGCGTTCTTTCCCACATCCAGATTTGGTTTCTGCTTTTCCCCCTCACTCTCTTTGGTGTTATTATCCATCTGATGGCTCGCAAGTTAGACCCAACCCATCACGGGATCTTGTTCTGAGGCCCGTGGTTCTTCTGGGGTGGATTTATTTATCATCTATAGAAAAGGGGTCATGGGTAAAGAATTCCTATGGATGATTTAGGTGTTACGGAAGTTCAGATTAATGAAGGCTCCAGGGATTGCGGAAGTTCACTAATGACAAACAAAAGTTATGGAGGCAGGGCTTTGGGTAGATCCTTAGGAACCAAACTGTCAGTACAATGTGTCTTAGGAGGTTGATCACTGAATGATGGCAGAGATTGAGATTCTATCCCCATATTTGAGGTTGCGGATGGTTCTATCAAGTTCTAGCATGACAGTGTGACGTTGGTCCCTTGTCTTTCCTCTTGTTTTTTATACTCAGAAAACAGAAATACTGGATTCTGGCTCTTGTGCTCAGCTTCTTATGCCCCCCCAACCTTTCTGTTTGTCTTCTTTGGTGACGTAGCGATTGCTTGCCAGCTTCTTTGGTAGCATAGTGGATTCTGTTTTAAGGGCTTTTCTCCTCAAATGGTTGGATTTTCTCTGGAAAATATGCATTAGATCCTTCTTTTTGGAACTTACCATTTGTTCCCGTCCGATTCTCAAATCATAGAATAAGCACTCGAAAGTTCAGTCTGAAGTGCATTGTTGTGACAGTACTCTTCTTTGTCAGAAAACCTTGTCTCAACTAGTGATAATCTGCGGAAGAGAGAGAATATTGTTTAATAGATCTTTCCTTTATAGGGATTTGGGATCTGTTGAGTGTTTGCTATTTCAATGTCAGTTTGCTAGAGCTTTTTGGCAGTTGATTCTCAACAGATTGTGTCTCTTTGGGTTGCTAAATCCCTCAAAATCCACCTTTGACCTTGCAAATTTTGGAAGAGAAGTACTTGAAAGAGCAATATAGAGAGATATAGAAGATCCTAGTAGAAGATAGCTCGACTGAGAGCTTGTATTGCTGGGATCATTTAGGTCTTGTCCCTTAATAGAGTCCACTGATAATCTTCTTGTATGTGATCAGACTCTGTGGGTTGCTTGCTTCAATCTTTTTGGTTATTAATGTACTTGCAATTGGCAAAAGTGAGTTTCTATAAGAATAATCTCATGTATTTTAATTAAATGTGACCCTTGATCAAATATGCGAAACCTGATTTCCGGCCATATCTAACTTATTGCTATCAACTGATCTAGTAGTGTGATCAGCTGACCTGGTTGTTTCAACCTTTCGTTGATGATTTTGCAGTTCAATTTTCGTGGAATTATTTCATCTTGCTTTGAACCTCACTTGACAGTGTATGTGGAACTGGAAGAGAAAACGCTGATGGAGCATCTTGAAAAACTGGTCCAGGTACTTCATTTAAATAAAAAAATTGTCTTTTCTTTTCTTCTTGCCAAACCAATTTACATCTGGAATTACATTTAGCTTTGGCTTCTTCACTTTAGGAAGAAACGTGGGATACTGAAGAAGGAAGTCAGACTAATATCTTATCCAGTAGCATGCAGGTTGATGTTTCATTTCTTTCTCCCATCATTTCAACGTATAAGTTGTGGTTGATATCTGACAGTTTTTCTTCTTTTTAATATGTTTGAAAATTTGGCCCTTTTTTGGGGTATGTCAAATGTCCAATCTATTGGGCCCCATCTGGCGAACATAGTACTGGTGCACCAAAGGAATGCTTAACTCAACTAGGAGTGTTGCTACTGGAACCTAGGTTCGAATCACGCTTACATCGGCCTTTGACCCCCCCCCCCAAAAAAAACCTTGTCCTATTTTAGTAGGAACATAATGAAACTAAAATTTAATGAGTTCAAGGCTTCTGGCATGAGAGTTACCTCAGTAACAATTGTTGCAAGGATTCAACATGTGGTTTTGGTCTTCTTATCGTGGTCGTCCTCTTGGCACTTCTTTTAAGAGTACAACCGTTTGGCAACC
Source organism: Carnegiea gigantea (assembly GCA_029747015.1). NCBI lineage: Eukaryota > Viridiplantae > Streptophyta > Magnoliopsida > Caryophyllales > Cactaceae > Carnegiea > Carnegiea gigantea. Next base: position 55,726 of record JAKOGI010000375.1, read on the forward strand.
AGTGGTGGAGGCATTCGGAAAGAGATTGGTGGGGTGGAAATCTAAGTTTTCTGTCTAGACGGGGAAGAGTGACTTTATTGAAAAGCCTTTTTATGGGTTCTGCCCATCTGTTTCGTATCTTTGGTTATCATTCTTCCTAGGGTTGCTAACCGCATTGAGAAAATCATGAGAGACTTTCTTTTGTCAATTGGGAGAACCGGAGAAAGATTCTTAGGATAGCAAGAGGGAGGGCTTGGTATAAAGCTCCCCAAGAGATGAATGATGCAAAAGAAGAGTATGCTCTTTAGAGAATGGTCATCACCGACACCGCTAGATATGGGGTTGATAATTTAGGGTGGTGGAGCAAGAATAGTCTGTATGCTCTTGGGTTGGGTTGCTAGAAATTTCCTTAGCGGGTTTGGAGCTCTTTAAATCCGTGGTGCATGCTGAAGTGAGAAATGGCTCTTGAGTTGTTTCAGAATGATTTGCTGTAGCATTGTCCTCTTGATACTCAATTTCCGGATCCTTTTAGGATGACTCACTTCAAAGAGGCAACGGTGCTGGAAGTGGATCTCTCTTAAGAAGCCGTAATGATTAGGAAGACGAAAGTGTTTACAATGTTCTTGCTTTGGAATGGGGTGCCTCAAGGCAACGATGAGAATGTCTAGCCTTATGACTTTAAGAGGTCTTTCACCATTAGGGAGTTTTGTAATACTCTTCATGAAGGGTCGACTTGTCCATATTCCGCCCCCCCCCCCCCCAACGACCATTTACAAGTCAAAAGCCTCTTGGAAAGGTTTTTTTAGCCTGGTCGGCCACGAAGGTAAAATTTCCACTGTGGACATGCGTAAAAGACGAAGTTTTAGGGGGCCAAGTAGGTGTTCCATATGTCGGAGGAGTAAGGATCGGTTGACCGTGTCCTTGTTCATTGCATCTAGGTCTCTTTGCTTTGGCATTTGTTGAATGATAGTTGGGTTTGACCTTCAAAGTTCAAAGATGTGTATGTGGTGGTGGCCTGGAGGAGAATGATGAACATAAAATTGGGCTTTAGGAGTTTGGAAGATGATCTGTTGGCTATTTGGTGGACTACTTGGCAGGAAAGGAATCAATGAATTTTTGGGGGCTAAGAAATGTCCTTTCAAGACTTTAAGCTCTACATTTTGAGAACTGTGTGTAGGTTGAGTCAAGTGCTTAATAGAAGTACAAATTTGTCCTTGTAGATTTTGTAGATAATATTACGCATTAGAGGTTGAGGGCATCATGCCCTATGTAATTGCCACTTCTGTAAATGCGGCTGGGCAACATCGCTTCTGGTGCCAATTGTGGTTCTGCTTTAGTCATCAGGTCTACTTTTACTACCTCGTATACTGTGGTTTCTGACATTGGTATTTGGTTTTGCTCCAGTCCTTTATTTTTGTGCTGCTTTATTTCCTTGCTGGCGTCCGTCGTTTTATGACATTTGTTTTCTAGACTCTTTAGAACTTTCAAGAAAATTTTGTGGGTATTTGGATGCAGCCTCTTTGCTTGCCAGGGGTGAGGCTTCGCATAATTAGTGCCCCCGATGCCTGTCTGGTCGCAGGTTTCACACTGGCAGGTCATGGCGATGGTGGTTATTGCACCAATCTACAAATTTACATTGTGCTGTGAATTCTGATTTATTAGATAAGCAATGATTATTAGACGAAAGCAAAGCATCACTCTAGTAATCCATCCAAAAATATTATCTCTGCACTATCTGCGCTCTGCCTTCTGGTAGCATGCCTTCCAGCATTTGGTTTTCCCTTTTTCCTTAGATAAACTAAATCAATTTTGTTTTGATATATAGGTGTTTTTGATTATCAGACGGAGCTTGAAGAGATGCAGCGCTTTGACAAAGAACCAGACATTATTTAATTTATTTAAGGTTTGAGAGGATTGTCTTCTTTTGCTTAACCTTTTTTTCTACTTCATCTTTATAAGCAGGATTTTTTTTAAAAAAATACAAGTCTCTTTGGTAGGGTTCTGATGTACTTAGCCTTACGTGTCTAGCAGAATTGTAGTTTTCGTCTAGATTTTGGACTTCCATCCCTTTGATTGTCAGCAAGAGGTTGTTTTCATTCTGCATTAGATTAAAAAGCTCAAAAGCACTGACTTCCTCCTACATACATCACAGCAGGAGCAATGACATATGGATGAGACATTGGTTTAATTTACTGCAAAATCAGACCAGCCGGAAATCAACTGAATCAAATGAACAATCATGACATCATGGTACATTAGTGATTGTGAGGTGTTTGTCTCATGAATCTGTGGCTTTCTCAAATGATTGATAGATTTTTGTTGTTGCTTGGGTAACGTGTATGTTGCATGAAATCCTGTTACTGCTTTTTTTATTCGTAGGAGTGTTCTCTGGTCTTGGTATGATAGGATATTTTAGAGTTTAGACATGAAGTTATACAACGTTAAGAAAAAAAAATGGTGGCGGCATGACAGGTAAGGAGAGATCTTTCTGTTCTGTTCTGTTGTGTTTTCTGTGGCATTTTGCTTCATCTGTATTTCTCAAGCTCATGTATCTAGTGATGAAGTTGTTCCACCTTATGCATGTTTTCTTCATTATTAGTGATCTAATATTCTCTTTATCCCGGCTTGGTGATGTGTTTGTGACCACCTAGTGATGCACAAGAGTGAAAATTAGTCATATGGGGATTAAGAAGATGTAGGATGCTTTCGACAAGAACTCACTCTTCTTGCTGTTCTAGGTGTTTCAAAAAATTCTTAAAGCATACGCAACAAAGCTGTTTGCCAGACTGCCCAAGGGCGGAACGGGAATCGTGGCTGCTGCCACTGGAATGGATGGACAGATTAAGGTTCCATATGCACTGTTCTAATCTTTTTTTCTCCCCTTTTGCAAAGGGTTATATCGATCTTTTTTCATTTTCCTTTATTGTGTTCACTTTGAAGCAGACATCTGAAAAAGATGAAAGGATGATATGCTATATTGTGAATACGGCTGAATATTGTCACAAAACTGTAAGTTCCTTTAAGCAAACATTCTGTTATTCATGTGATGATTTCTTAATTCCTTGTTTGACTTGAGTAAGTGTCCTGACACTTTTACCTCAGTTTGATATCCATAATAACAAAGTGAATGCGTTTCTCGTAAGTCAGTCAGCTGGAAACTTGATAAAGTTATTGTATAACCTTAAAGCACTATTTAATCAATGTGCTCAATCAAATTTGCTTATGCACAGAGGACTAAATTAATGAATTATTATGGACTTCCCATCTATGAAAGGTTCGATTAGTACTTGATACTCATTTGTTGGTTATAATTCCAAATGCCATTCCTGATCCTCTCTGTGACAAAACAGCTATTTTGTTGTGGGATCGTGTGATGGAACTTGATACCTGCAATTGCATAAGAAAAAGGTGTTGGTTGGGGACATGCGATGGAACTTGACATGTAGGAATCAAGTCCCCTTCTGTGGTGTTCGGTTGGGGAATCGACCTAGAAGTTTGTTTGCTTTTATTCTCTCTTCTGATGGCATGTTGTATCAGTCATCAGTAGTTCTTTGTAGTTGTTGGTTTGGCTTGCATTTCAGCTTATATCATCATAATTTGGCATGATTCTCAGAATTAGATCTCTGCCTCAGGCTTCCCCAACTTTAGGCTGTTATCCTGACTTCTAAAGTTGTGGTTTCCTGCAACTTTGACAAACAATTATTTTTGTGCTTCTGCACTGCTTAATCATGGTATATATTATATGCTGACTGTCAAAGTCTTCTCCAGGGATTAACTTGCTGTTATATTAACTTTCAAGCTAATGCATGATCAAATTTATTAGAATTAAATGTCAAACACACAAAGGTGGTTGTGTGGTTCCCCATTAAACAACTGTAACTGATGAAACACAAAGAACCGCCAACAGTACGATATTTCCAAAGAAGCAAGTGGGATTTTAACTAGTGTTTTTCTTGGTGTTTAGGAGAGACTGGGATGGTTTTTTCTTTATTTGAAGTGTAACAAACCATTTCTTAATTCATCATGATTAATAAGTGTGTAACTCATGTTGAAACAATGGTTACTGCTTAGTTAAATAATTTTGCCAATGACGGGCAGCTAAAATGGGTTGAGAAGGGTTAGTCTCAGCATTGAAAAATTCCCAAACGTTCGATTAGTTGTCTGAAACTTTCCGTTATGAGTTATATCCTGTATTAACTTGCTTCATTCCTTCTGATAGTCTGGTGAATTGGCTGAAAATATCTCAAAGATGATTGATCCCCTGTTTGCGGATAGGGTGGATATGTCAGAAGTGCAGGTAAATTTATTATGCTGCTGATAATGATTTGTAAGACCTCTGTATTTTCTGTTAAAATGTGGAACGATGCAGGATGAGTATTCAGCTGTCATAACCAAAGCACTAATAACACTTGTGCATGGTTTGGAGACTAAGTTTGATGCTGAAATGGCTGCAATGACACGTGTTCCTTGGGGAACACTTGAAAGTGTTGGTGACCAATCAGCGTAAAATGCTCTGCTTTTTTTCTTTTTTTTCTTTTTTTTAAATATCTTGGCCAGCATTACTAGTTACTATCATAGAGTCAATCTTTTAACTTGGATCTACTTGCTTTCAGGTATGTTAATGGCATAAATACCATTCTTACAAGTACTATTCCTGTACTTGGGAGTCTCTTGTCCCCCATTTACTTCCAGTTTTTCTTGGACAAGGTAAAGAGATTAATGTTGTCCTTTTGTTCATTTCTGATCCATTTGACTACTTATTTATTTCTAGGAGTACTCCCTCCCTCTTTCTTTTTTTTTTTTTTAAAGCATAAGATTTTTTTGTCTTTTTAAAGTAAGGTTCATATTACAGAGCGACGCTTCTCAGTGGGGTTCTCGCTATGGAAACCCTTTCTATTTTCTCTTCATTTTTTCCTTTTTATTTGGGAGGGGGGGCGGGGGTGGTGTGAGGGAGATAATCCTAATAGGGGGCCACTGTTTTGTGATTATGTATGTTTGAACGAGGTGCATCCGTGCATGGCGCCCTTGTCAGTTCAGCAAAACTTTCCATGTGGATCTGTGTGTCTTGCTGCCATTAGTTCCAAACCCTCCTTTTTGAGTCGGATGGGTTCTTTGTGAAGCTCTTAAGGCCCATTGTATTATTGGTGTAGGTGGAAGAGATAGCTGAATAGATGCTTACCTTCTTGTTTTATGTGCATTTCCTTTAATTATTTTAATAGGTTTAAACTTGGCAGATAGATAGTGAGATGGTATTTTTCTAAATTCTAATAATTGAAGTTCTTCAGATATCATGTTGCACACTCAACCCTTTTTCTTTCTTGCAGCTCGCTTCATCACTTGGTCCACGTTTCTATCTTAATATTTTCAAATGCAAGCAGATATCAGAAACTGGAGCCCAGCAGGTAGTATCCTGAATTCAGCATATCAGGTCTTTTGAGCTTCTCTTTTGCTAAACTATTGAGGTGAGGCCTTAGCAACTTGCAGTGCAAAAAGGTTTGATGTCCATGATCCATATGATTAGATCACTCCTGATCTTATATGAATATGAATCAAGGGGAGAGCCACTACGGTTTTAGTTGCAGGAGTACCTAAAGCCTCAGTTATTACTATTTACTGGGCTTCTCTGCATCTGAAGTCTGAACCTTGGACATCTAATTAGTGTAATTACAAAGCTTTTGACTTTAGTGTAAATTGATTTCTCCTTCGCTATCAAAATGTGAACGATATAATAAAGTAATAAACCATAAAATCATGAAAGGCCATTCCTGTGACCTGGCTCTGTTTACAGTATTTTATTTATTTATTATTTATTTGATAAGATGTTTACAGTGTTTACAGTGTTTAATTGATTAGTAGTTCACACATGGTGTTCATGCTTTTTGATTGTTGTTTCAGATGCTCTTGGATACTCAAGCTGTGAAGACAATTCTTCTGGAGGTTCCTTCCCTTGCAAAACAAGTGAGTAATTGCTTTGATACTTGCTTGTGAAAATTATAGTATGTTAATTTTGATGACATTCTCTTTATGAATTGATTTGCTTGGTACCTCTGTTTAATTTCTGTTAGAATATTATGTGCCACAAGTTTGTGGCTTGTGCTCTCTGCAATGATGAAAGCCTTGTCACTAGAAAACAGATGAAGAAATTACTCTAAAAATATGCTTTTTTAAGAAAAGGTCATCTGAATACATTATTGTTAGAGTAATGGTGCTACTACCTGTCATGTTTTATGCATTTATAGTAACGAATAACTTGTTCCTTTGCATAGCCCTGTGAAGTTCATCATGCTCTTGGATGACCATCCCCCCCCTCCCCGTTTATCCTTATTTTGTTAACATAATGGATAAATTTCTTTTAAATGCTCAATAAGAGGCTGCATAGCAAATGAGGCCACCTAATGTAGTTGTCAATAATATTATTATAAAATAGCAGCTTGTGTCAGTCGATCCACTGTCGGTGTTGTGTCTAGTTCCATAGCAGTGCTGGTGAAGTTTAGGAGAATAATTTGGTTTATGTTGCTATTTCCACAGACAACTGGTGCAGCAAGCTACTCAAAATTTGTTAGCCGTGAGATGAGCAAAGCTGAAGCCCTCTTGAAGGTGAATTAATATGTTTGCACTGAGCTGTCTTTCTTAAAATACTGCTTAGGGTTTGTCTAACAATCCTTCATTGGACAGGTTATATTGTCTCCTGTTGACTCTGTCGCAGACACCTATCGTGCTCTGTTGCCAGAGGGTACTCCTTCAGAGTTTCAGCGTATTTTGGAGCTGAAGGTTGCTCTCTCTCTCTCTCTCTCTCACACACACACCCCGCCCCCCAATTTTTTATTCTGTTTTGTTTGTTTTCTACTTTTCTTGCATGCGCATGTGTGTGTCAGCTTGTGTTTTTTCACGTAAGTGATTTTTCTGGGGGATGGCTGAGCTAATAGCGGTAATTTTCGTCCCTCCTTATTTATTGTATTTAATATCGCACTAGCTTGTAAACAGCTGTACCCCAGATATGGGGAATCTGGTTTCTACTCCGTTTTAAGCTTCCTAGCTATGGATGATGGCAAACATCAGCTGATAGCTACCAGCCACCGAAGTCTGGAATTCTTTGAACTTCCAAGGATGCTCTTGGTGATGAATGGATGCGTACTATTATATACTCAAGGCTCGGCCTGGTGGTAGACATTTCCCTTTGATCAATTTCATGGGTTTCATTGTCATTCACTCATTCCCAGAAGACTTTTAATTGACAAAGCTTTTCTGATTTTGACTGAATATTTCTTCTTAATTGATTTTTTGCTCATATCTCTCTCCATGGATTTCTTAATGGAGTTCTAGCTGTAAACAGTGGATGAAAAATTGTGAGACGCTCTAGAATGAACAGTTAATGAACATGGAAATTGAAAGATGCAAGAGATACTTTGTTTTTTTCCCACTCCCCCCCCCCCATTGGAATTGGCCTCTTTGTGGGTAGTGATACCTGGAAAGGTAATGTTGCTTACATTTGGATATCCCCTGGCCCCGCACAAGAGGGACTCACACTGGGAGGCGGTGGTGGTTGTTGTTGTTCTCTCTCTCTCGCTTCTTTTTTTTTTTTTTCCTTCTTTTAAATTTTGTTTTTACAGGGGTAAGGCCCGCGGGAGGGGGGAGGGCTGAGGACGGGGCTGAGAGAATAGTGAGGTGGGGAGGTCCGCATGAATTACTCTGTCCTTGCTGCCGTCATTTTTAATGCTACTCTTGTGATTTAAAAAGCTTCTATTTTACTCTTGCCATGGCAATTCCGGTCTCACTGAGAAATTCTTTTATTGTTGAGCCACTCTCTCTCTCTTTTCATAGATAACACAGCCTCACCCTAGACAAGTTGTTATATGAATGCTTTTATTCAAGTATGCGAATTTTGTTTTGACCTCCTTTTCATTTCTTTTGTGGTTTGAGCAACAAAGCAAGTTTTATTGTTTGTTACTGATGTGTGATAGGAAATTAGTTTTGAGTTGCCCCATAACCATTTTAGTAACATGATATCTCTGCTTGGTAATGAAACCTTGGTATAAAGTTGGCCTGCGTTTGATGTGTTTGGTGTCTCTATGCTTCAGTTTGTGTTATTTATTGGATTTTTCCTCTGCAAGCTTCTTTCTCAAGCAATATTGTTTGCTATTTGATTAATTGGGGACCCACTGAGTAAAAAAGGAGAAACAAATTAGGGGTGTCTTGTGGATGATGTTCCCCCATCTATGGGGCTTTGGCTGTTGGCTGTGCCCTATTTCTTCAACAATTTGATCCCAAAAAAAAAAATTTGCAAGGCAAACAGGGGCTCTCCATTTTGTTTATCCTTAAGTGTTTTTTTCTATTTCTGACCATTAAATACTTATGGATTTTTTATTAGAAACAGATAGTTACTTTCCTATGTTACGTGGACTTTATCTTGCCTCAGGTAAATTTTAGGTGCACCTTATGCACTGCTACAATTCTAGACAATAAACTCTTCACTGGATATAAAAACATGCAAAATTTTCAAGAAATTGGTTATTCTGATGCTTGGACCCGTACTATATGAACATGTGTAGTCATGGATTCAGAATGTGGTAGATCCGCGACAAAACGGCCGCATCTGAAAGGTTTTTGAGTTGGGTGAATCGTGTTTTTGCCGTGATATGGAACGCAATTTCTGCATTATAGCAATTTTTTCGTATTGCGACCGAAACAACAATCGCGATCGAAACCGCATTTTGAATCCTTGCGTGTAGTGTCTCATGGTATCTAGCAATTGTCTTTACGGTTTTGTGATTGATTGGACGTTTCAGCTCTCTACATAACACAAATTATCTTAAGGAAGCGTTGTCATTCATTAGTTAAAAAATTCCAACCAGGATGTATAGATATTCATAGCTTTGTATGGACTAAACTATAACCTGCTCTTGCTGGCGAGAAGTATGTAACCAACATTCTTAAAATCTAGGGTCGAACAGATATTCTAGATTTCAGGGGTAGAGAGACGTACATTGAACCTCGTCTTATGAGCCTAATTGTGGTGGGACTCATATGGTATTGGTTTGGTTGGATTCATCGAGCTCATATCTAACACAACATTTGTAACGTGCGTGACAAACAGGGTCTCAAAAAGGCAGACCAGCAGACCATACTAGATGACTTCAACAAACATGGTTCAAGCATCAAGCAACCATCTAGGGCTCATCCGTCTGCCGTAGCATCAGCTGCTTCAGCTCCCGCTCCACCTGCACCACCAGCTTCGGCCAGCCCGGCATCATCTGGTGTCGTTACCTCTCCTGAGGATGTGCTGGCAAGAGCTGCTGCATTGGGCAGAGGAGCTGCAACTACCGGTTTCAAGAGGTTCCTTGCCCTAACTGAAGCTGCAAAAGATAGAAAGGATGGACCTTTCAGGAAACTCTTCAATCCGTGAAATTTTGTTGGTTATCTTCTGTCAGAGGTGTCAATTGTCCAGGTTGTCTCTGTTGGCCGCGTTTGATATAGATATGCATCTTTCAAAGGAAAATTTTTCTGGCTATATTTGCCGTTCAAGGCTGGCTATCAATGTTAAAATTTTTCTGTTGAGTTGTTGCATCCAGTTAACATTAGTTTGATTTTAGTTATATAATCCGAAGTTTGGTTCATGGTTATGCTATTGTTAGTGTTATGTATAATTAGGTCCGAGGTTGGTGTGAAGCATGCAATCGAAAGTCAGTTCAAATCGGAGCCAAGCTAAGTTTTGAAAAGGCTAGGCCTGTTGTAGGTACATTGAGCCAAATTGACTGACTCATTGTCACCATTACCGTCCCCTTTCAAGGGTGGTAGGCCTGAGTCGAACCCTCTGGGATCCTTGATGTGTGTCATTAATGGGTCTAGAGTATCACCTTCTCCCCGTCACTTTTGCAGATGCTTATTAATTGAAAGGGTTGGATTTTAAATAAACATCTCAAGATTAATTGATTATTTTGTGGTTTATGTTGTACACTTTAACCCTGTTGTGTGCATGTCTTTCAAAAAGTTGTGTGGCGCTCAGAAGGTCCTTTTAATAGCTCAATTTGTCTTTTGATGGAAGTTTTCATGGTTTCATCTTGTAATTTTTTAGAATTTATATATGTGTAGTAATAATTCGTATTTTCTATTTAGATGGTTTGGATAACTAATCTGTAAAGCCCTATGATGTTAGATCTATTCATTTATTATGCACACTATATGTGTAGAAGGGTTTTAGTTTTGTGAATAAAACAAATTTGTGATGAGAGAATTACACCTCTTTATATATGATCAGAAGTTGCCAAATTTTAGTAAAATGAAGGCTTAAAGACTAAAAAGAGGGGTATGACATACATAATAACGATTGAACAAAAGGTGATTGGTGTTATGCTTTTACTTATTTAACTGCAAATGAATTTTTTTAATGTTTTAGACATATTTGGTTGATTTTAATATCGATCATCTTATATTCAAATTATGTAATGTTTTAGATATATTTGGTTGATTTTAATATCAATCGTATTATATTCAAATTCACATGTGAAGGATTCCGAATACAGTAGAGTGTAAGAGGTTAGGTACAACTACGTTGCCTAAAGCTACGAAGACATCTTGTCAAATGTAAAAATCACGTGATTCTCTTAAATTAAATAAAATCCCTGGTGTTAAAATTGCACATATTCTTTGACCACTAGGGCTGCATGAAAAAAACATTCCATGCAAATTCCCTACGTAAGACCTTCCCTACAACGAGCTGTAACTTAATTATTCCTTCTCTCTCCCCGCATACTGTGACAAAGAATATACTAAACTTGGCACCTTCAAAAGGGAAAACATTTCAGGCGAAAGTGAGGAATAATTTTTGTTTGGATAAAATGGGGACTTATTCAAATGGTTCCCACCCAGCGCTTACTATTGCCACTTTTTTGCCCTCCTCAACTTTCGATTATTTCTTGTCATTTATTTCAACCATTTAAAGTATTTTTCAACCATCCATCATTCTCCATTTATTTCTATTGCCTCTACTATTTTTTAGATATCAAAATGGTGGTCTACAAATTAGAAGAATCGCAAGATCTTTACATTGCTCCTCGTTTCTACGGGAACAAATATGTTTATCAAATGACGCGGATTACTGGGGAGTCGAATATGAGGCTTGTTCATAATGTAGATCTAAGAAGCGATAAATTGGTAGTACATGGAGCTGAAATAATGCAATCTGTACTAGAAAGATTGTATGAATCTCTTGTCTTGAGGCCGAGACAAGGGATTATTTATATTAATTGCAACGGAGCTTGTTATATCTATGTAACTGGGAGGGGTTGTTATAGACCGATTAATAATGTCATCTTTGATTGGTCGCCTTTTGGGGTCATAGTACCAGGTTCTGTCAATGATTCCCTAAGAAAGCAACTAGAGCAAAAGCAGAAGGAAATAGATGAGATGGAACAACAACTTTCTTCTGCTGGGGCTGAGGCACTGTCAACTAAGGCAAGTTTGGAAGCCTCAACGAAAGAGTTGGAAGATTCCAAGGAAATACTCTTAGCTTATGAAAAGGACAAACATGAAATGGAACTACACTTGCAAAAGGTAAATAGCCAACTTTCATTGATTGATTTTGAGTCAGAAACTTATAAAGCTGAGTTAGAATCATCTAAGAAAGTGGTGAAGGAGCTCCAAGATCAGCTTGGAAAATGTACAATGGCAGGTCAAAATATGGAAGTCGAATTGGAAAAGGTACGAGATCAACTTTCATCGACTAATTCTGAATTACAGTCTGTCATGCTACGACTCGAGCTTTCAAAGAAAAGGATAATGGAGCTGGAAGAACAACTTTCAAATTGCAAGGAGGACAATCGAAGCAAGGAAATAGAGATACAACAGGTACAGCACCAACTTGTCTCGGCTAATTCTGAATTAGATCATACAAAGAAACAGTTGGAATTTTCAAGCGCGAGCTTAAAGGAGCTCGAGCATCAACTTGCTTCCTGCAGGAAAGAGAAGCAAGAAATGGAAACAGAATTACAAAAGGTACAAAGCGAACTTCCTTCCCTTAAATTTGAGTTGAATTCAACCAAGGCTGAACTCGAATCCTCAAAGAAAACAACAGACGAGCTCGGTGAACTTATTTCTACTTATGAAAAGGAAACTCGATACATGAAAGCAGAGCTACAAAAGTTACAAGATGAACTTTCTTTGGCTAATCAAGAGTTACAATCCACAAAAACCCAATTGGAGAAGTATGAAAAAGAGGTGGAAGAACTCAAAGGTCAATCATGCCCTTGTAAAAGGGAAAGTCAACATGTGGAAGTGGAGCTACAGAAGATTAATACTCATCTTTTGATGCTAAATTCTGAAGTGAAGTCAACCTATAGAAAACTACGTCAGTTGTTTATTTCCATGATGTGGAATGACGAGATTGTCCCTGATTCAACAAATGATTTGCCAATTCTCATGACAGTTTCTGAAGATGACCAAGACTTGACAAAGGGTATAGGTGAGGATGATACTTCGTAGAGAAGAAGGCTTGCTTTGTCAATTAAATGTGATGTGTGTGTATATATACATAGATGTAGTGGAATAAAGGCATATGCCTTGTAAATCTGTCTTCATTGTTGATTGTTTTCAACGTATAGTGAAACGGTAACCATACGTTTATTGATATATTGCGTCGATCCCATATGATCACTTCTCATGTTGCCTTATACCATTCTCCTTCTTTTATTACTTTTGTGTTCTCTTGTAATTTATGATAATCAGTTCAATTGTTTACAAACAAAAATTCAAACGAAAAAAAAAATGTAATTTGTAACATACTGACGAAATTAAGTTCATATTGATATAGATAAATAGCAAACCTCTAGTTTATAGTTCTACATAGATTTGAAAAAAAAAATTAACGAAATTAATCAAGGCTCCTAGGCTGGCGCATGTACGCTTTTTCTAAAGACTCTATTCATCCCTACGTATAGAACAGGGCTGCCTGAATAGGTGTTTGGATACAAGAAAGTCTCTCTTATCTACGTGTTCCATACACAAAGATAGGACCATAAGTGTCCAAGATACGACAAAAATTTCAGGGATTAGGGTGCTAGTATAGTACTCTTGATCATGCCAAATAAAGCGCGTCATGCATATTCCATCATGTCACATATTTATAGAAATATGGTATCCTTTCATGAAAGAAACACACCCATCTTTTAAAGGCATAAGTTGGTTACTTTATCGAAACTAACTTGTACTTCTTCATAAATAATTAATCAAATTAATTATTTATCAAAAGGTGAATTGCAATAATTAATTATCAAAATAATTAATTATTATTTAGGCATACTTCATTAATATATTTCCATAAGCATTTTTATGAAAATAATTATTTTATTAAATTTCTATTTTATGGAAATTGCTCCAACAATCCGCACCATTTGCATAACAAATGGTTTTTCGAATTTCAAAGGACTTGTGCTTAAATGGATGTGTCTTGTGATTGAATCCCTATCTTAGTGATATGTCCTTCAAATATCAGGATAACATAGTATGCTATGCTTTGAACCAGCTATCATCTCTTAGCACTTGCATCTAAGCCACACACAAGACTTCCGTCCCAGATCACCCAGTAATGTGACAGCATCAATTTCATGAGTGCTCTGAAGCTAGCCCAAACTCGAAAAAAGCAGCCAAACTTTACACTTACTAAGTAAACCTCTTCAATACCCCTATAAAGTATTAGTAGAAACATTTGACTAGTAGAAACATTTGACTAGGAGAAACAAGCCACACCATTGATTAAGTACGAATGACTTAATCAAATACTTATTTCTATACCTTCACTCAAATGTTCTCTATTGGGGTTCATTGAGAGTGAAGGTTTACCGTACGTTGAATATATAGGTAATCTAGCACTCCATTTCGATAGTAATTATGATGGTGAGTGCTAATAAGTTACATAGATAGTGTACTTTAACTCATTGAACCAAAAACTCAATGTTTCTACGAGTGTTAATTTGAAGTTCCCTCAAAGTGACTTAGTATGGACTTAACAAAGTCATAAGATTCATTACATGACTTGATAACAATAATTTTACAAAAAGTCTCAAGACTTTATGTTAATAATCACACATGTGTAACTTATCTTATCAATTCGGATCCATTGCCTTTGTGAGTCTTAAATTTTGCGAGCATAGAATTTGCAAAGTTATTGAAATAATAATAACAGTTCAACATGTTAAGCAAAGTTTAATACATGAAAATATTATTTTTCATATTTTTCATCCCAGTCCAGCTTGAAATTATGGACATAATTTCAATTAACAAACTTAAAAACTTGTCACATTACTATATAATATAAATTACCCCAATCATTTACTCTAAACTAGAATAAATAATTGTAGGTCCGTCATATGAAATTTCTCGATTATATATATTCATGGATTAATGTAAATATTTACACATTTACATTCTATCCATATATATTTATTTTTTTGACCATGCCAATTAAAAGTATCGTGGTCGAACACAAGTTCAAATGTTAAATTTATATACATGGACGTGAAATTAGCCATACTAAAATATTCTACCAAGTCCAATGTGAGCTTTTTATATTTCCGTATATATTCAAATCCATGAAAATAAATCAAACACCTCATATATTTTTCATCAAGGATAAAATTGGTATCCTTTTTTTAACCACGCTCATCTTTGAGATTCGACATGGACTTCTAGAAGCAAATTATTTATGCATTGCTATTTTTAACAATGAAATTTACATACTACAATATGTTGCCCTCTAAAGCCAATGAATACGTATAATCAAACCAACATTATGCTAAATACATCAACAGAAAGATCTATATTACACCAAGTTAATATCCAAAACTATCATGTGTCTTTCTTCCATCAAACCTACAATTTGACACTCTCAAATCAAAATGGTTTCTTTGTAGTAGATTAATTAGAGTCTTTAGATTGTTAGTACAAAATTCTGTTTGATCGACACAGACATAAGTTTGTCACACACAGACTCAGTGTCAAATTAACCAAAGGTTTTAGGCAAGTGGATACACACTTCTCCTAAAGACTTTATTCGCCTATGCGTGCAACAGGGGTGCCTGAATGGATTTTTGGGATACAAAGAAGTCTTCCCTATTTGCATCTTGCACTCACGAAGATAGAACACTACGGTTCTGTTTGGACTTTGGAAAATTTAGTGAAAAGAAAAAAAATTTGAAAAAGTTACTTTTTTTCTTGTGTTTGGTTTACAAAAGATCACAAAGAAAAAAATATGGAGGAAAGTTAGGTGGAAAAATTGTTAGAAACAGGTGACAAATTTTTCCTCATAAAATTGTGAGGAAAGTTTGAGAAAAATTCCCAGCCTCCTCCAACTTCATATTACTTAGATGACATCAATATGATTCAAGTAGTTCATCAATATTCAAATTTCTCATCTAAATTCTTATATTTTTTCCTCAATTCAAACAAGAGAAAAAAACTCATTTTCTCCCTTTTTTTTTTCCTACACATGTTTTTTTCCATCAACTTTTCTTTCCATCAAATTTTCTAAGGACTAAATGGAGCCTAAGTGTCCAAGACAAAGCAGAAATTCTAAGGATTACAGTGCTAGTATAATACTCTTGATCATGCCGAAAAAGGTATGCCATGCATACGCCACCATGTCACATATTTATAGAGATATCGCACCTTTTCATGAAAGAAACACATCATTTCTTTAAAAGGCAGAAGTTAATTAATTTATTCAAACTAACTTATACCTCTTTATAAATAATTAATCCAATCAATTATTTACCAAAATGTGAATTGCAATAATTGATTATCAAAATAATTAATTATTATTTAAGTATAATTCAAAAATATATTTCCATAACCATTTTTATAGAAATTACTCCAACATCGAGTCTTTTTTTAAATCCTGGCATGGGCATGGAGTATTTGTAAATTAGATTGTGGTGCTAAATGAGTAAAAATGTTTCAGTTGTCCTCCTATATATGACTGGATGTTTATGGAATGTTGGATACTGGAGATGAATATTATCGAGGTTGTGGGGTATAGTGTAGGTGAAACTGATCTCCAGGTTTGCCTATGTATAGAAAGAATAATTTAGTTCATTTTAATTTTTATACTAAATTTCCTATTCTGTGCTTCTGTTGCAGCTCTAAGCATCTATACTAGCTGAGAACATCTCCGGTCCACAGATCCCTAACTCCCCATCAACCTAATTTCATGTCTGGTCTTGCGTTCATATTCCTGTTGCTTTTGATAAGTTCAGTTATCTGTTAATGCTTATTCATTTTACTGTTACGGAATAGATTCCCAAGAGAGTGATTTAGGGAGGGGGTTTAACACTGAAGGACCAACTAAGAGATGAGACCCTCAAGGGTTTTATATTTAGAGCACAGAAGTATTGTTATCCCATGATAGATAGTTTTCGAAGTTCTGCAATCTTCAAGTTGCATAGTTGAGAAATGATCCAAATGCTCTTGCTGGGGATTGGATGACTCTAACCTTATTGTGTGTTTGACTACTGTTAGGATTAATATCAGAGTAACAGTATAGCGGAAGCGATAGGATGCAATAGAAAATCAGAAATTCAATCAACAAAACAACAGAATAATAGGAAGAGAACAAGAACACAGGAATTTAACGTGGAAAACCCAATGTGGGAAAAACCACGGACGGCGACAGTACCAAAACAATCCACTATGAGCAGGAAAGTACACCACGATCACAATCACCTCAGTGATTCGATCTAAGAGCAGACTTGCAATCTCTCTCTATTGTAATCCCTCGTAAACTACTTTTACCTCTCAATGTATATATGAGTACTGGAGTTCTGGAGATATTTAGATCCTAGACTTGACCCTCTTTATATAGGGTTTAAACAGTAGGGTTTTCCCCCTTAGCATGCAACCCTAGCCGCCAGGTGGAATCCCCCCTCGAACAGAGCCCTAACCGCCTTCCGAAAGAGACGGCGTAAAAACACGGGGCACGACCGTGTCACGTGGTACGGTCACCCAGTGCCACATGGCACGGCACCCCTGTGCCGTTTTTTTGTCCTCTTCGACTGGACGTTCTTCGTCTTGACACGCCCGTGTCTTGTGTAGCACGGTCTCACCGTGCCGGTACTTGGATTTTGGGCCACGAAACCCAACAATCTCCACCTTGGACCAAAATCTCCAATCACTGCTTTCTGACTCCGTCATCGCACCCCGAAGGGTAATGCCCTTTCCAAGGGGCAATGCCCCGAAGGGCACTCAAATACTGCGAATACCAACTAAATCCAAGCAATGTTTGAACTTAGCTCTGGGAGATGACTTATATGAACTTTCCTTCATATAACTTGTCACAGTAGATGCCTGCAAGACATAGAGGCCTTCTTGCCTTAAACTCTTCAGCAAAATCCTACTGCCCTTTGAGACCTTCAGAACTCCACTTTCAGCTGAATATTTGCACCTTTTGGATTCAAGGGTGCCCAACGAGATGAGGTTACGCTTCAAGTCAGGAACGTGACGAATATTCGATAAGGTCCTGACAACACCATCATGAGTCTTGATTTTAACAGTACCAATTCCAGTTACATTACATTGGGCATTATTGCCCATGTGAACAACAATTGAATCAACTGGATCATATGTTGAAAACCAGTCCTTGTGAGGACACATATGATAGGTACACTCAGAATCAAGAATCCAATCAGAATCGCTCCCCCCTTCAGTAGAGGTAGCAAACAGAACGTCACCATCAGAATCAGATATAGCAAACGAAGCTTCAGCAGGCTCCTGAGAATTATCTTCTTCTTTCTCCTTCTTTTTTTGCAGTTTTCAGCAGTTAGCAACAATATGACCCAATTTACCACAGTAATTGCAGGTCTTACCAGCATGAGGATTTTTAAACTTAGAACTGTTCTTACTCCTATTACTGTTCCCCTTTTCAGTTGTTGTACCCCTTACTGCTAATCTCTCAGCAGAATCAGAATGAATGTCAAGATCAAACTTCTCCTTAGACAACAGATTTGACTTAAAATCTTCAAACGATATAGTATTAGAATTACTATATAGCATAATCTCCTTAAAGTGTTTATAAGAAGGGGGTAACGATACAACAAGCAAAATAGCCTTATCCTCATCCTCAACTTTCACATCTAGACTCTTCAAGTCAACAAGAATAGAGTTAAACTCATTTAAATGCTTTTGGACAGGAGTACCTTCAGCCATACGAAAGGTATACAACCTTTCCTTCAAACGGATCTTGTTGGCGAGACTCTTCGTCATGTAGAGTTCCTCCAGCTGAGCCCAAAGATCCACCGCAGTTGTCTTATCAAGCACCTCTCGCAGGACATGTGGTGTCAAGTACAACTGTATGGCTGAAACCGCTTTCAGCTCTAGTTCCTCCCATTCGTCCTCCGTCAACGACCCACGTCTCTTCTTCACATCTTCAGCCCACTGTTCTTCTGTCATCTTCTCAGGTTTCACGTGAGGTCCCTTCAGAACCTTCCACAACCGTGCTGAATGAGAACTGCTCTCATCTGCACCTTCCAGAGATTAAAACTAATCTCCCCATCGAATTTCTGAATATCTACCTTCATGATAGAAGACATCTTATAACCAAAACTCTGATATCACTTGTTAGGATTAATATCAGAGTAATAGTATAGCGGAAGCGATAGGATGCAATAGAAAATCAGAAATTCAATCAACAAAACAACAAAATAGTAGGAAGAGAACAAGAACACAGGAATTTAACGTGGAAAACCCAATGTGGGAAAAACCACAGACGGCGACAGCACCAAAACAATTCACTATGAGCAGGAAAGTACACCACGATCACAATCACCTCAGTGATTTGATCTAAGAGTAGACTTACAATCTCTCTCTATTGTAATCTCTCGCAAACTACTTTTACCTCTCAATATATATATGAGTACTGGAGTTCTGGAGATATTTAGATCCTAGACTTGACCCTCTTTATATAGGGTCTAAACAGTAGGGTTTTCCCCCTTATCATGTAACCCTAGCCGCCAGGTGGAATCCCCCCTCGAACAGAACCCTAACCGCCTTCCGAAAGAGACGGCGTAAAAACACGGGGCACGACCGTGCCACGTGGCACGGTCACCCAGTGCCACATGGCACAGCTGTGCCACATGGCACGGCACCCCCATGCCGTTTTTCTGTCCTCTTCGACTGGACGTTCTTCGTCTTGACACGCCCGTGTCTTGTGTAGCACGGTCTCACCGTGCCAGTACTTGAATTTTGGGCCACGAAACCCAACAACTACCCTTATTGTCTTTCTTCCCACTCCTTTTTTTGAGGTCTCTCCTGCTTAATCAGAGAACTTGTGTCTCAATTAGATTTTTGAATAGGTAAAAAACTTTTCGTTCATATGTGTTATTTAACTATTGACTTGTATTCCTGTTGTTCGTGGCATTCATGTAGATCCCTTTGCTGACGCAAATGCTGATAACTCTGGCACTAGGGCAAAGGATAATGTGCACATTCATGTACAACAACGGAATGGTAGAAAGAGCCTGACAACAATTCAAGGATTCAAGAAAGAATTTAGCTACAACAAGATTTTAAAGGACCTCAAGAAGGAGTTCTGCTGTAATGGTACTATTGTTCAGGACCCAGAATTAGGCCAGTGTTGGGTTTTATGGCCCAAAATCTCGGGTTTAGGCACGGGGTGACCATGCTGCATGGGCACGGGCGTGTCGCGACACAGAAGACCGAAGAACAGAGCAGACAGAGAAGTGACACGGTGTGCCCGTGCCATGTGGCACGGTCGTGCCACATGGTACGGCACGACCGTGCCGCCCTGGCACGACCGTGCCACGGGAAATTTTCTGCCGCCTTAAAGTGGTGGCTAGGGTTGCGCTTTGGTGACGGTTTTTGGAAGGCGGCAGCTAGGGTTTTCAAGGGGAAACCCTACCTCACAGACCCTATATAAAGGGGGTCTAGGGCCTTGTTTCAAAACACTCCAGTATAGAAAACACATTGAGAGAGTGAGGTTATTTGTGAGAGAATACAATTGAGAGTATTGTAATTCTGCTCTTAATCACTGAAGTGATTGTGGTGTACTACTCTGCTCATAGTGAAATTTGTCGGTGTGCTGTCACCGTCCGTGGTTTTTCCCGATTTGGGTTTTCCACGTTAAATCTCTTGTCTTCTTATTTCTGTTTTCTGTTATTCATTTGATTTCTGAATCTCTAACTCATCCTATCGCTTCCGCTATACTGTTACTTTGATATTTTTCCTAACAAGTGGTATCAGAGCTTTGGTTATAGGATGTCTTCTATCATGAGGGTAGATATTCAGAAATTCGATGGGGAGATTAGTTTTAATCTCTGGAAGGTGCAGATGAGAGCAGTTCTCATTCAGCACGGGTTGTGGAAGGTTCTGAAGGGACCTCACGTAAAACCTGAGAAGATGACAGAAGAACAGTGGGCTGAAGATGTAAAGAAGAGACGTGGGTCGTTGACGGAGGACGAATGGGAGGAACTGGAGCTGAAAGCGGTTTCAGCCATACAGTTGTACTTAGCACCACATGTCCTGCGAGAGGTGCTTGATAAGACAATTGCGGTGGATCTTTGGGCTCGGCTGGAGGAACTCTACATGACGAAGAGTCTCGCCAACAAGATCCGTTTGAAGGAAAGGTTGTATACCTTTCGTATGGCTGAAGGTACCCCTATTCAAAAGCATTTGAATGAGTTTAACTCTATTCTTGTTGACTTGGAGAGTCTAGATGTGAAAGTTGAGGATGAAGATAAGGCTATTTTGCTTGTTGTGTCGTTACCCCCTTCTTATAAACACTTTAAGGAGATTATGCTATATAGTAATTCTAATACTATATCGTTTGAGGATGCTAAGTCAAACCTGTTGTCTAAGGAGAAGTTTGATCTTGACATTCATGCTGATTCTGCTGAGGAATTAGCAGTAAGGGGTACAATAACTGAAAAGGGGAACGGTAATAGGAGTAAGAACCGTTCTAAGTCTAAAAATCCTCATGCTGGTAAGACCTGCAATTACTGTGGTAAATTGGGTCATATTATTGCTAACTGCTGGAAACTGCAAAAGAAGAAGGAGAAAGAGGAAGATAATTCTCAGGAGCCTGCTGAAGCTTCATTTGCTGAATCTGATTCTGATGGGGACGTTCTGTTTGCTACCTCTACTGAAGGGGGGAGCATTCTGATTGGATTCTTGATTCTGGGTGTACCTATCATATGTGTCCTCACAAGGACTGGTTTTCAACATATGATCCAGTTGATTCATCTGTTGTTCACATGGGCAATAATGCCCAATGTAATGTAACTGAAATTGGTACTGTTAAAATCAAGACTCATGATGGTGTTGTCAGGACCTTATCGAATGTTCGTCACGTTCCTGACTTGAAGCGTAACCTCATCTCGTTGGGCACCCTTGAATCCAAAGGGTGCAAATATTCAGCTGAAGGTGGAGTTCTGAAGGTCTCAAAGGACAGTAGGATTCTGCTGAAGGGTTTGAGGCAAGGAGGCCTCTATGTCTTGCAGGCATCTACTGTGACAGGTTATATGAAGGAAAGTTCATATAAATCATCTCCTAGAGCTAAGTTCAAGCATTGCTTGAACTCAGTTGGTATTCGCAGTCATTGAGAAGCCCTGCGGGGCATAGCCCCATAGGGGGCATCACCCCTTGGGGTGTGACGACGACGACGGTAATTGAAGACTGGAGATTTTGGTCCAAGGTGGAGATTGTTGGGTTTTATGGCCCAAAATCTCGGGTTTAGGCACGGGGTGACCATGCTGCATGGGCACGGGCGTGCCGCGACACAGAAGACCGAAGAACAGAGCAGACAGAGAAGTGACACGGTGTGCCCGTGCACGACCGTGCCACGGGAAATTTCCTGCCGCCTTAAAGTGGCGGCTAGGGTTGCGCTTTGGTGACGGTTTTTGGAAGGCGGCAGCTAGGGTTTTCAAGAGGAAACCCTGCCTCACAGACCCTATATAAAGGGGGTCTAGGGCCTTGTTTCAAAACACTCCAGTATAGAAAACACATTGAGAGAGTGATGTTATTTGTGAGAGAATACAATTGAGAGTATTGTAATTCTGCTCTTAATCACTGAAGTGATTGTGGTGTACTACTCTGCTCATAGTGAAATTTGTCGGTGTGCTGTCGCCGTCCGTGGTTTTTCCCGATTTGGGTTTTCCACGTTAAATCTCTTGTCTTCTTATTTTTGTTTTCTGTTATTCACTTGATTTCTGAATCTCTAACTCATCCTATCGCTTCCGCTATACTGTTACTTTGATATTATTCCTAACAGCCAGGTTTGCCCCCCTTACTTTGCCAGAATTCACTCATTTTTTCTCTCGGGCATTTTCTTACCATCCCAGGTATTTTCTTGCCATTTTTGTGAACATATGCACAGGCTATCCAGCTGCAAGGTGACCACGGAAGAATGTTTCTACCTTCCTGGTTTAGGTACTACACTATTACTAATTCTTTTACTAATTTTTTCTATTTTCGTTTACGATTTGTGTGACAGGCTCTGAGTGGTTCCGATGCAGCAATTTTCAATCTTTCCACATTTCGGGTAGTGTGATTTTCTACTAAAATCAAAATGATATTGCCAACAATTGAAAAAGTAATCCCTTAGAGCGGAGAAAAATTATCTTCAAAATCGATTTCCGTTCTAGCAATTAACCCCACACTTTATATGAAGTTGAAATGGGTTGTTATTCTTTGAAATATGTTGACACCGTTGTACCATTCTCCTCTGGTTTGTGGAAACAGGCCGACATTATGAAGAAGGAGCATATCAAGATGCATGGTTTCTGAGCCCCAAGGAACAGGATCCTCTACTTTAGCTGGTGCTTTGACAGTGTGATAAGAGCCAGATATGAAATCAAAGTTTGTGAACTGCTCGATGGTAATAACCCTGGTGGTGTTTTAGCAGAAAATACGTGAGTGCGTGTACTGTGTAGTGTTTCAGTTGTTGTGTGATGCAGACTAACACAAAGAATATGAGACAGGTTGCCATCTTTGACAATAATCCTTATTATTGTGATATAATGATAGACAAGTTTGTGTAAATCCAGTATTTGTCTAACATGAAAATCATTGTGTGCGTGCAAATGGGGTTGAAGGCTCTGGTGCAACTTCATCAAAACCTGATCAAATTAGCATCACGCTGTGTTTTCATAATTGGGAATTTCACATCAGCCAATTGTGCCCTTTGTGTATGTTCAATAAGCAACTGTATGGTCGCATTATGTGGTACTGTGCTTAAGGTTGTTAGGTTGAGTGATTACCGACATAATCCATCTACGTTCGAATTGGAATGGTTGAAAAACAAAATGGAGCATTGCATACATAGGTAGCTATCACAGATATTAAATCACTCTAAACAAAAATTCGCGGATCAGATTTCAAAGTTTTACTATTTATACGACTTGAATATGACATTTTGAAGACATCCTCTTAACATAGATATTAATATTAATACAACAAAAATAAAATTACTAATTAATAATTAAAAATATTAATGAAAATGATAATTAATAATTTTAAGAGTAATAATAATCGTTAATAGTATTAATAATAATAATTTATAAAAATAATCATTAATATTAATTTCCGTTATTTAATAATTAATTAATAATAAAATAATTAATCATCATAATAATTATTAATAGTAATAATTAACAATAATAATTCCATCCACAATATTAATTAATATTAATAATAAAAATCATGATATAAAATAGGTGGAAGTGCATAGGAGTGAGAAAGAGTAGGAAAAAGTGAGAAATAGTGAGAAAGAGTGAGGAGCAGGAAGAAGTTGGGTGGATTGATTTACCCACGAAAAGATCAGGGCCTTAATTTAGAATCCGCCGCTAACTAGAGATATTCTTTTTTAGTTCCCAGTTGGCTATTCCATGCCCTAGGTGAGCATCTAGATATTAAGGGCTTGTTCTTTCATTGGTAAATTGAGGTTGGTAAAAGGGTGAAGTTGGTTGAAGTAGGTTGAAGTGAGTTAAGGTGCATTGAAGTTGGTAGAAGTAAGTTGAAGTCGCTTGAAATTGATTGAAGTAGGTTGAAGTTTGTATATTTTTTTAAAGTTGATTAAAATTGTGATAATAAAATTTTGAAGGAGGTGGGTTGAAGTTGGTTGAAGTAAGTTGAAGTGGGTTGAAGTTGGTATTTTTTATTAAAGTGAGTTAAAGTTGATTGAAGTTGGTAAATTGGAAAAAAAAACCAACAAAAAGAACAGGCCCTAAGTGGTGGAAACAAGCCGATATATAGCCTATAATGACATAATTAAGGTCTGAAATCACTTGTACAAGTAGACTAAAATCTTGAAACCAAGCTTAATCTTGCATATTCTCTGAATTATGATTGTAAGTAAGTGATTAGTAAGGAGACAATATATTTCTGAATTAAGACTGCAAATAACTAATCAATAAGGGTAAGAACAATAAGTAATACAATCTAAACAGCCTTTCTCCCAAATTCTCTCTAAATTATCTTCGTTTAACATTTATGTTTTAATATTTATCCTAGTGAAAGAAAGTACAGGTTGAAAAAAGAATAACATGGTGACAAGTAGATCTGACAAAACTGACTCGAGACATCAAACCCAAGACAAATGACTCGTATCTATACCCTATTCGACAACCGAAACAGGCTCACTCGAAAGTGGACTCGAAATCCAAATTGACCCGATCCGAACCATACCCGACCCGAAAATTCCAACAAAATTGTTTATTTTTGCATGACAAGCTTATTGAACCAAAGTTAGTTGACCCGAATCGATCTTCACGTGACCCAAACGAACCAACGCGAAATATCACATGACCTAAAATATAACCAGATTCAAACTTAATCCAATCTATACCTAAACCAAATAATCCACTTGTCACATCCGGTGACAAGCCGCCGGGTTTTAAACACATGGTAACAGATTGTGCTGGCTGCGTCGTCTTGTACTTTCATTGCAAGAAACGCTCCCGTATGAAACGCTCCCCGTAAAAACATGGTAAAACGTCTTGAATTTGTAGGCTTGGACATGAGCTCAAGATCTTTAGATTATGGGTAGAACTATCAAATAGAGTAGGCTGGATTGTGCTCATGTTCGTGTTAGAGATCAATTAAGTTGACAAGAGTCTCGATTTAAACTCAATCAGTCTATTAAATGGGTTACAATTTCATGAACGGTTAACCTAAAGTGCTTTGCAATTGTGCGGCATGTTCTTGACGTATGCATGGTTTTAGACCGGCATGCTGAAACTAGGTAGCTCAAAGGTAAGTTGTTTGCTTGCTTACTCTTTTTTCCAGCGTAACTTTTTAAATTTTTCTACTTCCAAGAGAAATTCTGACAAACAATGCATTTCATGACCAATGGACCTCATAACACAATGCATTCTTTATGTGCATTTCACGACTAATGGACCTCAAAGGTTGAAACAAGTCATGTTCTTGTCAAAATTTCCAAATGGAACCGAATCCATTAGTAGATGTATATCTCTATGAACCCATCTAACTAAATGGGTTGAAAAGACCAATGTAGACCCTCCTTATTTAATATCGGGCTCATTGTGTTTTTCATGAGTCTTGTGTCTCTTAACTTCAACCACTCAGATGCCGTTGTATTCTAGTCATTAGTGCATAGCCAGAGTAAGAGTGCCAATAGAAACAAACTAATTCCGTCTGTCTCTTCTTCCTTTAGTTTGATAGTTGATACTGTAGTGTATTCCACACCATGTAGACATTGAATTAGGGCATATTAAAGATTGGCTCAAATGTAGATGTAGATATAGCCTAGGCTAGTGTTCCCAACATCAAATACTATATCGCATACGATCCTCCCATAATTAAAAAGTTAAAGCAAGAGATACTTTTTGGTTTTCCACTCCTGCTACAGCTATTTAACCTATTGTCAATTGGTTTTGGGAGTTGGACCTTTCTTGGGTTGTAGGTTGTTAACTATGGCCATAGATGCTATGGAGTTGAGTTTTGCTTTTACAAAATTTCAAACCATGTTCAACCATTAACTATCCATCTTAGCAGTGTATAAATCAAACCCTAGAAGGCTAGGCTAGTGATGAGACCAAATTGTATCAAGGACTACTTGGAAATCAAGGACTATTTTTGCAAAGTGAAGGAAAACATGTACTAGTTTACAACAAAAAATTGTCTAGTCGACCATGACCAATTGTTTATATGCAATGTAATACTTTGTCAACTTTAACTAGTTCCAAACCGGTACATAGTGCATCCATGTAGAATTGTAACACACACATGCACACGCACATATATATATATATATATATATATATATATATATATATAGATATATATATATATATATATAATATATATATATTATATATATATATATATATATATAGACACACACACACACACACACACACACACTACATATATATATATATATATATATATATATATATATATATATATATATATATATGTGTGTGTTGTGTGTGTGTGTGTATATATATATATTAGATATAATATAGATATAGATATAGATATACATATATATACATACATATATATTATATATATATATATCTATATATATATATATATATATATATATATATATATATATATATGTAACAAACCCCTCTAAAATTTTGACACAGGTCACTGCCACAAAATTTTCAAGATAATTAATATTTTTTTTAAAATAAAAGTTAGTAAACCACATATGCAAGTTTTTCTTTCTCAAAAAAAGATTTTATAAACTGAATTAGAATTTGGAAGATTTTCTTTCCAAGAGAAAAAAAGAGATAATGTTCAATTATGATTATTCATTATATTATATTGCTAAAATCACTCTCAATATTACCAAAAATAATACATTACATGATAATGAAATAAACGCACCAATTACTACAATTAAAATCTTATATGAATTTCCGTGCATTGCATGGGTATGGAAAATATTAGTTTAGAATTTAAAGATCAAAAGAGGGCAGAGAACAAGAAAGAATCAATTCATTGTTAGCAGTGACACATAGTAGCAATTGCACCTGATTGAATAGAATCTTTTACTAACAGCAACATTCCATCAGGCTATCTATATCCAAGTACTTCATTGACTTTGCTCTATCTCAGATGAATTGAAAGGTATAAGTAAGGGAAAGAATTTGGGGGGCGGGAGAGGGGGGGGGACCTAAATGAACAATAGAAGAAGAAAACATATGCTTGAAAATATAGACAAGAAAATTTTATTTGAAACTTAAGAAACTACAGATGCAAAAATGTATAATAACAGATACAAATCCTATTACAATATTTCAACCTGCTCTATTATTTTCTTTGTATAACCTTGGAAAATCCCAAAATGAAAAAGAAAAATAGGAAATACATTAAGCTTTAAAGCATATCAGTTCCCAATCTTAGTTCACCTCAAGCTTTCCGACTGTCCTTGACCACTCCGATTTTCCAATATCGAATACAACAGGCAACTTTCGTACAAAAATCTTCGAACATCAACTTTCCATTGCTTCATGAATTGTATATGAGAATTCAATATGATGCCATCTTTCTCTTGCAAGGCAGACCCACTACATGTTGAATGATATATTGGTGGTTCAGGTCAACGGAATCGATCTGTCATCAAGAAGAAGGCAATGATGGAGGTTAATATCAAAGTCACTACGCCATTTGTCCGATATGATTGGTTGCCTCCTCCCTTTGTCGGAATGACCTTAGGAAGTGCACATTCTTCACCATTAAAGAACACCTTAGCAGGAAACCCATCCCCTCCCGGTATGTCCAACTTCCAAGTTAGCTTCTTTGTGAAGGAAATGACTGATTGCTGCTTTCCGGGGACCCGTGGCTCGCTAGCACTTGACCCATTTTTGATAGCGATCAAGTAATTCAGTCCTTCTAGCCCTTGCATAAAGATGGTGTTATTGTATTTGTGTAGGAGGGTGCCATTGAATGAGTATACCTTCTCAAAACCTTCACCAGCCTTGTTCATCTGAATAGCAGTAAACCAGTCCTCAAAGGGGATGTCCCCCCAGTTGAAGAGGGTCATACGGGCAGTCCACCCGTTTTTGTAGTCAGCATCAACGTGCCAGTTAATGCTGACCCTGCAGTTGTCAGGGCAGGGCATCGGGTCCCAAAGTGGGAGGTGCTTGATGCCAGCCCAGGCCTCTGCCTTTTTGGTTCGGTTCTCGAAAGGCACTAAGAGAGCCTCGGCTGGAAGGAGCATGGCAGGGGCCTTGGCGCTGCATCGCGTTCCTTCTGGTAGGTCGTCGCATCCGCATGCGCATGTGTTACAGGGTATGATCGACTCATTGTAGTAGGCTGAGAATGTGACGCAGCATCTGTTTTGCTTTTCCTTTGGCTTGGTAATGTTGCACACGACTTGCCAGCTTGCTGCTGCCAGTACCTTGGCCTACAATATTGGTTTTATGAAAGAAAGTTCACTTCTTCAGAGGTTAGTAATAATAATGGAAGAGCTTATCATTGCTCACCTACATGGGTAAAGATTCTCCTTCGAGAATTACCAGAAGTTGAATTTACACGTACTTGAATCGAGCAAATACTTTGAACTATTATTTGGTAATATTGAATGAATCAAGATCGCTTAGTTGGCTGGTATGTATATCTCATAAATGGGTCATTTTTCATGTCAATTTGTGTCTTGTTGGTTTGTCCAATAAGAAGGCTTACATTGAGGTATGAAATTTGTAGTTGGTTTGTCCAATAAGGAGCTCTATATTGAGGTATGATATCTTTAGTGAAACTGTTGTTTAAGTTCCTAATTCTGTAGAACAGTATCTTTAAGTTTTATTACAATAAGTTTGAGGTACCTACTCAAAGCACTGAAGTATTATCTATTACAACTGATCTCATATCTAAATATTTTATTTGGCCTTTCCTTTTCTTTTAAGTTTTAAAGCACCACCTCTTTGCTCTCCCCTGTTTTTGGATTGGAGGAAACAATGAAAGTCAAACTGTAAGAGCGTTTCTCAGTAATAACAAAGTCAATCTTCTGTTGAAAAGTTGAGGTGGACTGGTGGAAGTGTGGAGCACTGGAGTAGGGTGCCAAAATTATTGCTGTTGGAAGTTGTGGATGGAAACATGGGCTCAAAGGGTTATGAGCTTCAAAAGGGCTTACCAAGACGGTAAGGTCATTAAATGTGATAAATTGTCGAATGAGTTTGACATGAAATTGTGATTGATGATGGTAAGGTGAATTTTGAGCTGGTTCTGTTCAATTGAATTAATTTGGATTTGGTTCATAATCATGTTGCTATATTTTGCTGTGAGTTGGGATTAGCTTTGGATCATCCGTATTTAACATCAAGTATGCAAGTCAGTTTGGTCAAATATGCCTTATTAACGCAAGTACATCAGTGTGAAACGAAGGGAACCTAGGGAACTGAAATTCTTGTGTGTTATCAAGTTTACTTGTTTAGCACTAGCATTGAAAAATTAGGGAACAAAGCCAGAACCGTGTAACTGTTGTATACCTGCAATCCACTTGGGTCTGGAAACTCTGTAGGTTCAACCCGTACAGGAGCGCCACACTTGTAGCTGGGGTTAAGAACACCTGAGAACCTCCAGTTTTGCGGCGGGTAAATAGCAGTACGGTTCAAGTCAGGTGGTATCTTGAACACTTGCAGCTGGAAAATCGATCGAGCCTCACTTTCATTCATTGTCTTAGGCAGAAGGGTCCCATTCCTACAGCAAAACGGTAATTTCCCAATGTGGTCATCTTCCTTCATCTCTCTAGGCAAGTCCGCGATGACAGGCTTTCGCTGACAGTTCATTACTTTGGAGAAGTCAAAATCCTGGTAATATTGGCCCTGCGGTCCATAAATGCACTGGGCTGCATCGTTGAGGTGAGTATAGGCCCCGCGCATTGAGTAGATGAACTCTCCTCTCATCCACTCCCATGTTAGGTTCCAGTGGTCTAGACGACCCAGGGGGTGGTCGTTCTCAATGGTTACTTGGGCCTGGTAGTTGTTGCCATAGGCTTGCAGAACATCATACATGATGTTGAGGTCTCCATATCTCTTTTGTGTGTACTTTATCGTGGTATTCTTGGGCTTGAACTTTTTGTCTTTTCGACAACACGCATACATGCTGGTTTCTGTTCAAACTCAGCCAGTGAAAATTTTGAGAGTTAGAAACTAGTGGTTTTGGGGGCAATCAAGACCTCAAAAAGCAAGATTGTTGAGTCTAAAGTTGTTTGTATGTAGACTTGGCAAATAAGTCATCTAGACAGTTTGCTTTAAATATTTACGTCGTGTAAAGGTTATTGTCGATTCCTTTAATAATGTTCACGGAAAAATGTAAATGAGATTGAGCTGGCAAATTGTGAGTCCGGTTAAATAGTTAGGGTGTGGTGTCATGTCAATTGGTTTTGACATTACCTTCTGCAAGATCTATTTGTGTAGGTTTCTAAATATAGTGTCATGGAGAACATGAATGCTTGGATATTCAAAATTGATTTGAACTATGATGTGCAGTCAAGAGGCATGCTATTCATGCTCATTGCTTTTTCATTAGAAGTTTTTGTACCTTGGTTCTCAGTTGAAGGAGAAGTGTTGTTCGGTTGTAATTTGGAGATTGCATTTTAAAGTCTCTTGTCAAAATCAATGCCACAAAGGTGCCTACACTTTTGATGATTTTCTCCTATAAAGCGTGGTCAGATTTTAACTTACTATGGATCGTGGGAGCAGGGCACTTGAAACCCTCGTTCTCCAGCTTGATGGTCTTAGGCATAGGAGTGGCAGGCGGCTTGACACCGAACATGGTGCCCTTGATGCCAACCGTAACTGACATCTGGTTGAAGTCCCCTGCTGTCTGGATAGCAGTCTTGAGATCTGCTTGTGGGTACCCAGCAATGGTGGTCCCATTGACACCCACTTCAGCTGGGAAGTCATCCCCCTCAGCCAAGACAGCTCCATCAAGTGACACCAACAGTTCACGGTGGTGGAACCCAATGAAGAGCTTCCACGACTTGAGCTCAGTGGCACCCATGTTGATCAAACCGGCCTGAGCCTTGAATGCCCACGATTGGGCTGTTGCATTCTTAACATGGGGGTATTCCTTCTCACGCCCCATGAAGTTGTAGCTGATGTAAATCCCATCACAGGTTTGGACTGACTTGGGGATTTCCGGTGGCCCACCCTTGCCATCCCCATCTCCGGAGTCTGAACCCCCGAACAGTGAGGACTCGGACCCAGGGGTCTTCGGGTCTCCAAACTCGTCATACTCTTGATCACCTTTCTTGTCCGATTTCTCATCTGATTTGTCATCCGATTTCTCATCCGATTTCTTGTCATCCGATTTCTTGTCATCAGTTTTCTCATCCGATTTCTTGTCATCAGTTTTCTCGTCTGATTTCTTGTCGTCAGACTTGTCTTCAGATTTCTTCTCATCAGATTTGTCATCGGCTTTGTCGTCAGATTTGTCAGCACCCTCAACCAATGCGGACAAGCAAAGGACTCCTATCAAGCATGCCACTAACAGTGTCCTCCTCCAAGGTATTTTCATTGAAGATTTAAGGCTTGTTTTCGCCATTACACCCAGCCTATCTTATTATCTTATGAGAGTTCGTTATGTCTTGTTATGGTCGTTATTGTTGTTATTTTCGTTCTGGGCGTGGCTCTTGTTCTCGTTGTGTTGTATTATCCTCCTCTATTTTCTTCTTATTCTCCTCCCCCTCGTTTGGTTTGAGAGAAAACACCGATGGATGGAAGGGACCTGGGCTAGGAAAGTGGATAAAATGGCATACCGGAGGGGAGATAACTCACCGGGAGGCAAAGGAGTTGATTTCTTTTCTTTCCTTCCTTTGTCTTTGGATTGAGGGGGGCGGTGTTAGGGATGGGTGGAAAATGGGGAGTTCAAAGGAAACCCCCAAAGTGAAGGCAAGAATTGGCTTTAGGAGAGGAGGGGCATGACACATGGGATTTGTAATGACCAAATTAGGAACGTTTTCTCTCTTCCTCTAGTTTTTTTTTAGCTTCCTTTTCGGAAGGATTGTTTTACTCGTTTTTGTTTCCTGGTTGATAGGAGAGACTGAAGAGAGGCTGGAAAAAAATATATGCTTATTTTTATTGAGAGATGTCACACATTTTGTTGGTCTTTCTAAGAGTCCAACGATATCTAGTGTTAACACCCCCCAAAAACTGCAACGCTTATTTATAAGAAATGCTCAGGCAATGCTTAACTTGATACAATGGATTGTTTAGTATATAAAATAAATTATTCAACCCTATAAATTGGAGAAACAAGAAATAAATAAAATAAAGTTCGCAAGTTGCAAATTCGAACCCGCGACCTTGATAAGGAAGGCCAGTACTAAACACACCAACGGCTTGGTGTGTTGGCGACTTGGCGATCTGCATCTGTATATATTTTAGCACCAAAAAGAAAAAGTGTCCGACTCTATGATATAATTTATATCAAAACTGAGGTTCATTTATGAACTTATGGTGTGTTTGGCAGGGTTGAAAACTATTTTCCTATAAAATAATTTTTCATGTAAAATGATTTTCAGCTCATATTTTCAGTTATTTGGTAAAAGAGAAAATGAACTTTCTGGAGAATGAGTTTGATTAGCAAAAAATGAAAAAAAAAAAAGTTAAAATGATTTTTCTTAATTTTCGAACCACATATCAAGAAAATAAACACAGAAGGAAGAAAGAGTGTGAGACTGTATGAGAACCTAAGAAGCGTAAAATTAACTTACGCTCTATTTAAAGTGAAAATATTTTTCTTCATTCTAGGGAAAATGATTTTTCCATGAAAATGAATATTCACTTCTTATTTTATCAAACATCGTAAAATGAGAAAATTATTTTCACCCCTATCAAACACACCTTTAAGGTTTGAGTCAAACAAATCTAGACCTATGTCTTTGCTTGTGGAATACTGTTTTTATGATTTCTGTAAAGATATAATTAAGAACATGCGCAATTGTACATTAGAAGGGGGGGGGGGGGGATTTGGATATACAGGGGCTTTCTTGAAAGCCATACAGGGCGACATATTTCCTACTAGTTCTCAAAGTTTTAATGTTTTATCAATTGTCTAAACCAATATCCCCCCCCCCCCCCCCCCCCCAAAAAAAAAAAAAAACCCAACCAACTATGAAGGAAACATGCTTCTTCCGACATTTACCTTCTAGCCTTTTGGGCCCCAAATTAAACCTCTTTATAATGTCGATTACGATAGTGTCGACTGTAGTTTTGGGAGGTCCAGGGTTGGCTAAGAATTCCCACTTTCGATGTTTCGTTGGCAAAGGTCGAGACTATTGAATGGACAACATAATCACAAATTTGATTAACTTGGCGAACTTGGCCTTGCTCACTTCCAAAATCAAGTTTGTTTAGGTTTCGCCGTTTGGGATTGACTTGGCTACGTTTCCACGCACAAACGAAGTTTGCGTTAGGAAAACCAACCTTGAATTTTTAAAAAACGGTTTTGTTGTCCATTGTCCTAAGGGCTGTGGTTAGCGATCACTAAATATATATATTAAATGCTGAAAAGAATTCACCTTTCAATGACTACATAAATACAACCATCATTTATCTTCCAAAATTGTCCTTGTCTCAAATTTTATAAACAAAGAAATAAATAGCAACTCCACCACCACCAGTACAACCACCGTCGCCCCCCACACCACCCTCTCTACTTTGGTTACCTTTGCCGGAACTTAAAGATACCCAAATGGGCCGGCTTCGTCAGCACGATGGGTGAACCAAAAACCCAAAAATTGAAGTATGTCGAATCAATCTGGGTTTAATTTCAGGAAAGAGAAGTAAAAACGAGGGAGATATTGTGGTGGTTGTGGAGGATTAAATCAATGTCAGCGTGCACTACTGAGGCTGATGAAGGCTATACATAAGGATAAATTGGGCCGGGGGGGGGGGGGGGGAGGATTGGGCAATCTGGAAACAAAATGTTGAAATGGGGATGCTGGATTGCCGGAGGTGCCGGGGTGGGGAGGGGGAGAGAGAGAGAGAGAGAGAGAGAGAGAGGGCAACGAGAGATTTTTTTATTAAAAAGAAACATTGTGTGTGGACAAACAGCAAGAAAAGAGAGAAAATCATAAATGACATGTGGTAGCAATTACTAGCGGTGAAAAAAAAAAATCGAAACTGAAAAATCAACAGGAAAAATAAAAAAAACAAATTGAAAAATCGGTTAACCAATTTGATTTTTTAAAAAAAATTCGTTTTGATTAACGGAATCGAAAAAATTTTACGATTTCGGTTTCGATTTCGGCTCGAATATTGAAATTCGGTTAATCATATGGTTAATCGAAACCAAAACTTACACTTTTATTTTAAAAAATAAGTTTTACATTGGTCAAGTGTAAATTTTATAATTATTGAAGATAAGATAAACATACAATAATGTGTAAATTAATATTTGGTGTCTTAAATAGTTAAATTAATTTTAAAAAAGAGCGAAAATTAAAAACTAAACACTTTAAATTAACAATTAATCGGTAGCAAACCGAAAATCCGACTAACCGAGCTAAATTAGCTATTTGTAGAAAAATTGTTTTGCAAGACTAGTTTTTTCTGACAAAGTTGTGAGATAAAAAGTTAATTCTAAAAAAATTCTTTCAAAAAGTTAATAGAATTAGCTTTTTCAAATTAGCCTTTTGGGCCCAAAAAACTATTCTAAAAAGCATTTTTACCAAACACCAAAATTAACTTTTTGACTAGGTCAAACAGTTAATTTTGAAAAAAATTAATTTAGACTAAACAGCTCTCCAAAAAACTATTTACCAAACATCCTTCATAAATATTAATGGTTACTTAACCATTGCCCTAAGGGCAGTGGTTAACAATTCCCTTAAAAAAAATTATCTTAGTTTAAATCAGTCTCTTCTATAGTTTGATTTTGGGAATAGTTACATGTTACTAGTTACTACCTCCTGCTAAAATGTAAATGATGTAGAAAAGCTAAAAATTCACATGCATAAGTTCTTGAAGTGAGTGACCAATGTCCTTTGTCCGATCTTCATAGGTCAATCAAGATGACTTCACAAATTTCCTCCCTCCAATAATTTGTTGTAATGCATAAGTTACTTCAATTGTTATATCATACAATCTTAGGTATAAGATTACTGTACATTCTCTTCAATCCAATTCAAATTATATAATTGCGGCCCATTAAAGGCATGCGTAGTCCAATCGAAAAAAAAAAAAGCAACCCAAAATGTATATTATATTTTTTGTCCACATTTGTTGCACAAGTTGGGTTTAGAGCTGCTAAATAGGTGACCTGCGACAAAATAGTTTTTGTTTTATTCGGTGAGTTTACAAGTTTGCCCCTTTTTATTTTTGTTCTTTTGCCAAATTATTTTCAGGTTTTAGATTTAATTTTTTTTTCATCGGTATAATATGTTATTTGGGAGCCATTTATGTTCATTTTTTGTTGATACCACACTATATATTCAAAAGTTACTTCTAATAGTACAATATTATCTTTTAATAAGTTTA
Source organism: Carnegiea gigantea (assembly GCA_029747015.1). Lineage (NCBI taxonomy): Eukaryota > Viridiplantae > Streptophyta > Magnoliopsida > Caryophyllales > Cactaceae > Carnegiea > Carnegiea gigantea. The sequence goes on from JAKOGI010000375.1 coordinate 91,164, forward strand.
TAGTTATGGAGTGCACTCGTTCGGGTATGGTTGATAAATATTTTAATCTGTTTTTATAGTGATTAACAAGTTTTGTCTAATACTTCTCGGAGTTAAATCAAAAGATCTTAAATAGTCTCATACTCTTTCTTGAGTGTAGTATTTAAGTTCTGATAAATTAAAACTCTGTCAAGCTACATCATTACCATCTCTGTCTATCTTACAATTAGATTGTAATTTGTTTTTGAATAAATCCATTGTTTAAGAGTAAAACTACAGTTTTAATTCCTTTGTTCAAGGTATAGGCTCTGATACTACTTAGAGGAGGGTCGAGTGGTTTTTATGAAAAAAGCGATAAAACCATTTGTTGAATTAATTAAGTGATTTACACAAAGGGATCTATCAAATTTTAACAACGGTACTAGGATATTAGATTATTCTATGAAACTTTAAACTTAATATCATATAATTCTATTAAAACAAGATTGAATCAAAGAAATTATACCTTCAAGAGTTGGATCTGTCTTACTCCTTCGTGCTCGTCCTACTCCACCGTAACGCGAGACTTACCTACTCGTTTAGGCCTTCTCCTTCTCCTTGATAGTACCCTTTCTTTGATCAAAGTTGTAGTAATAGAATTATAGACACAAAGTTTTTGAGAAAAGACTTCTTTTTTATTTCATAGATAATTGTTCTCCTTTCCCTAAAGGGAGGAAATCAGAGCATTTTTAGAGGAATATATTACAGAGGAATTTTTTTCTTACAAATGTCGATGTCTTCTACTGAAATCGGCTAACTTATTTATAGAGAAAGGGGGTGCGCTATGACATAAGCACTTATATCATTGGAAATCTAAAAAGATAAGATTGCCAGCTAAGAGATAAGGTTTACAGATAAAGCTTTCACTGTTCTTGATAAAGTTGGTCAATGTTCATTGTCATGTTGTGCCGGTAGAGATAAGAGTTGATGCTGTGGTCCCTTGTATCTCACATGATGACTAGGCGAGAAAAATCTGCTTCTATGTCTTGTCTTGTTCTGCTTTATAAAGTTCAGCAAATTTAGTGCGTATAGTTGGACTGCCTAGAAATTTCTTGGGCTCCAGTGAATAGCTAAAGTCAAAAAGTTGTTCATCAACAGAGATGTTTTCAGCTCCTTCAGTAGTGACTAGAATGAGATTTTTGTCAGAGTAAAGAGTTCTGGCTCCTTTCGTCACTAAACGCTCACTTTGGCATTTAATAGCTAAAGCACCGGTGGAACGTTTATAGTTGATCTATCCTTTGTCAAAATGAGAAGTTTTATAGTACTTATTTTTCTCTGCTGCAATAGTAGGAAGTTTTGTAGTCGATCCAGTTTTTGTAACATGGGTGATTTCAACTAAATGAATGGAATGGTAAATAGTATCTTCATCCTTTTTAGGAGAGATAGTAAAAATGCGAAGGCAAATGTATCCTTGGCTAAATTCCTTAATAGCATGTTTAAAGTTAGCTGGGAAATTTTGTAGTTCAATGAGACTGAGGCTTGGATAAAGATAATTTAAAAAACCATAAGTAAAGAGTTCAAAAATGATGTCAGGGTTGGCTTTGGTAAAAGCATGGATTCTGGGGAAAAGCGAATCTCTTGGGTTATAGTAGAGTTCAGGTAAACCAGAGATCTTCTGATAAGCAAGCACTGTAACTTCATAATAGTTCTTGTAAAAAGAATCTGATAGATTAAGAGTTCGAATGCCAGTATTTTGAATAACTGGTCTTGAAGCTAATAGCTTAGCTTTTAATTATTGCTTCTCTTTCTCTTCTTCAGAGAGGGGGTTTGAAGCGTTTCCCTAATTTGGTCGAAATGAGAGTTCAGAGAGTTTAGATTAGAGTTTTGTCAAATCCATCTTTGAAGAGTTCAATTTAAGTTGTTCAATAATTCGATGGAAGTATGTTGTCAGCTCTCGAGCTTTTCCAAGATCAGCTCTGAGATCTACAACAATTTCTTCAATGACTTCAATTTTTTCATTAACAGTTTCACAATATTCGTTAATATTGATCAGAATGTCTTCAAAATTCTGGATTAGCTGAGCTTTGTCCACTTGTTCCATTGGCGCTTTGCCTTTATCCGTTGAACTCATGTTCTCTTGTTAAATAGTCTGCAATAAAGTTGTTCTTCCCTACAACATGCTCATATACAGCATTAAACTGAGATAAAAATAGCTGCCAACGATGTAATTTACACATGTGAGGTCCATTGTCTAAAGCTTGTTTAACAAAAGTGGTTGCTGTCTGATTATCTGGTAAGACTTTAAATGACTTAGGTAATAAAAAGAGTCTCCATTTAGTAACTCCTCTAATGATCGCCAAGAGTTCCTTTTCCATAGTATTATAATTTTCTTCTCGTTCAGAAAAAGTTCCACTATGATAACCACAAATTTTATTTAAATCTGTCTTCAAAACTGCTGCCCATGTTTTGTCAGATACGTCTATTTGAAGAATTAAGTTATCTTCTGGTTCAGGGAGTCTAAGACTGGGAAGTTATTGACATTCCTCTTTTAATTTCCTAACAATTTCTGTATGTTTTTCTGTCCAACCAAGAGTATTGTTTTTTCTGAGTAAACTTTGCAAATCTTTTTTATTTTTTGCTAAGTCTGGTATATAAGAGCTTGCATAGTTTAGTAGTCCTAAGAAACCTTGAATTTGTTTCTTTGCTCTTAGCTGGTCTGGATACTCCATAATTTTCCTAGAGATATGTGATTGTAGGCTGATTCCGCTTGTTCCAACTTCAAAGCCTAAAAATTCAATTTTTTCTTTTTCAATTACAACTTTTTTCTCACTAAGGCAAATGCTTTCTTTAATAGCTGTTTCCAAACATGTGTTGAGATGTTCTCGATATTTTTCAAGAGTGTTTGAGCTTATTAAAATATCATCTACATAAACAACAAGAAAACTGTTGAGATGTTTAAAAGCATTGCCCATTCTTCGTTGAAAAATTCTTGGTGCATTCTTTAGTCCAAAAGGCATAACAACCATTCATAAAAGCCTTGAGGTGTACTAAAACCTGTATATTTAATGCTTGTTTCTTCCATTTTAATCTGCCAAAAGCCAGATTTGCAATCAAATTTTGAGAAGAATTTTCTTTTTTTTTGCAATGTTAATTAATACTTCTTTGTTAGGTAGAAAATAGTTATCTGTTTTTGTAAAATGGTTTAATTTTTTTATAATTGATAACCATTCTAGCATTTCCTCTTCTTCTTTCTGCTTCGTTAACTACCATAAAGGTTGGAGAAGAGTATGCTCCATTGGATGGTTTGATTAGTCCTTTTTCTAACAATTCTTTTATTTGTATAGAAAATTCTTTGATATCTTCTTCAGAGTATAGCATTGGTTTTTCTTTGATATAAATTTCTTGTGTTAGTTCAATCTTAGCTGGAGGATGTTCAGATTTCCAAAATTGTAATGGATTTTCAGAACAAATTCTTTTTAGTTTTGCTAAAAGGTCATCCTTCTTGATTATATTAACTGTAAAAATAGGTTTTTGTGCTTGTATTTCAAGTGCGATTTGTTCATAACCATGTCCACTACGCTTCGCGCATACTCTGTAAGGGTGTTTTAAAATAGGAATTTTCAAAGTGTGATCACATTTTGTAGTTAAATAAACAGTATAAGGAGTTTGTGTAAACTTGGCAAATTGTCTTAGGAAATTATTTCCTAATAAGATATCATAACCAGAGTTATACTGCACAACTATGGGTATAGTGAGGATTTTGTTGCCTAAAATGATAGAAATATTGTTTTGAACCAAATCTAAATACGTAGGAATAGGATGAACTCCTTTAATTCTAATTTTACGATCATTTGGGAGTTTATCCCACTTTGAAAGTAAAAAGTCTTGAAAGAAAGTTACTTCGGATCCTGTGTTAATCAAAGCAGTGGTAGTAATATCCAATTCTTTGACAGTTACATCTATATATGTAAGAATGGTATTTCAAGTTGCTTCATAGTCATTCAAGAATAATGGTAGTGTGCTGATTCACAAGAGTTATATGAGTAGGATCAATCTCATAGTTAGTATATTGGTCAAGGAAATTCATTCCTAAGAGTATATGGTAGAATTCATTTTTGATTGAATGATCAATGTAGCAATTAAATTCTAATAGAGTAGAATTAGGAGTTTTGAACATGATTCTAGACATCTGATTTAGAGTTGCTCGTTGACCATCATAAGTAACAAAGTTATATTCTGATGCTGCTGAGACTGCTATGGGTAGAGGTATACAATGGCTTTGTGATGCTCCTGTATCTATTAGGATTTTATTAGAGATCCATGTTTGTCCATTAAAATAGTTTAATTTTACTTTGTAAGTGCTATTATACTTAGTTGTTATTAATGGAGGTGTAAATCAGGGTATAGTTGCTGTACTATAACTTCGTGTTAAGACGGGTTGATTGGCTACGCCTATTCCTTTTTCTATATAAGAAAGTCTAGGTGCTTGATAACTAGTTGATGCTCCATCTTCTTCAACTAATTGTAAGTCTGTTAATGCAGGTATTTTGGCTTCTTGCATAGGCGGAGAGATAATAGTCCTGATGGTTGAAAAGATTGGATCAATAGTTATTTTACCTGTTTGTTTTACATCTTTTATGGGAAAGTTAGTATTGGAAAAAATGTATAAACCTCTATAATAAAAGGATAATGCATCATTTCCTGGTTGTAATCCAATGTCTGTTAAGAGTTTGAATTGCAAATTTAAAGTGTCCTCTATATTTTTTCTTTGCAGAGTAACATAATAATTCAGACAACACTCAAAAATTAATTTTTTGTAAATTAGATTATCTTGCAGAGTTCCCAGATGACTGTTCTGGATATTTTGAAATCTTTGATCATGTAAAGATAGAATTATAGGTGAATTGATACCTTCTTTAAAGCAAGCATTCACAGCAATTTGTATTCCTTGTAAATGGACATATTTAATTAGTTTTCTATCTTTAGTTGGAATTTCTTCTAAAAATTTGTCAATTATTTCTTGAGTTATTAATCTTAATCGAATATTTCCTTGTAAATGTTGAATTTTAACTGGTTGCTCTGTAGTATAAAGCTTAAAATATCTTATTAATTTTCGAGTTAGAAAATCATCCAATTTTTTCATAAAATTTCGAGGGTCCTTCAAAGATAAATTAGTTGCTATAATTTTCTCATAAAGTTTTTGGTTAAAAGTTATGATTCTGGTATAATTTTTATTATTTTCTTGTTCTTATTGTTGTATAATTTCCATATCTTTAATATTCATTTTCTGTGTCTGAATAGCTTTCTGTTTCTAATGTACTTGTTTCAGTTTCTGAGCTGACAGATTCATAACAGCTTGAAATTGCTTCATGTATACTAAAGGTCATTGGATATAGTTCATCTTGAATTTCTTCAAATTCTTCTGAGTAGAGTTTTACTACATTTGCTTTTCTTTTGTTACATCAATAGATTTGTGTCCTATTTCTCCATAATTCCAACATTGACAAGTAGTAAGCTTTTTATTTCTTTTATAATATCTGTTCTGTGGGTTAAAATTCTCTTGAGTTAAATTTTCATGTCGAAAATATTTGCTCCTTTTTTGTGGTTTATTTACTGAGTTTTCAGTTTTTACTTTTTCAGTCTTTGTTCTTTTGGGAGTAAATTTTTTCTTTTTAGAAATTTTTTTCTTTGGAGTTTTTCTAGGAGTAGTTTTCTTAGTATATTGTTTTGGAGTTCTCTTTCTTTTAAGTCTAAAATTTGGATAGTTTTTACAGCCATATTGTCCTAGTTTTTTTACATCTTTACAACAAAAAGTTACTTCTTTAATATATCTTCTTCTACTTTCTTGTAAACAAAGTTCCATCATTTCTTTAGAGATTGAACTGCTGCTACTAATCTAAAGATAGTAGGATTCTTCGCATAAATTTCAAATTTATCTGAAAAGTATTTATTCCATGGATGAGAAAATTTATTTAATAATAGTTGAATATAGGGTTCTTGATTTTCTGTAGAATCATAAAGCTCATAATAATATTTGTCAAATTCACAAAAGAAACTTTTATTGTTGCATAAGTTACAAATTCTTAAATTGGTTAATTTGTACAAAGCTTCTTTTTTTCCTTCTATTCTATTTAATTCTGGATTTTCTATAAATTCGTATCCTTGAAATTATCCTATTAAATATTTTTCAAAGGTCCAAACATCATGCTCAATAGATATTCCAAGGTTTCATTTTACATCTGCTTCTATTAAATTTCTTAGTGCTGAAGATAATCCACAATGCCAATTTAGTACAATTCCTTGTAAAGAGTAAATTATTAGATTATAGATAGCATTAACATCTCTATCTTCTGCAGTATAAGTTGGTTCTTGCATTAAAGATAGTATTATAGAGTTTCTCCAAGTATCCAAAGCTGCTCTTTTGTCAGTTACACAGTCTATATTTAAAAAATATCCCCATGCAAGTACTGTTTCTAAAAGTAACGGGTTTTTTAGTTTAAATTTTTCATTAATAGTACTCATTCTTTTTGGAGGTCTTCTTTTGTTTTGAAAATTATCTGTATGTTTATTCTTATGGATTGGATTGGTTCTAAAAGGATTAGAAGGTTCTCCAGTTTCATAATTATTTGGATTGTTACTTTCTACACTTCCTGTGGGTGTTTCTGATTGCATGTTTACTTGTTTAACTAGTTCAATCAACTATAGATTTTCAAAGTCATTTAGTAATTCTTCAAGAGCTTTATTATATTCTCCCATTATTAGCTACTTTCTGCTTCTTCTTATTTTTCTTTGGCTCTTAATAATCTTCTTTCTTCAATAGTTTTTTGAATAGCTTCTTATTTTTCCTTTAAAGTGTTATTTTGATATCGTTCAATATATTTAGCATCATCACTGTTAAGGTTGACTTTATCAGGAAGTTTAATTTCTATTGGAGTATATTCTCTTTTTTGTTTAGGTTTTAACATTCCTTCAAAAGTTAAATTTATACGTTACATCTGCATTACTAGTTGTTTAATAGAGTTATTTATTTCTCTAATTTCTTCTTTCACATATTGTAATTCATTTTCGAGTTGTGGAAAGCTCATGGTTTATTAATCTTCATCATTAAACCAGAATTCCGTATCAAATTAATCTAAGTTGTGATCAACATCGTTTTCTATATTTTTACAAATTTCTAAATAAGTTCTTCTTTCTTTTTCATAAATTAAAAGGTCTAGTCTATCTTCATTTAACCAAATTATTTCTTTAGAGCTATTATTTTTTCTTAATTGTTCAATTTTTTGTATATAAAATTTTTCTTTTTGTATTATTCCTTTTTTCAAAAAAGTTTTGTATAAGTTGAGAATAGATTCACAATTTATTTGAGTCATTATTTTTAGTTTGGGCATTTCAGGTTTCTCCATTAAAAATTTTTCTCAAGTAAATAAATATTTATTAGTCGGTTAATTATAATTATTATTTTTGATTCAAGAAATAAACAGTTATTTTTGTTTTGACATAAATATTTAAGTAGTTGGAACATATCTGAGTCCCCATACATTCCTTCATCAAGTTCGAGCACAAATTCCATTTCATTTATGCTTAACATTTTGCGTAAAAGGAACTTTTGTTCTTTAGTCCTCAAAGTTTGTCAAAATTACTTGGCTAGTCCTTCCATAGTAATTTTGACATAGTATGGAAGGACTAGCCAAGTAATTTTGGCAAACTTTGAGGACTAAAGAACAAAACTTCCTTTTACGCAAAATGTTAAGCATAAATGAAATGGAATTTGTGCTCGAACTTGATGAAGGAATGTATGGGGACTCAGATATATTCCAACTACTTAAATATTTATGTCAAAACAAAAATAACTGTTTATTTCTTGAATCAAAAATAATAATTATAATTAACCGACTAATAAATATTTATTTACTTGAGAAAAATTTTTAATGGAGAAACCTGAAATGCCCAAACTAAAAATAATGACTCAAATAAACTGTGAATCTATTCTCAACTTATGCAAAACTTTTTCGAAAAAAGGAATAATACAAAAAGAAAAATTTTATATACAAAAAATTGAACAATTAAGAAAAAATAATAGTTCTAAAGAAATAATTTGGTTAAATGAAGATAGACTAGACCTTTTAATTTATGAAGAAGAAAGAAGAACTTATTTAGAAATTTGTGAAAATCTAGAAAACAACGTTGATCACAACTTAGATTAATTTGACACGGAAGTCTGGTTTAATGATGAAGATTAATAAACAATGAGCTTTCCACAACTCGAAAACGAACTAAAAGCTGTGAAAGAAGAAATTAGAGAAATAAATAACTCTATTAAACAACTAGTAATGCAGATGTAACTTATAAATTTAACTTTTGAAGGAATGTTAAAACCCAAACAAAAAAGAGAATATACTCCAATAGAAATTAAACTTCCTGATAAAGTCAACTCCAACAGTGATGATGCTAAATATATTGAACGATATCAAAATAACATTTTAAAGGAAAAATAAGAAGCTATTCAAAAAACTATTGAAGAAAGAAGATTATTAAAAGCCAAAGAAAAACAAGAAGTAGAAAGTAGCTAATAATGGAAGAATATAATAAAGCTCTTGAAGAATTACTAAATGACTTTGAAAATCTACAGTTGACTGAACTAGTTAAACAAGTAAACATGCAATCAGGAACACCCACAGGAAGTGTAGGAAGTAACAATCCAAATAATTATGAAACTGGAGAACCTTCTAATCCTTTTAGAACCAATCCAATCCATAAGAATAAACATACAGATAATTTTCAAAACAAAAGAAGACCTCTAAAAAGAATGAGTACTATTAATGAAGAATTTAAACTAAAAAACTCGTTACTTTCAGAACCAGTACCTACATGGGGATATTTTTTAAATATAGATTGTGTAACTGACAAAAGAGCAGCTTTGGATACTTGGAGAAACTCTATAATATTATCTTTAATGGAAGAACCAACTTATACTGCAGAAGATAGAGATGTTAATGCTATCTATAATCTAATAATTTACTCTTCACAAGGAATTGTACTAAATTGGCATTGTGGATTATCTTCAGCACTAAGAAATTTAATAGAAGCAGATGTAAAATGAAATCTTGGAATATCTATTGAGCATGGTGTTTGCACCTTTGAAAAATATTTAATAGGACAATTTCAAGGATACGAATTTATAGAAAATCCAGAATTAAATAGAATAGAAGGAAAAAAAGAAGCTTTGTACAAATTAACCAATTTAAGAATTTGTAACTTATGCAACTATAAAAGTTTCTTTTGTGAATTTGACAAATATTATTATGAGCTTTATGATTCTACAGAAAATCAAGAACCCTATATTCAACTATTATTAAATAAATTTTCTCATCCATGGAATAAATACTTTTCAGACAAATTTGAAATTTACGCGAAGAATCCTACTATCTTTAGATCAGTAGCAGCAGTTCAATCTCCAAAGAAATGATGGAACTTTGCTTGCAAGAAAGTAGAAGAAGATATATTAAAGAAGTAACTCTTTGCTGTGAAAATGTAAAAGAACCAGGACAATATAGCTGTGAAAACTATCCAAATTTTAGACCTAAAAGAAAGAGAACTCCAAAATAATATATTAAGAAAACTACTCCTAGAAAAACTCCAAAGAAAAAATTTTCTAAAAAGAAAAAATTTACTTCCAAAAGAACAAAGACTGAAAAAGCAAAAACTGAAAAATGAGTAAATTAACCATAAAAAAGTAGTAAATATTTTCGACATGAAAATTTAACTCAAGAGAATTTTAACCCACAGAATAGATATTATAAAAGAAATAAAAAGCCTACTGCTTGTCAATGTTGGAATTGTGAAGAAATAGGACACAAATCTATTGATTGTAACAAAAGAAAAGCAAATATAGTAAAACTCTTTTCAAAAGAATTTGAAGAAATTCCAGATGAACCATATCCAATAACCTCCAGTATACATGAAGCAATTTGAAGCTGTTATGAATCTGTCAGCTCAAAAACTAAAACAAGTACATCAGAAACAGAAAGCTATTCAGACACAGAAGATGAATATTGAAGACACGTAAATTATACAACAACAAGAATAAGAAAATAATAAAAATTATACCGAAATCATAACTTTCAACCAAAAACTTTATGAAAAAATTATACCAACTGATTTATCTTCGAAGGACCCTCAAAATTTTATGAAAAAATTGGATGATTTTCTAACTCGAAAATTAATAAGATATTTTAAGGTTTATACTACAGAGCAACCAGTTAAAATTTAACATTTACAAGGAAATATTCGATCAAGATTAGTGACTCAAGAAATAATTGACAAATTTTTAGAAGAAAATTCTCACTAAAGACAGAAAACTAATTAAGTATGTCCATTTACAAGGAATACAAATTGCTATAAATGCTTGCTTTAAAGAAGGTATCAATTCATCTATAATTCTATCTTTACACGATCAAAGATTTTGAAATATCCAGAACAGTCATCTAAGAACTCTGCAAGGTAATCTAATTTATAAAAAATTAATTTTTGAGTGTTATCCAAATTATTCTGTTACTCTACAAAGCAAAAATATAGAGGATACTTTAAATTTGCAATTCAAACTTTTAACAGACATTGGATTACAACTAGGAAATGATGCATTATCATTTTATTATAGCGGTTTATACATTTTTTCCAATACTAACTTTCCCATAAAAGATGTAAAACAAACAGGTAAAATAACTGTTGATCTAATCTTTTCAACCATCAGTACTATTATCTCTCCTCCTATGCAAGAAGCCAAAATACGTGCATTAACAAACTTTTAATTAGTTGGAGAAGATGAAGCATCAACTAGTTATCAAGCACCTAGACTTTCTTATACAGAAAAAGGAATATGCGTAGCCAATCAACCCGTCTTAACACGAAGTTATAGTATAACAACTATACCCAGATTTACACCTCCATTAATAACAACTAAGTATAATAGCACTTACAAAGTAATTAGACTATTTTAATGGACAAACATAGATCTCTAATAAAATCCTAATAGATACAGGAGCATCACAAAGCCATTGTATACCTCTACCCATAGCAGTCTCAGCAGCATCAGAATATAACTTTGTTACTTATGATGGTCAACGAGCAACTCTAAATCAGATGTCTAGAATCATGTTCAAAACTCCTAATTCTACTCTATTAGAATTTAATTGCTACATTGATCATTCAATCAAAAATGAATTCTACCATATACTCTTAGGAAAGAATTTCCTTGACCAATATACTAACTATGAGATTGATCCTACTCATATAACTCTTGTGAATCAGCACACTACCATTATTCTTGAATGACTATGAAGCAACTTGAAATACCATTCTTACATATATAGATGTAACTGTCAAAGAATTGGATATTACTACCACTGCTTTGATTAACACAGGATCCGAAGTAACTTTCTTTCAAGACTTTTTACTTCCAAAGTGGGATAAACTCCCAAATGATCGTAAAATTAGAATTAAAGGAGTTCATCCTATTCCTACGTATTTAGATTTGGTTCAAAACAATGTTTCTATCATTTTAGGCAACAAAATCCTCACTATACACACAGTTTTGCAATATAACTCTGGTTATGATATCTTATTAGGAAATAATTTCCTAAAATAATTTGCCAAGTTCACACAAACTCCTTATACTGTTTATTTAACTACAAAATGTGGTCACACTTTGAAAATTCCCACTTTGAAAATTACCACTTTAAAACATCCTTACAAAGTACGTGCGAAGCGCAGTGGACATGGTTTTGAACAAATCACACTTCAAATACAAGCACAAAAACCTATTTTTACAGTTAATATAATCAAGAAAGATGACCTTTTAGCAAAACTAAAAAGAATTTGTTCTGAAAATCTATTGCAATTTTAGAAACCTGAACATCCTCGAGCTAAGATTAAACTAATACAAGAAATTTATATCAAAGAAAAACCAATGCTATACTCTGAAGAAGATATCAGAGAATTTTCTATACAAATAAAAGAATTGTTAGAAGAAGGACTAATCAAACCATCCAATGGAGCATACTCTTCTCCATCCTTTATGGTAGTTAACGAAGCAGAAAGAAGAAGAGGAAAGGCTAGAATGGTTATCAATTATAAAAAATTAAATCAGTTTATAAAAACAGATAACTATTTTCTACCCAACAAAGAAGTATTAATTAACCTTGTAAAAAAATGAAAAATTCTTCTCAAAATTTGATTGCAAATCTGGCTTTTGGCAGATTAAAATGGAAGAAATAAGTATTAGATATACAGGTTTTAGTACACCTCAAGGCTTTTATGAATAGATTGTTATGCCTTTTGGACTAAAGAATGCACCAAGAATTTTTCAATGAAGAATGGACAATGCTTTTAAATATCTCAACAGTTTTCTTGTTGTTTATGTAGATGAAATTTTAATAAGCTCAAACACTCTTGAAAAACATCGAGAACATCTCAACACATTTGACCAGCTGAGAACAAAGAAACAAATTCAAGGTTTCTTAGGACTACTAAACTATGCAAGTTCTTACATAGCAGACTTAGTAAAGAAGAAAAAAGATTTGCAAAGTCTACTCCGAAAAAACAATACTCTTGGTTGGACAGAAAAATATACAAAAATTGTTAGAAAATTAAAAGAGAAATGTCAACAACTTTCCAGTCTTAGACTCCATGAACCAGCAGATAACTTAATTCTTCAAACAGATGCATCTGACAAAACATGGGCAACAGTTTTGAAGACAGATTTAAATGAAATTTGTGGTTATCATAGTGGAACTTTTTCTAAACGAGAAGAAAATTATAATACTATGGAAAAGGAACTCTTGGCGATTATTAGAGGAATTACTAAATGGAGACTCTTTTTATTACCTAAATCATTTAAAGTCTTAACAGATAATCAGACAGCAACCACTTTTATTAGACAAGCTTTAGACAATGGACCTCACATGCGTAAATTACATCATTGGCAGCTATTTTTATCTCAATTTAATGCTGTATATGAGCATGTTGTAGGGAAGAACAACTTTATTGCAGATTATTTAACAAGAGAACATGAGTTCAACGGACACAGGCAAAGCGCTAATGGAACAAGTGGACAAAACTCAGCTAATCCAGAACATTGAAGACATTCTGATCAATATTAACGAATACTGTGAAGCTGTTAATGAAAAAATTGAAGTCATTGAAGAAATTGTTGTAGATCTCAGAGCTGATCTTGGAAAAGCTTGAGAGCTAACAACATACTTCCATCGAACTATTGAACAACTTAAATTGAACTCTTCAAAGATGGATTTGACAAAAGTCCAATTTGAACTCTCTGAACTCTCATTTCGATCAAATCAGGGAAACGCTTCAAACCCCCTCTCTGAAGAAGAGAAAGAGAAGCAACAATTAAAAGTTAAGCTATTAGCTTCAAGACTAGTTATTCAAAATACTGGCATTCGAACTCTTGATCTATCGAACTCTTTTTACAAGAACTATTGTGAAGCTACAGTGCTTGCTTACCAGAAGATCTCTAATTTACCTAAACTCTACTATAACCCAAGGGATTCACTTTTTTCCAGAATCCTTGCTTTTACCAAAGCCAACCCTGATATCATTTTTGAACTCTTTACTTATGGTTATTTAAATTATCTTTACCCAAGCCTCAGTCTCATTGAACTACAAAATTTCCCAGCTAACATTACACATGCTATTAAGCAATTTAGCCAAGGATATATTTGCCTTCGCATTTTTACTATCTCTCCTGAAAAGGATGAAGATACTATTTACCATTCCATTCATTTAGTTGAAATCACCCATGTTACAAAAACTAGATCGACTACAAAACTTCCTACTATTGTAGCAGAGAAAAATAAATACTATAAAACTCCTTATTTTGACAAAGGATAGATCAACTATAAACGTTCCACCGGTGCTTAAGCTATTAAATGCCAGAGCCAGCGTTTAGTAACGAAAGGAGCCAAAACTCTTTACTCTGATAAAAATCTCATTCTAGTCACTACTGAAGGAGCTGAAAATATCTCTGTTGATGAACAACTTTTTGACTTTAGCTATTCACTGGAGCCCAAGAAATTTCTAGGCAGTCCAGGTGTACGCACCAAATTTGCTGAACTTTATAAAGTAGAACAAGACAAGACACAGAAGCAGATTTTTCTCACCTAGTCATCATGTGAGACACAAGGGATCATAGCATCAACTCTTATCTCTACCGACACAACATGACAATGAACATTCAATAACCTTATCAAGAGCAGTGAAAGCTTTATCTGTAAACCTTATCTCTTACCTGACAATCTTATTTTTTTAGATTTCCAATGATATAAACGCTTATGTCATAGCGCACCTCCTTCCTCTATAAATAAGTTAGGCGATTTCAGTAGAAGGCATCGACATTTATAAGAAAAAACTTCTTCTGTAATATATCCCTCTAAAAATGTTCTGATTTCCTCCCTTTAGGGAAAGGAGCACAATTATCCATGAAATAAAAAAGAGGTCTTTTCTCAAAAACTTTATGTCTATAATTCTATTACTACAACTTTGATCAAAGAAATGGTACTATCAAGGAGAAGGAGAAGGAGAAGGAGAAGGTCTGAACGAGTAGATAAGTCTCGCGTAAGGGTGGAGTAAGATGAGCACGAAGAAGTAAAATAGATCCAACTCTTGAAGGTATAATTTCTTTGATTCAATCTTGTTTTAATAGAATTATATGATATCAAGTTTAAAGTTTCATAGGGTAATCTAGTATCTGAATACCGTTGTTAAAATTTGATAGATCCCTTTGTGTGAATCACTTAGTTAATTCAACAAATGATTTTACCGCTTTTTTCATAAAAACCACTCGACCCTCCTCTAAGTGGTAGCAGAGCCTATACCTTGAACAAAGAAATTAAAACTGTAGTTTTACGCTTAAATAATGGATTTATTCAAAAACAAATTACAATCTAATTGTAAGATAGAAAGAGATGGTAATTATGTAGCTGGATAGAGTTTTAATTTACCAGAACTTAAATACTACACTTAAGAAAGAGCATGAGACTATTTAAGATCTTTTGATTTAACTCCTGGAAATATTAGACAAAACTTGTTAAATCACTATAAAAACATATTAAAATATTTATCAACCATATCCGAACGAGTGCATCCCATAACTATAAACTTATTAAAAGATAGTATTACACTATTAGAAGTAACTTTTGAATATACAGTGTGGTATCAACCAAACATGAACATAAATGAATCTCAAATAACATACCATACCAATGAAGAAGAATAATTAAATCCAATACTTGAAAATAATTTGGCAAAAGAACAAAAATAAAAAGGGGCAAACTTGTAAACTCACCGAATAAAACAAAAACTATTTTGTTGCAGGTCATCTATTTAGCAGCTGTAGTTGTGTTGTGGAGACTGATTGGTAAATAATTTGCTTGTAATAAGTGATTGAAGCATGGCAATGACTTTGTTGATTTTTTTTAATTTTTATCTTTCCCATCCTTTTTTCTCTTTGTCTTCTTAATTAATATTTGCTTAATCTTTCTTAAGAAATATATTATATTAGTTAAATTATGTTTTTCAATAAAAAATTGAATACCAAAAACTATTTACTTAATAGTGATCTATCAAAAACTAACCTATATTTATTAGAAAGTGCTCTATTGTTCACTAAAAATTAACCGATTTTTCACCAACGTATTTTTAATGAGTTGTCATCTACAACTTGTTTAGGGTTTATATTTTTAAATTTTTTATATTTTCATTTTATTCGGCAACATTTGTCTTTTTTCCAAAAATATATTATGCGAGGCAAGTTTTTTTGAATCAATTTGTTTCCTAAAAAAAATGTTAACTAAGCAAATTGTTTGCTAAATACTGTTGTATTACACTAAAAGTTAACCTAGCATTCACCAAAATATAAACTTATGTGCACTAAAAATTAATCTATTGTTCACTAAATTAAACTTAAAATATCATTTACTAAAAATTAACATCATGTTCACCAAATAATAATCTATTATATACTAAAAATTAATCTATTTTTCACCAACCAGTAAAGTATTATTCACTAAAAATAAATATAATATTTTCATACCCTAAAAAATAATATACTGTACACTAAAAATTAAAGTATTGTTCATTAAATATTAACCTCTTGTGCACAAAAAAAACCTATTGTACACTAAAAATTAAAGTCTTTTTCATTAGAAACTAATGTATGGTTCAACACCCATTTTCTTTCTTCTCCTCATGGCATTCACAATCTTTATGCGAACAAAATATTATATATAATTTTAGATGTGTTTAGAGTTAAAATTGGAAGAAGAAAGAAGTCCAACAAAAAAAAAAAGAATTAAAACAAAATATAAGTGTATAGAACTAAAAAGGAATTTTAAAAAAACCTAACATTCACTAAAAAATAACCTATTGTAAACTAAAAATTAAAGTATTGTTACATGAAAAAACAAACTATTGTATACTAAAAGTTAAAGTTTTGTTTTCACTAAAAATATTAGATATAGTGTTAAATGTGTTTAGAGTTAAAATTGAAAAGGAAACAAGTCCAACAAAAAAAATTAAAACAAAACCTGAGTCTATAAAACGACAGAACAACCAAAAAAAAAAAAAAAACATACAAGATGTTCGTGCACTCACGAGTAACGACTTTCGTCATTGACTCATTGTAGCTAGGGTTGGTAAAAACCTGTTCGAACCGATTATCCGAATTCGTTTGATCTGAAAAAAATCGGGTACGGTCATAAAATTTATGTCCGAATTTAAAATTCGGACAACTGGTCATGTCCGAATTTAAATACGGGTCGGGTTTGGGTTTGGACGTTTGAATTTGGGTTGTCTGGATTTTTGAACTATTTCGGATTCGGACAAATTTGGACAATCGGACAATTGGGTTTGGACATCGGACAACTACATTTATGTGCAATTTTAGTCCAAATTCTCTAAAAATTTTATAAAAACAACTTCGGACAATCGGGTTTGGACATTGAAAAATCGAATTCGGGTTTAGTCATGCAAAATTTCAGCCAGAAGTTCCTAAAATTATATAACAAATTCAGATATTCGGACAATCTGGATCTGGCCAGAGTGTCCGATTTATAATTCGAATAGAGTTCGGATATGAAGTTCTTGTCCAAATATTCGATTTGTCCGAATTTAAATTAACCTAGACCTGAATTTTTACCAGCCCTAACTGTAGCTCGTGCCTTCACCAGTGTAGCAAACTAGCAATTGCCAAGTTTGCCATCACCATAAAGAAATTGAATGAAAGTCACACACGCAAGCCCTTCCACGCGTGTATACTTACGAAGGGAGGGTACAGTATTCCTTTGCCGAAGTGTCTGCATTATAATTTGCATTAGCAACTTTAGTATATTGGACGTTGTGACAATTATTTTCTCTCGTTCCAAACGTGTTTTAAGCATAGCATATATATATTTTTTTGGTTTATTTATGAAAAGCACATCATCCCTTGTAAAACCAAGAAGTAAATTATGGCGAAAAATTGTCTCTCTCATTTTGCTTTCCTTTCACTTTTCTTTCTGTCAACATTTCCTATAATCAAACAACAGGCTCACGAAACATGAAATTTTTATATTTTAATAATATTCAAATACAATTGTTCTAATTCCATCAGCTCTTCATCCACCGACTTGTACATTGATGCTGCCTCTTGTAATTTTCCTTCTTTTTTGGGTTGAGCTAAATGCATAAAATATTATTACCACTTCAATTTAAATAAAAGAATAGAGGACATAGTCGTTTCCTCCCCGCCAATTAATGAGTCCTTCAGGTCCACAAATTGGCGACTATTGCCAACTCAACGTGAGAAAAATTAACGTGAAAATAAAAATAGGTGTGTAAATGGAAGAAGACCAGTCAGTGGATAGTCATGTCCTTGTTACCAAGAGAAATCAACGATGGCTATCTATGATCTATAGTCATATTAGATTTTACAAGCAGTAAATTCTTCGACAGCAAAGCCGTCGGAAGAAACGAAAAATTTTACTATTCTTTTGCGTCCTGTAGCCCAACCCCAACACTAATAGATGGAAGTTGGTGGAACTACTACTTGGGAATTCAAAAACAAATACAATCACCCTCCTAATGTTTTTCCTCTGAAATTTTACTATTCCACAGTCTCCAATACATTTTACCAACTTTTAGTTATAATTTTGTTTTTTTAACAGGTTGTGCCACTTCGAAGATGCAAATCACCTATGTTCGGCATCTCTCAAAGTGCTATGAGAGACTATCCTCCCTTTTTTCCTCTTCTTTAAAGTGGATAATGATACGTCGCTACCAATGGGTCATCTTATCGAGCCTCCAATACATTTATGAATATGATTTGCTAAGTCAAAAGGTGCATGGTACTACCAAACAGAACAACTTTAAGCAAGTCAAGGGCCAAAGCAAAGGCAGTCAGCTTTTAATAAAAGAGCATACCCTAAAATATTAGAATGGCTGTGACTATTGAGTGTCTTTACAATCAGGTGTTACAACTTACAAGCCACCATTTTGTGACAGTACAAATTTGTAAAGTGTATAAAGCATTTTCTATTACATACAACAAACATCAATCCATTCTGGATTAATATACATTGATTCATTTTGCCAAGAATTAATTCTATGATATAGTTAACCTTCTTTCCACCAAAAATTATGCCTCCACGAGGACAGCTTATTTCTTGAATTCGACCAAAAAATTTGTTGTGCATTTCTTCCGACTAAGCCTTCGAATTCTTCAGCTGCAAATTATACAATGGTTTTCGTCCGCAAATTCATTGACAGAGATAATTTTCTGGTCTAAAACAGCTTTTCCAGGAAGGAAAGGTACCTGTTTTAAGTACTTTTTATGAAGCTTCATTGCATTGGTGCAAGCTTTCTTTGCATCTATATCTCCATTTATGTCATTCAAAATCTAAAGACACAGGGGGATAGAAAGAGAAAGATCAGTAGGACAAAAGTTACCGTAAAGATGAACATAGAGCAAAGAAGACAGTGATCATTAGACCCGACGCATGTGGTGAGCCGAAGTCTTTTAGGAATTAAAGTTTATGGCGACTAATAAGACATTTTAAGATGACTTTTGTTCTGTGCAAATATAAAAACATTTATAATAGATGCTTGGTTACTATTGGGTCAAGGACTAGTAAGTAGTGGCGGGTGACAAACCTTTACAACATCATCCAAACCTCGAGCTTCTTTAAGTAGCCTTGGACCCTTGTCTTTCAAGACACTGGCAACAAGGAAGACAGAAATTGGGAGTGGTTCATCCTCAGCTCCACTTTTCAAATGTTCCCGTTCATACTTGCCATAATGGCGGATTGACTTTGTCCTAAGTTTCGATCCGTCAGACTCTCCTTCGGAGTCAGACTCTTCATACAAAGTGAAGAGGTTAGGATCGTATTCTAGAGCCCACATCATCTGTGTATCAGATCAATAGCCATGAAAAGTTTATGTAATAGTTTGGAAAACTCCATATGGAGTATATATTATTTTAAACAAGTTCAGAACATGAAGCCACAAAGAGTAGAAGTTTCCCTTCACCTCCCAAAGGTACAGAGAATCGCAAAAAGAAAATTCTCGACGAAATAAAACCATGAGCATTCGAATGGCAAATAGGTAGTCGCCTCCACCAAGCGTCTCTGTTGTTCAAATCAAAAAGGAAGAATCAGAATGGGGAACTACTCATAATGGGAAGAATAGGAAGAGTACATTTCAAATAGGCAAAAGGTCAATCTGTATGGAGGAAGAGAATTCTCAGTAATGCTGGATGTCAAATGTGCTTTCCTCCACAACAGTGAGGACGGGGCCTCCTCAAGGGTATACAGTATTCAGAATCATTTTCTAAGAAAATCTTTTCAAATTCTTTTTTTTTTTAAAGGTTATCAAAATATCATTTGATACTCTGATGCCACGAAGAGTCCCAACCCCCCCCCCCCACCCCCCAACCCTGAATTGCTCACCAAACATCCCTGAATACAAAGAGCTGGGCTTGCTAAATGGCGGTTCATCTCATTGTTATTCCTCCTTCAACATCAGTGCAAACATCATGGGGGAAGATTTGCACTGCTGAATACTGATGTTGTGGAAGCACTACAGGCTAAGAGCCCCCCCGCCCCCCCCCCAAACAAAAAAAAGGAAGTCTATTTCTTGTGCCGTATTTAGGCCAGATAAGCAGACAGAGCAACTATCTCATTCAACCTTAACTTATGTTCCTCTTTCTCCCTCTTGTTTCTTTAGATAATGTACTCCCCTTCTCACACTCTCTTTTTTGGGGGAAAAAGTTCAATAATAAATAAAATTGTGAAGTTTCATTTCTAGCCATAGGATCACTAGATCTACAAAGACACCTTCAAGAGATTCCCCCCCCCCCCTTTGTTTCTTTAGATAATCCTAAAATCCTTTTTTTTCCTTCTCTTTTTTTTGGGGGGGGGGGGGGGCTGCTCAAGTTTTTTTGTTTTTGGATGACATTAGGAGTATGTGAAGAATAACTTTAAAAGCATGAAATTATTATGGGATTTTTACAAAATTTTAGAAGACCACCTTAAGAAATCATCCGTCAATATGAACTCCAGTTACTCCACAACAACATAAATGGTGCCGTTAAACAATTACCTAAAAATATTTTATACATAGGATCTTAAAGATTGGAATATAACAAAAAATACGAATTATTGATACCTAGATGTTGATGTAGTTTCGGATCGATGACTTGACAAACTGAAGCTAAATTACCAAGTTGCGACTCTACTCCAACAGATCTTCCAGTCGATTGGAAATTTCCTCGCTTTCAATGATCAAAGCAGAGAACATTCAGTAAGCAACTTGATTAAGTATCATGGCAATTAAAGTGAAAAAACAAGCTCCTAAAGTAAGCAAAGGGGGATATATGATGCTCTCTCAGGACTTATCGGCATAAGACCAGTACTTCATTGTCTAATCAAGATGAAGAAAAAGAGAGGATTACCAATCTGCGCATTAGGCGTTCAAAGCAAAAATATGAATCTGCTTCATTCTCAAGGACAATTATCATGGGAGAGCAAAGATCACTCATTCCTGCATTTCAGTAAACAACACCCAGGAGAAGCATATCTTAACTTAGTGTAACAGGTAACACACACCAGAGTTTGTGAAGCTGCCATCATTGACTGAAGTAATTTTAGTCTTCAATTTTGGTAAAGGTAAAATAAAAGATAGTCTAATCGATAACTGACCTTGGCAGTACCCGACATCTTCATCTCGCCAGGCATAGACGGACAAGATATCCCAAAGTTTAGCAAGGTTTTCTTGCTTCTCATAAAAGACGAGTGCTCTGTCGGTTCGTTTCACATCAAGACCTAGCATACATTTTGTCCAGGCATAAAAACTTGAACAAAGGTAAACTTGGACAAATTCCTGAAACATAAGGCTTTCGTGCTACTAGCGCCACGATTAAACAGAGAGATTACTATAACACTAGGAAACACTTCTCAGCCCTTTTCTGGTAGCAGAAAACCAGAAGCACGTAGAAAGATTGTGCTAAATTAGGGTGGACACATCAAGGTCAAATCCAGACCCCCAAGAGCCAAATTTCATGTTGGCTAATGTGTCAAAGGAAGAAAACCTATCATAGTTCACAAAGATTTAAAGGCCACTAAGACGAATCCAATCGTGAGGTAGTTGTTCTAAGTAAAATTGTTATAATCTCATATAGATTAGCCTGTCTTACCAAATACTAACCTATTTGATGTAACAAAAGCTTCCACTTAATTTCTTTCTCAGACATTGGAGGTTTATCCTTCACTTCATTCTCTGATCCTGAACCATTTGCAGTGTTCCCATGAACATCTCCTAGATTTGTTTCTAAGAGAACCAGTGGATCTTGAATAGCCTCTCCCTTTTCATTGATCATGGGGGCTGTTATGAATTTACCGCTGCCAATTAGGGGAAACATCTGACGACACTCCTCTTTCCATTCCGCGTACTGCTCCCTGTAAATGCATACGTGAGAGCAGATAATAACAACTTGCCAATGTGCCACTGACTCACTGGATTAAGACAAAGCATTTCGGTCTGACCAACATTACATACTGAAAGTCATAAATCTTTTTTTTTTTTTTGGGGGGGGGGGGGAATATGAAGAGTCTCTGAAGAAGTGGCGAACAGTATAATAAGAATATTAACCTCAAGTCGGTAACTGAAGATGGCAAACTTTTACACATTCAGGCTATAATGCAGTGATGACTATGTAAACAAGGAAGAAATAGTCATCACCGAATCAAAAGCTATAGGAGATGAAACTCTTTGCTGCTCAATTCAGGCAGTAATTAAGTTTCCCATATGACATTCTGACAGCAACTACTCTACAGAATGCTCATAAGCCATGCAGACAAACAAGAAGATTCATAAAATTAACCCAAACACAGGGCTAATAATTCCCATGACAGTAGGATATGATCCAAAATTTCAGCACAAAGTAGATTTTAAAAAGATTAGCAAAACTCCAGCAAATGAAACACGCACTAAAGAAGAATATTAAAGAATGTAAATAGAAGAATCCTACAAGAAGTAATATAATGTAAGTGCTTATAAATAGTAGCGGAGGTGAAGATTAAACAATGTTAAAGGCCTTAGTTTCACAATACAAGATGGAGAAAACAGAATCAATTACTACTCATTAGCTACAAGAAAGAAAAATGAACTATGATTCGCAGGATAGGTTCAACAGTTAGAGCCTATTTCTTTGGCCTTCTTTGTCCAGGACCCAAATTAACACAGATTCCAAAATTTTAACATTTAGATCTAGATATCTGAATTTGGGATGTTAGATAATCATAATGTATCGATATTAATGATTTAAACTTTAGATTCTAGATATATCTTCTTCCAGAACGAAAGAGGAATCCACAGAATGCAGCAGCTCCTAAGTACTGATTACTGAAGAATTACAATACCCTCATAGTAGTTTTTGATAATATCTTAGTACATATAACTGTAAATCAAAGGTTTTAAGCATTAATCCTTGTACATTGACTCTAGATAATTGATTTTAGGACAACTTCATATTGCAGTTGACCATTTGTCATGGCTATGAAAGAGGAAGCTATCCAATCCAATAATGACTGAAAAGGCAAGACTTTCCATCAGATTATGAGAAGGAAAAAGGATAAGATTCATATTAGAGTCTGTAGTACATAGATCATCAATACAATTGAAAGACCATAACTCATTGCCCAAACTTTTATTCTCAGAACTTCCTTCCCGTAGTAAAACCAAGATACTTTAAGCGATACACAATAGGCCAAATTCGAACTTAAAACGTAGTGAATGCAAAGACAAGGGTGAAGAGACTACCTTCTTCGTTCACGAATCTCTGCTCTCTCCTCATATGTGCTCCCGGAATCATAACATCCAAGTAAGAATTCCCAGACCTCTCCCCTAATTGTTGGATGGATCCCCTGACAAGTATGCATACATGAGCTCAGGCTCATGACCATACAGACGAAAGCATATGAAAGAAGTGAAAAGTACAACCAATAACATCAGTTCCCAAGTTCCCACAACGTAACAGTCCATGGAAGGAAGAAAACTCTCATATCCT
The DNA here is from genome assembly GCA_029747015.1 of Carnegiea gigantea. Lineage (NCBI taxonomy): Eukaryota > Viridiplantae > Streptophyta > Magnoliopsida > Caryophyllales > Cactaceae > Carnegiea > Carnegiea gigantea. Next base: position 114,733 of record JAKOGI010000375.1, read on the forward strand.
AAGCAACATTGACCAAGTATGAACCTGCTTTCAGTCAGAGCAAGCCTTTCAATTCGATAAGAATTCCATCCTACAAGCTTCTACTGAGCCAAGCAGTTTACATGTTTCTCTTGAGTGACATCATCGGAATGCTATTAACAGCAGCTATTTCTTGCAGTAGTACTACATGTCAATCAAACACCAGGTACTATATACAAGCAGCACACATGAAACTGTGAAATAAACTTCATAATACCTACCCCACGATGAATCCTACCCAAAGTTTTGCTTATATCCAGCCGGCCATCTGGAGAAAAAGCAGAGTGCCATTTCCTTGCACTTAATGTTTTACCTGCCTAGAAAAGAAAATGTGCAACATAAGACAGTCATGACTGTGATCGATAATGGAATTTCAAGAACATCATTAACAACATCACAAGGAAATTTGCATCATTGACATCCTTCAGGACACATGCAACATCATTAATGTTGTTGATATCGTTCTCTTTGAAGCAAGGATCTAACAAATAAAGGAATGGCACACAACAAAAGCTAACCCAACATTAACGACGATGCAATCCTACAAACGAAATGCATCATGTAGAAGGAAATTGGCGTGCTTTATATAACCAAAAATTCCATTCCATTGCAATGCATTGTGCACTTCATCAAGACAATAGTTATCTACTCCATCAACTACCTCTTTAGCGAACCTCTACTAAGAATATACATGAACCTCTTGATTGCATATATATAGTTTGTAGACAGGATGACCAAATTTAGCACCAATTTTACGGAAAGCTTTTTGAGGAGCAAAAAAAGGCTTCAAAACTAACACATTTGCCAAATAATAAATAATAAGCTTCAGTATTGCTCAAATTTCCACAACCTATCATAAAATATTGAACACAGAACCATCCTGTAAGAAATTATGGGCATGTCAATTTCTTTATAAAATTATGAACAAAAAAAAGTGGGTCAAAGAAAAGCCACAAACCCTGATCCTGAACTTGGACTGTGGAGCATCTGTGACCTCAGGCCTGACTTCATAATAGGAATCTGCAGGCTGCCCAGGGTCCCTAAAGAACATCATCTTGAACCAAACCAATTACAACCCTTTTGATCCCTGATACCAAAAATCAAAACCCTTTTTTGTTCCCCCCTTTCTCAAACCAAAATTGAAGCAAACCCCCCACCTCCTCCCAGGCTGAATCCCCTGAATTTAGAAGCACCAAAACTCCAAATCCCAAGAAAGGGAGACTGATAAATCGGATGACAGAAAAAAGGAAAGGGAACCCAGATCAGGAGGCAGGTGAGGGGACAAAATCCTAGGGACAAATTCTAAGGAAAAAATTTTTAATTGAGAAAAAGACTAAAAAAGATTTGCTAATTTATTTCTTATTTTCCAATTTGGGGTTTGGAAATGTTATCTTGGGATTTTACTTCGTCAAAAAAATGGGAGGTTGTCTTGAAGTGGTTGCCTTCGTCTCATTTTTCTTCTCTCTCCACCCCTTTCTCCTCTGTCTTACTCTGTTCATTTATTATTATAGTGTTCAATTTCAGAGCTAAGCCAAATTTATAATTTATCTATTTTTGCTTGAATTGCAGTGGAGGATGATGAGGCAAAAACGTAGGAGGGTCTGATCGTCAAGACCCCTCATTGACTCGACATTTTCGCGGGAAATTGCAAGTGTTCTCATAACGAACTTTGTTGCCAACGGGAAGAAGGTTATTTGTGTTCTTAAAATTAACTAGTCTTAAGAATGCATACAATGTATGGCTTCTCTATTTTCATTTATTTATTTTAAAATAATAATCAAAACTTTAATGTCAATTACTCTAATTAAAATCAAAACTGAAATTATCATCAATTATTTTTCTTGGATAGTACTAATTGTATTTTATAGTTAGAAACAAAGATGGATATTAAGGTACATACTCTCAAAAATTTTGCTGGAACTAATACAGAAAAAGGAAGACATATGATTAGTAAAATAGGAAACTAATAATTGTATATTGTCTCCAGTGTGAACTTTTAAGATAATATATCGCAATAAAAACATGTATTAAAGAGAATAGTCTTATCATCCAAAAATTATTAATGCTAATTTGTACATTTATAGCGAGATCAACCCCTTATGCATGGTGATCCTTGGGAGCACATACTCAATAATTAAGTTGACATGCAAGATGTTGATGTTAGGTTCCCAATTATGTATGTCTTTCCTTGCCTAGAGTTGGTATAAGACAATTCTAAAGTTAAATGCTTTAGGGTCAATATTACAAAATGCCTCTTGATTTGAACTTGAAAAGAGTGAATATCGTTGAATGAGACCCCTTCCATATTTTGTACATTGAGAGATATGTCTATCATTATATAGCTTGCATCAATATAATATAACATTTTATTAACAAATTTATATTAAAAAAGCAATACTCTTCTAATATAGTATTCATAATTAGGGATTAAAAATCTTGTTCCCATATGTAAGTGATTCTATATGTCTGGACTTTTCTAATGAGGAGTTGTCATATAATAACAGACAAGTTTAGGTGCTGTTCTTCTTGGTAATAATTAGAGAAATATGCCATATAATGACATGCAAATCTAAGTGAAATTATTATTCGTAATTATTAGAGAAATAAGTTTTTCTTATTTTTAAAATGATATTGATTAATTATGCTATTTAAAAAAACTATTGATTATTTTTTTGTGAGAATGACATGTGTCAAAAGATTAGAAAGATTTGTTTTGTTTATATATATATACACACACACACACACATAGACATACGCATATATATATATATATATACACGCACACGGACACACGCGCGCGCACACACACATACACACACATGTATATATATACACTAGTTCTTTACCGGTGCATTGTACGATAACTATCGCTTCTCGGTTGATAAGTATCAGTATCTTTTTGTATATGTTGTTGGTGGTGTTATACTATATTGAGTTCCATGGACTTGATGGTAGCACCTTTTTCTAACTTTAATCTTGAATTTTTGATATGCGGTCTATCTTTTTTAATCTTGTCAGTGAAAAAAGTTTTTATTGTTTTTTCTGTTTAAAGATTCTAGGTGGTTTGATGCTGCATGGTCGTTTTTTAAAGTTTAAAAGGATCTGGATTTTGTGGAATAACCATATTGACGGTGGGAGCAACGGAGTGAAGAAAAACTATAGTATTTTCAGTAATTTAATGTTGTCTTTCTTAAACTTGGACTTTATTTGTAAAAATGCATCATATGGTAATATAAAATATGTAATGTGTGAAAAGTAATTCTATTATGAAATGTTCAATAACACATCAAATTTGTCGTCTTTGCTATGTATTAGTCACCAACCTCCATTCTTAGATTAAGTAACTACAAAAGCAACATATATCATACTAAGTTAGGTTTTAGTTTTTCATATGTTCCTCACTATTTGTTATCAATGATGTGCTGTTAACTACATCTAATGATTTTTTTTTTTACATGCTTGTAGATTTAGTCAAAAATATAAGATAATAGTTTGTATTGATTTGTACTTACCTACAGAAAGGTATTTAAATTGTGGACTTTTGGTATATTTCATCTACCTGGGGTTGCCTGCACAATATTAGAGGAATTTATCAATTGTTATTATTTTAATCTCTGATTATATTTAATTCTAAGAATCATAATATGTCATAGTCTATGCATAATTAGAACTAACATTTTGTAGGAATGTTCTAACACTAAAAGATGTATAGACTGTATAGTGCGAATTTGTAAATTTTTTTTTTGGGTAATTTATAGTAGTGAAGTTATTTTGAGTGCATACATACCATTGGTAAGTTATTGTACACTTCTTTGTAGATAATGTTTCTTGTGTGTCTTTCATAGTGTTCATTGTCGTGCTTAATAATAAACTTTAAAACCTCTGGCGAAGTCACCGGTGATGCTCTGCAACATACAGTTGTTCATGACTGAATACCGGTTTTGGAAGGTAAACCCCTACTTATTCTAGTAATTGTCCCTAACTTTTGTTTATGGTCATTGCATATCAAACACAATAGAAAATTGTCTTCTTTTTAATAAGAATGACCACTTTGTCTCAGATAAGTGCAAAATAATTATAGAGATTGTAGCATTCATTCCATTTTTTTGGTCAAAATTCTTACTTGTATACATATTGGCCCAAATGGTTCACTATCCATCTAGTCCATTGCAAAGTCCTTGTGAAGGGTTGATGTTTCTGAGCAAGATGGCTGGCATGCATACTTTTAGCCTTAGTAAATGTTTCGGCAATCCTGTCAGTGTTAAGCCATAAAAAATTATGTGGGGTCCATGTGCAGTTGTTCCACAGAATCCATAGATGTCTGGCAGATTTCATTATAACTCTTGTATTCTTTGTAATCACCTGGAAGCAACTTTGTTATGTAGTCGTTGATCTCATTCGTTATTTCATTAAGAGGGGCTAGTATGACGCGCTCACTAAGGTAAGCATCATCATTGTGCTTTGTTTCGAATGTTGGATATGTGTTCTGCACTATGTGGTGTACATGCATGTTTGTCATTGCATTTCAAAAGATACTCATCTGGAATGCAAACCCAAGTTGGCTCTGACTCATCCTCTTTACATATTGCTTGAAATATCCCATTTCCAATTTCAAAAAACCATTTATTAAATCCTTCATTTTTTGTATCTATGGAATCATCCATCAACTTGTTCTTCACGCGCATGCTCTTTGTTGACATGAAAACCTTGCAATTATCCCAAGCATATGATCTGTTTATTGTTGCTTAATTGCACTATTTCTGGCATTTTTTCTTTTGGTATTGCTGGTATAATACTTGTTTGAAATCACCTCCAAGGAGTACAGTTTTCCCTCCCAATAGTTGCAACGATCCCATTGCGACCTTTCCCACAATGTCTTTCATTGTCTAGTCAATTGCTTCAATAGTGAATATATGATCCATAAGTGCCTACACAATTTAAAATTCACTATATTGTATTATAAAATTATTTGATGTGATGATTCTTGTGGGAAATTACCAAAATTATTTGAAGGAAGCCCACAATAATCATCGGAAAATAATAAAAAATTTATCTCAAGTCCTCCAACTCAATCATTATAGTCTCAATAGTTCTTTTTCTCTATCTAATTGTCTTAATTTGTACATTTCCCCCACTAACAACTTGACCAATGAGATCTAGGACAATGTTACATATAAATTAATGTTCAGAAACAAAATAGTTGGTTAAATAGTATATAATAGATAGACTAAATAGACTATGTACCTATTAAAATGTAATGATTATCCACATGCAACTCTATTTTGTGGAATGGTATAAATTCAAACTTGTGCCATAAAATCTTGCCATCATCTTTTTGAACCTCTTCGACAATAGTATTTGAATAAAATTCTATCATGACTTTGTTATCACCCACAATCTGCCATTGTTCTTTGTTGTTCACAATAGAGAAGTCTTTCAAGACATAGAGACCACCTTCTGTTAACAATCCAATAAATCTATGCCTAAAAGTTTTTTTGATAGTGACATGCATGTATTAGAATGTACTAAGATCATATAATGAAAAAAAAAAAAATCAGAAAATCACATAAGATATACCATATGATATTTTGTGTTAGAAATATATATACCCTTTCATCGATGAGTACCATATTTGTCCTAATTAACTCCCTTGAACTTGAACTAATGACTTCCTAAAATCTGGCAACTCTAACTTTGATAATCCAATCATCTTTCTCGGTATTCAATTGATCAAGAAAAGAATAAGATTCTTCAAGTTTAGCTAACTGATCCTTGTTAGGACTCATTTTTGTGTCCTTCCACAAAAGAAAAGTTCTAGAAGTTTTACTGCGAGCCTATTTAAATCACGCCTAAAAACCTTATATGAGAAGCTCATATGCCACTGTCTTCCCCAATCAAGATTATTTGTAGGCAAAATTAACACCAATTGAGAGCTTTGTTAGTATAATGGGATGATGCTGACAATACAATAATAATAACATGAAATAAAAGGCTTGTAACTGAAGCCGACAGCTTTTTCAATGAATACTTTGAAGCATTTAAGTTTCAAAAGTATAAACTCGTGGACTCCTCTTACTGTTATTTATATTATTAATAAATCCATTTCAATTAGAGTTAATGCCATTTATTTGTTTCGATCTTTAAAAAATAGCATTTATTTGTTATCAATAATAACTCACTTTGTTGATTAATAAGTATAAACCAAGTAAATACTGAAACAAATAAATAAATAAATATACATGGACCAATGACAATTTGTCAACTCTCGATAAGAGCCTATCTGAATTGACACATATCATAGCCCCAACTATCACATAAATACATAATGTAATTTGAATAATGATCAAATATAGTATTTCTAAGAGAATAAATGTATTTCTTACAAAATAGCAAAACTAAATTATTGTACAAAAATTAAAAATACTTTTAATAACACTATTAGTATAAATAATTAATAAAAATTGTATAATTTTTAAAGTAGACCAATAATTTTACAATAACATAATTATTGTACAAATTAGCAAAAGATGAGTTAGTACATGTGGGACCAAAGGTCAAATTCATAGGGTCATACATGCCAATTAAAACTCATGATATATTCACTCAAAAATAAATATATAAAAATAAATATATTTAGATTTAGATGTCCAACATATACTTTCCTCAAAAATAATGTCCAACACACTTTAATCTTTTTCTTAGGTAACATCTAAATCATTTCTTTGTTCTATATTTAAGTTTTTTAAGACAAAATTCAATTACTAATTAGTGATAATATATGAGAAAAGTTAACATTAAAATAAATTAAAATTACATTGATAATCTACCTTCATCTTAATTACATGATAGAAGACCTTCATGTTGCTATCTTACATGGCATTCCTATCTCAAGTGGCACACTAAATGACATCCTATGTGGCATCCCATATGTCAATTATACATGTATTCTATTTAACTTTTAATATATATACTAGTTTTTTACTCGTACGTTGCACAATGGCTATTATTTCTCGGTTGATAAGTTTCAGTATCTTGTTATATATATTGTTATTGGTATTATATCATACTGAGTTCCATGGACTTGATGGTAATACTTTTTTCTGACAAAATTTCATATAAAGTCACCTTAATTATATGTACATGAGTTTTAAATGTGTAGTCTATCTTTTTTAATCCTGTTAGTCAAGAAGTTTTTAACTTTTTATTTTAAGATATTATATGATTTGACGCTACGTGATTTTTTTAAAGTTTAAAATGATTTTGTGAAATGTCCATATTGACAGTGGAAGCAAAGGAGCAAAGAAAAAGCATAATATTTTCGGTAATTTAATATTGTGTTTCTTAAACTTGGACTTTATTTTTAAAAATGCATCATATGTTAATATGAACTGTAATGTATGAAAAGTAGTTCTAATATGAAATGTTCTACAATACATCAAATTTGTCATTTTCGCTATCTATTAGTCACCAACTTTCGTTCCCAGATTAAGTATCATGCAAAAGTAACATATATTATACTAAGTTAGGTTTTAATTTTTCATTTGTTCTTAACTACTTGTCATCAACGATGTGTTGTTAAATGAATGTAATGATTTTTTACATGCTTATACATTTAGTGAAAAAAATCTATGATAATATTTTTGTATTGATTTGTACTTACCTACAAAGAGACATTTCAATTGTAGACTTCTGGTATATTTCATCTACCTAGAGTTGCCTGCACAATATTAGATAAATTTATTAATTATTATTTTATCTCCAATTATATTTAATTCTAAGAATCATAATATGTCATAGTCTTTGCACAAGTAGAACTAACATTTTGTAGGAGTTTACTAACACTAAAAGATCTATAGTGCCAATTTTTTTGGATAATTTATAGTAGTGAAGTTATTTTGAGTGCATACATACCATTGGTAAGTTGTTGGACACTATTATAGATAATGTTTCTTGTGTATTCTTCATAGTGTTCATTATCATATTTAATGATAAACTTTAAACCCTATGGTAAAGTCACCCCAGATGCTACAATTCAGTTGCCCATGATTTAATATTGACTTTGGGAGGCAAACTCCTACATATTTCAGTAATTGTCCTTAACTTTTATTTATAGTCATTGCACAGCAAACATGAATAGAAAATTGCCTTCTTTTTAATACGAATGGTCACTTTCTCTCAGATGAGTGCAAAACAATTCTAGGGATTGTAACCTTCATTTTAATATTGATCGAGAAAAGAATAAGATTCTTCCGTTTTAGCCAACCAGCGATTGTTAGGACTCATTCTTATATCCTTCCACAACTAAGAATTATACGGAGATACAGTTTTTCTTTTTGATCAAATGATGACACAAACTTAGATGAGATACTAAAAAATTAAGTCTCTATTTATATAGGAATTGCAAATTAAGATAAACTCTAAGTAAAATGAGTAGCTGTCGGTATAATGAGGTAATTAACTTCAAAAATAATATATAATATAATAATTAAAGGTAAGCATTCAAATGAAATAATGAGGTATCTAGCAAAGGTTATGTAATATTAAAGTTGGGCATTCAAATGAAATAATAAAGTAATTCACTGATAAGAATAAATTAGCAAAAGATCAGTTAGCACAGGTGGGGCCAAATGTCAAATTCATAGGGTCACACATGCCATTTAAAACTAACAATCATCACAAAAGGTAAGTTATTTTCTCTAGAGATTCCTTGGTTTAATTGTATTTATTATGCATACACTTACTTCATATGTCCGTTGTAGATTATTTCAATAGTTTAACGGCACCGTTAATATTATTTAATAATGATCATGGTCCTTCCGACTATTTGACCCATGATTTGAATAAATATAAATTTGATTAATTATTCTCATGAGCAATAAAGTATGGAAAAATTATTAACAGTAGTAACAAAAAGACAGATAAGTCTTTAACATTAATCTTATCTCTATGGTATATAATTATTTATAAAAAAACCAGACAAAGAAAAATTAAAAAAATTAAAAAAAGAAGAAAGGGAGATTAGTAGCAAATGAAGAAATTTTAGTACAATTTAAATTTAGGAAAACTTTTGATGTTCTTTTTTTGGGGGGAAGAATACTACTAGTTTATGAAGTCAATTATAGTCTATTGTGGAAATATGGACACACTACTCTTATATATTAATTCATCTATTAAATTTGAATTCAAATTTATTAAAAGAACTAACATGATTTTTGAGTGCAAAATATAACCTCAGCTAAAATATAAATTGAATAAATTACTGAAACGTTTTTTTTTTTAATATGATGAACGTAAGTTACAAATGTGAAAAGAAACTAAATATTGTACCAACTTAAAGTAATCATAAGCAAAATCTACAATCACATTAAGTTCCTACTATATTTTATATTATCTAAATCCAATTATGTGACATGCTCAAGTAATTAAACTTTACAGCATGCAAAATAAGCAACCCAATCAGTATTCAAGTGTTAACTCATAATATATTCACTCAAAAATAAATATATAAAAATAAATAATTTAGATATCCAATATATGCTTACCTCAAAAATAATGTCTACATACTTCAATTTTTTTTTCTAACATCTAAATCATTTCTTTGTTCTATATTCAAGTTTTTAAAGACAAAATTCATGATTGCTAATTAGTCATAATATGTGGGAAAAGTTAACATTAAATTGAATTAAAATTTTATTGATAACCTACATCGATTTTAATTACATGATAAAAGACTTTTATGTTACTATCTTACATGGAATTCTTATCCCAAGTGGCACCCTAGATGGTATCCTATGTGGCATTCCACATGTCGCTCATACATGAGTTTAACTCAACTTTTAATATGTGTGTGTGTGTATAGATTATCAAATATTCTGATTTTTGAACAAAGAGTTTTGTAAGGCCTTGTACCACAATAAAAGACATAATTAACGTACAATTTTAGTGAAATAATTCATACAATTATAATTCAAATATGGCAATATAATAAATACTTATTATAAAAATATGAAAATGTAATTAAAGTAGCAAAAAAATATATGTACGTACTCCCAGTCTCTACCCCTGACCCCTAGTTCCATTACCGCCAACCCGTGACTCGCCGCCTTCACCAGCACCACTACCACCACCATTCCCTCCCCCTTCCTTGCTGCAAACCCTTCTGACAACCACCATTCTCTCCTAAGCTATCAACATCGCAATTGCACCACTTGTAAATGATCATGACATAGGCAGCCCTCAACCAACAGTGATGCATGTAATAGTTCGAACCCAAATCATGCTAATTACTTTGGTTAGTCTACATTTAAATTCGTTATGTTCAACGTTGCATTTCAAATCAGCATTCGTAAAATTTATGTAATTGCAGGTTAAGACGACAATGTAGCCTCAAAAGGAAATTTAATTATGCCCTATATTAAATCATTCAAAATTATAAATAAATATATAAACAAATAGATAAATACCAATGATCCATTTATAAAATTGGATAATCATTGAATATAAATAAATATACAATTTGGTCATCTATATTATACAAAAGAAATGATGAAACTGTAGTGATAATGAACGAAATAAAAACAAATGCAAGGAACAATAAATCAATGTGGGCAAAGTTTATAATTTTTTCAAATCAACATGGAAATACTTATATTAGCCCAAATTATAGCCTAAAGAATTGTTAGTTAAGAAAAAAATAAAAATAAAAATAAAAAGTGGTGAAATACCTAGAATAAGTTTAATAAAATCAAAACCAATAAAAATTAAAGAAAATCCCCCTGCTTCCCCATCCTTTGGACGGTTGGACCCCTTCCCCTGCTCCTTTCGCACGCCTCTTCCTCTGACCAGCCTATTGCTCCCAACTCGGTAGCCACCGGCTGCTGTGTCTTAGACGGCCACCAGAGTCGCCACCATCTCCTCCCACCTCTTCCTAGCTTTGTTCCATTGGTGTTGGGAAGGTGACGTTAAACCCTTTTTTAATTGCTTTCATCATTTTGTTCTTGATTTTGTTAGTAAATTAGCAATTTTGATTAAATGAATGTTAATTTGTGATAATTTGGAGTATTGATGGCGATTTAAGGTTTGGAGCTGTTGGGAGTTTATGGGTGTATAAACACAAATTTCGGGCCTGCAATCAATTAGACAAGAAATTGAGCAACAAAGTGAATTTTTATATTTATATCAAAGAATGGGTGCAATCTCTGTATAATTGTTATAAGAACAAGTATAATAAATCCTCTGATTCAATCACCTTGGGTAGACTTGAATGAAATTGATCTTGAGAAAGGGCCTAAGAGGCTTAATCTCTATCAAGATATGAGTTTAATCTCCGCGCGTAGATGGCACATGTTTGGAGTGCTTATTGTCTTCTGCCAGAGAAAAGTCTTGAGCTCTTGAGAATTCTTCTAAAAAATGTCCACCTCTAAAATGGGAGGAGTAGACTCCCTTTTATAGAGAAACGGAGTTAGGGTTCCTTACTAATCATTCCTTAAAGAAAAGGAATAATAATTTGTTTTCTGCATCATTTGTGACACGTAGCGCTTTTTAATTGACCACCATAGTCGTTCACCAAATATTTAATTCAATGTACCATCATAATTAATTTGACACATGGCAGAGTATAATTGGGCGAAATAAAAAGTATTGGATTTTCCATATGGCGGGTCTTGATTGGATGGATAATTTTTGCCTCCTACAAATGCCCCCTTCGAGACCTAGCCGCGTAAACAAGGTTTCAATGTTTCAACTCCCCCTTTTTTGGTTGAAGCAGCTGGGTCTCGAATACTCGACGGATGCAAATAATTAGAAATTTGATGGGTATATTTTTTATTGCCAAGTAATTTGATAACTTGGCATTCACCCTTTTTTTTTTCAAAGTTTGGTTAAATTCTTGTCTCAGAACTGTCTCCAAGTTTCAAAACTATGCAGGTTATCAGAATCAGATATGTATCTCTCGTCCTAAATCAAAAAGCATCGTGTATTCTGCTATCATTTTGGATGCGTCAATGTCCAACTCGAACTGATGAAACCCATCCGGATTCCCATGTATGTTGCGCGTATTTGGACCAAATTCCATACATTTCCTCTCCTCCTCTTCCTGGGAGATGCATAAAGTGTTAAAAGAAAATTATTATAGAATATAATTTTGTATATATTCTGTAATCTATCTATTTTTTAAACAGTTGGGATGGTATACGGCTAAATCTGGGGTTTCTTGGTGAAGTTCTTACATATATATTCTCAAACACCGAGTGTATTGGAGTCCTCATTAAGAATAAGAACATTCTCAGTCATAAACTTTAAAAGTTGGTTGGAATTGACTGTGTGAGATTCTATCTCTTCTTCTCTCTCTTCACTGCTTTGTTGCTTCCCTCTCTGTTCTCTTTTTCTCTTTTTTTTTGGGAGCCTCCATGGCTGATTTCACAAATTGCGTGAGGAAGATGGAGATTAATGATGCCAAATCTCTCCACGGTGTTAATGAAATAACACCTCATCGCAATTTTTGTTTGTTCCGTCGGCCGTGTTGTACGATTTTTTTGGGGGGGTTCCACGCTACTTGGTGCTTTTTTTTTTTTTGGTGGTCTAGATAACATAAACCTGAATCAAAATTTGCATCGTTCTTGCTTGTCTACTTCAATCTTTTTTTTTTTTTTTCATATGCAAATTTGTGCAATACTTTATTGTAGTTAACCTTTGAATGTATAAGCCTTTTAGGTACATCAACGGGTTAACCTTGAATATTCCTAAGGCGAACTTCCCAAAGGCGAAAATTCTGAGAAGGCGAATTTGATTCAATATTGGTTAACCTTTAAATGTTTAACCCATTTGGGTGCATCAACGGGTTAACCGTGAATCCTCCTAAGGTGAACTCTCGAAGGCGAAAATTCTGAGGAGACGAATTTGATTCAATATCGGTTAACCTTTGAATGTTTAACCCTTTTGGGTGCATCAACGGGTTAACCGTGAATCTTCCTAAGGCGAACTCTCGAAGGCGAAAATTCTGAAGAGACGAATTTGATTCAATATCGGTTAACCTTTGAATGTTTAACCCTTTTGGGTGCATCAACGGGTTAACCGTAAATCTTCCTAAGGCGAACTCCCCAAAGGCAAAAATTCTGGAGAGGCGAATTTGATTCAATATCGGTTAATCTTTGAATGTTTAACCCTTTTGGGTACATCAACGGGTTAATCGTAAATCCTCCTAAGGTGAATTTCTCAAAGGCGAAAATTCTCAAGAGGCAAATTCGATTTAATATCGATTAACCTTTGAATGCTTAATTCTTTTGGGTGCATCAACGGGTTGACCTTGAATCCTCCTAAGGCGAACTTCTCAAGGGCGAAAATTCTCAAGAAGCAAATTCGATTTAATATCGGTTAACCTTTGAATGCTTAACCCTTTTGGGTGCATCAACAGGCTAACCTTGAATTTTCTCCTAAGGCGACCTTTCAAACGCGAAAGTTCTCAAGAGGCGAATTTGACTGCTAAAGAGCCCTTGCCTGCATTTGTGCCCCTTTTTTTTTTTTCTTCTTTGTTTCTCTAGCGCTTCCATGTCTAAGAATTTTTTTTTTTTAAAAGTCTTCATTCGATTATTAGATTGCTACGACTCCCCCTGTGACAAGTCCTACAACTCAATTTTCTTTATTTCTGCTATTGATACAGGGTTTATTCAAGATGGTCACTTTTATGGACAAAATCACTAGCGGGCGATGCTATCTACACATCCAACCCAGTGAAAATGACATAGATGGGGAAGAGACGAAGTTGCCTATCCGCAATCCTATAACGTCCGTGTGCAAGTCTGATTGGGCTAGAGGTCCTCCGAGCCTTCCTTGGTGGTCCACGGAGAATCTGAAGACAGGCGAGACGTTTTTGCTCTCTACTCACATTAAAATGAAAGAGAACCTCCCCTCTTACCAATTGCTACGTCATGACATAGAGTCCGAGTGCAAATCATGGACTAAGTTACGGTTGCATGGGGAATTTTCTTATAAACCGCTTTATTGGGAGTGGTTAGAAGATATCCTCGTTCGTTGTAAGGATAAACTCACAACCTTTCATCTGTTTGATGCTTTGTATGCTTCGCTCTTCCTTTGTGACTGGTGCTCAAACCTCATCCGAGCGGTGTGCTAGCATTGGTGTCCTGAAACGAACACATTGCATACTTTTAAAGGTGAGGTATCATCATCTACCTTTGATATTTACAGCTTCCTCGGGCTACCACTTTCAGGGCGTCTTTATAACGAAGTTGTTCCTACCCAATGGGAACTCACAAATAAGCTTCCGCTGAGTTGCAGTTCTCTATTTACTGCTTACCACAAGCTCATACAAGGTCGCAAGGGCAAGCCGACCATAGAGCAATGGATTGCCTTCTGGTTTTGAGGACGTAACAGGTACCATGTTGCTAGGAAGCCTGATCAAGACAGCCGGATCTCTCATCCAAGAATATTGTCTTCCATTATCGACACAGGAGCCCGTGGGTGGGGTGATTGTCAGGTCATTTTCAACGACTTGGGAGTGGCTATAGGCCAATGTACTGAGACCTTTTTAGTTACATTTCTCTCCTGTTGGCTATGCGTATTGATCTTGCCAGTTAGGGATGCTGGTTGCATACAGCCCGACACTTTCAGTGTTGCCTCATTCATGGCCTCAGGTGTCGGGTACTGCCTCCCTACAGCGATTCTTGCGAGTATCTACAAGGGACTCAATGAGATTTTGCGTTCCTCTCATCCTGGTAGAGGTGGGGGACATTTTCTTGCCCATTTCCTTTTTGCTTGGTTAGCGAAGAACTCTGATGTATACGAGCTAGTTGGTGAGGCTTTCTCCAGTTCAGGCATGGTAAAGTTTAGCAGCATTGGTCAAGCCAAGTCGTTTCAGCTTGAAGAGGCTAGGGAACTCATCGGTTCTGGGAGAGGTTTTCACTGGCATTCATCCATCATCAACCGACTGAAGGAGACCCTTGTGGACGACGACAAGTTATCGAGAGCTGACTTCGCTTACTTTGTCAGCATTCGTTCGGGTTTTGTCTCTTACCGTTGTGAGGACAGCTTTGTCATGGAGCACTACTGCCCCGACCAATTCAGTAGACAGTTTGGCTTCCATCAGGATGTTCCTACAGATCTAGACTTTGATAATCTTCCTGATCCAGAAACAATGCTTTGTTATCACCAGACACTTATGCGCTATGGAACAGGGTCTCAAGTCTTACTTCCTGGGCGATGCGATTTACTCGAGAGAAATACTACTCATGCATTTCGTGAATGGTGGTCCAAGATGTTCATTTCCTTGACTTGCAGTCCACATGCCAGTGATTGTAAGAGAAAACGAAGTGATTTATTTGACACGAACACTTTGAAGGATGAAGGCAAACTTGGTTCCAAACCCAAGTTGAAGATTGTTCATTTTGGAAAGCCCTTAGAGCCTTCTGTCCCGCCGATGGGGGATAATTCTTCCTGTGTCAAGATTCCAGGAATAGATGTTGTCATACCGGTGACGCCCATCCCTGCAATCCCTATTCAAAACATTGCGCCACTACCACAGGTAACGAATGAGACTAAAGGACCCTTTCAAATCTCCTACCCGTTGAGACATATAGGCATAATGTAAATCTGAGATTAACCTTGCTGCGGATGGTCAGGATGAGATACCTATCGGAGTTTGTGAGCCAACTACCGAAAAGGTGACTGAGCTTCCCCCAGAAGGTGCTGAGAATATCATGGATATCATCAATTCTGAACCTAATCCTATTGAATGCATGGTACTCCCTTTTCTTTTCTTAAAAACACGATTTCTTTACGAATGCGTATCTTACCTTCTTCGTCTATGTATACATCTTCTCTTCTTTTCCTTTTTTTTTCTTCTTCTTCCTTTTTTTTTAAAAAAAAAGGGAGAAAGTGATGATGTGAACTTCAAGGAGGAATTGACACACGTTCCTCTGCCATTAGGAAGTCAATATTTCCCGTTGATTGAACGAATACCATCATTTGGTAATGATTTATTTGACGGCGGGTCGAGATTAGCTGACTCACGAGGTGTTTGCTCCCCGGATGATGATCAGGTCGAGTCCACCTGTAGAGTCAATGCACCTTCATTGGCACCTCAACCACAGCGCCCTTTGAGGGCTCCCCAGGAGGGAATTTCTGTCTTCAACGCTGAAGCTATTATAAGGGAGGTGGATAAGAATGCTGCAAGAGTATTTGGTAAAGCCATACTTGATAAGGTGTGTCGCACCCCTTTTGATGGGCTTCCTTCTCTTAAAGGCGATTTTGACAGCCTTTATACCACTATCCTTCAAAGAGGTGTCGACGTCACTCCTTTAGAGAGCAAGGTTAAAGGGTTGATCAAGCAAGCGTATGACTTCAAGGACCTATAACAGAGCTACTCTGGTCGAACATCTGTTGAAGAACATGATACTGGTCGCATGGAGGTGCAAGGCAAGCTCGATGAGGCCTCCCGTCGGCTGAACACAGAGGGCGTCCATTATGAAGCGAAGACGGCCGAGCTGAAGCATGTTGAATCGAGGCGTCAGGAGCTACTGAAAGAACTTTAACTTTTGGAAGAACAACAGAACAATCTTAGTTCTCTAGGTAGCGGCCAGCGAGCATTTGCTTCAAGAAACTGAGCGGGAAGTCATTGACTTGCAAGGTCAGATTGACATACTTAATGCTACTAAGTGATGGATGCAGCAACAAAAGCTAGTTTAGAGAAGGCTGAAGCCTACATAAAGGAGTCTTTCGAGGATTTGGAGAATTTTCAATGGGATACATTGCTGACTCCTTCTTCTTTTTTTTTTTAATTTTTTTGAGATGTACTTGTGATGTACTTTGTGCTTTTGTGATGTGAACTTGATATCTAATAATGCGAATTTTCTTTCATCCCTTGCTGCATACGTGTCTTTGGTTGGTTTTCCTTGTGATTTGGATCCCACAATTATCAACTTTATGACAATAAATGAATTTATACCCCACTGAATCTTTAAATACAGAAGTGATATAAAACCCACGCTCAGATAACCATTTTTATGAACAAATTTCATGATGACTGTACTTGGGTTTATACCAAAGTTGCCTACGTACCTGAAGGGAACCCTAAAGGATCAAGTCATACGCAATTTGAAGAACAAGACTCTTTTTTTTTTTTTTTTTGGTTTATCCATTCACAGTTTATACTCTTGCAGGCAGGAGTAATACAACGGAGTTTAACTTAAAAGAATGAACAGTTTAGTCTCATATTTAGGAGCTTATATGTACTAATACATTAAGGATAGTATAATTTTAGGAACTTGCCATTTATCGGCCCCACTCGCACTCCATCAATGCCGATAATCCTATAAGCTCCGTTGGGGTAGACTTCTCGAATCACGTAGGGGCCATCCCACTTGGAAGTGAACTTGCTTCCAGTCTTGTGTGGGATGATGATTGCCTTTCTTACCGCGAGCACTTGATCTCCAACTTGAAATGAACGCGGCAGTACCTTTTTATTGAAGGCTCGTGATAAGCGAGCTTGATAGCATTCCAACTTTTGTTGCGCTAGAAGTCTTTTTTCATCAAGGGCTTCGAGCTCTGCCAGGCGAAGCTTGTGATTTTCATCTTCAGTCAAGCCTTCCTGTATGACAATATGGAGTGAAGGGATTTGGAGTTCCAAATGCAATACTACTTCGACCCCATATATCAGAGCGAAAGGAGTTGATTGGGCTGGCGTCTTATATATGGTTCTGTATGCCCAAAGAGCCTCCCCCAATCTTTCATGCCAATCGCGTTTTGACTTTGCCACCACTTTGCTTAATAAGTTACAAAGCGTCTTATTGAAGGCTTCTGCAAGTCCATTTGCAGGTGCATTGTACATTGAAGATTTGCGCTGGGCAAACTTAAACTTTTCGCGGAAGGCGGTCACCAACTTGTTGACAAATGGTTTGCCATTATCGGTGATAATATATCGAGGCACGCCATATCGGTAGATGATATGAGTCCGGATAAAATCAATGATATTTTTTTTTTTGACCTCTCTTAATGGGATTACTTCTGCCCATTTAGAAAAGTAGTCAGTTGCTGCCAAAATGTACGAGTGGCTAGCAGAAGATTTTGGAGTGATGGGGCCCACAACATCAAGCCCCCAAGTTTCAAATGGCCATGATGCCACAGTTGGATGGAGCGGCTCCGGTGGTTGATGAATAAAATTTGCATGGAACTGGCAAGACTCGCACCTGTTTGCATAGTCAATGCAGTCTTGCACCATGGTAGGCTAGTAATACCCCATCCTCTTGATTCGATCATGCAATTTGGGCCCTGCTTGGTGTGCTCCGCATATCCCTGAGTGTGCCTCCTCCATTGTTCATCTTACCTCATCGTTACCCAAGCATCGCAACCAAATGCCGAAAAAGGAACACCGATAGAGAGTCCCGTTGAAGTAAAGGAAGCTAGGAGCTCTTCGTTGGATTTCTGTCCTATGATTTGGATCGCTAGGGAGCTTCCCGTGTTGCAAGAAGTCAATGAGTGATTGACGCCAATCTTCTCCATCTACTTCTTGAGCACTGATTGCATTGATGTCTTCCTCAAACTCTTCATTAATGGGTGCAACGACCCATCGATTGCAGACGGGGACATTCATATTTTCCTCTGCCCCCAGTGCCAAAGTGGCTGCAAGATTTGCAAGTGCATCAGCCACCTTATTGGCACTCCTAGGAACATGCTTTAACTTAACGGTTTCAAGCTTGCTTAACAATCGCGAGGGACACCTGTAGTACGAAACGAGATCATCCTTTTTAACTTCATACTCTTCGAGGAGTTGTTTGATGACC
Source organism: Carnegiea gigantea (assembly GCA_029747015.1). Lineage (NCBI taxonomy): Eukaryota > Viridiplantae > Streptophyta > Magnoliopsida > Caryophyllales > Cactaceae > Carnegiea > Carnegiea gigantea. The sequence goes on from JAKOGI010000375.1 coordinate 133,542, forward strand.
AATTGCGAGTCACCATAGATGTCGAGGCCTTTGATTCCCATTCCAATAGCCATTTGAAGGCCCAAGATTAATACTTGATATTCGACCACGTTATTTGAACGCAGCTGGGTTAATATGAAGGAGTAGATGAGGACATGCTTCTCAGAGGAGATAAACACTACACCAGTACCAGCCCCATCGCTTCTCACAGCTCCGTCAAAATACATTTCCCAAGGTGGGAGGATATCGACAAAGAACAAGTCCTCACCTAGTAAGTCATCGTTTAGCTCCCACTCATCAGGAACTAGGTGATTTGCTAGGAAATCCGCTAATGCTTGCCCTTTGACTGCCTTTTGTGGCATATAGGCAAGATTATGTTGCTTCAAGATCATAGCCCACTTTGCAAGTCACCCACTGAGGATTGGCCTTAACAAGATGCATTTGATGGGATCAACTTTGGAAACCACTTGCACTGTATATGCCTGCATGTAATGTCTTAGTTTTTGAAAGGCGAATACGAGTGATAAGCATATCTTCAACGTGCGACTTAAATAGTACAGAGCCATTTCTTTTCCTTCCTCATTCTTTTGAACACATAATGCCCCCAATGACTGTTCTTGAGCTGCTATGTAAAGTATAAGAGGCCTGCTGGGAATTGGCGCTCCTAACACTGGAGGATTTGACAAGTACTCCTTAATTTTCTTAAAAGCTTTACGGCATGACTCGTCCCATTCAAGAGGTGCTCCTTTTATCACGACGTGGCTGAAGGGATGACAACAACCAGCAAGATTTGATATGAACCTTCGAATAGATGCCAAGCGACCTTGAAGACCGCGAAGCTCTTTGAGATTCTTAGGCTCGAGCATATCTTGGATAGCTTTGATCTTCGATTGGTCAATCTCTATCCCCTTATAAAGAACTACAAATCCCAAGAATTTTCCAGAAGTGACACCAAATGCACACTTGAGTGGGTTCATCTTCAACTGACATTTTCACAGTCGTTTAAAGACTTGACGAAGATCTTTGATGTGGTCGAATTTCTTTTTTGATTTGACCACTAAGTCATCGACGCAACACTCAATTGTCTTGTGGAGTATGTCATCAATAATATTTTGCATTGCCCTTTGGTATGTTGCCCCCGCATTCTTTAGGCCGAACGGTATCACTTTATTGCAGAAGATGCCTTTGGGGGTGCGAAAGGCCGTGGCCTCTTGGTCTGCTGGTGCCATTTGGATTTGATTATACACCGCCGTATAATCCATGAATGATAAGGCCTCGTGTCTCGTAGTCGAATCAATCATGAGCTCGGTGACAGGCAGGGGGAAGTCATCTTTCGGAAAAGCGTCATTGAGATCTCGAAAGTCTACACAGATGCGAAGTTGTGCATTCTTCTTCCTCACAGGAACGATGTTCGCGATCCAGGTTGGATACCTTACTTCTAGAATGAACCCTGCTTGAATGAGTTTATTCACTTTGTTTTCAATTTTAGGCACTAACTCTGGACGAAAGCGCCGCTAGGACTGCTTTTTTGGAGACACACCCTTTTTGATGGACAGACGATGGATTGCAACTCTTGGGTCGAGTCCTGGCATTTCCTTATAACTCTATGCGAATACGTCCTTATATTCCGAGAGGGGATCGAAGTACTGCTTTTCTTCCTCAAGTATTAGCGACACACTTATATAAATAGGGCTAGGCTCCTCGGCAGTACCAAGATTCAACTCCTTTAGATCATCTACCGCAGCTTGCCCCCCATCCTCGAGGGTGTTAGGAGTCTCTGTAATTTCTATCTCTGTCTCTAAGTCTTTATATTCTTGGACTGTGATATGATTAGAAGTCAATTTCTCTTGGTCATCCCCTTTGTTGATGTCAGAATTACTCGGCTGATCAGTGAAGACCACAGTGCGTCTCCTTACTCTTAATGAGCCATCTGTCTTTATATCAAGGGTTGAAAATCGCTTCATGCGAGACGGGATAGAGCTTTGTACTTCGTTTCCATCACCGATTCGATTGAACACCGAACCCTTTTGTTCTTGGGGTAGTGGGTCTGATGATTCTCCTGCTTGCGTGATTCTATTGAACACTGGAGGTCTTGCTTGCGCACGATTCTTTACCCTCCAGAACACAGAAGACTTGGAGTTTTGATCCCCCCCCCCAAATTCTGATGAAGACGGATGGGTGTTTCCTTGAGGCAGATGGCTGTAATCTATCAAATACAGAAGGCTTTATAGGAGGGTGAGCATTTTCATCCTCACTCTCATCCATCTCTTCTGCAGAGATATATTGAACCACATTTTGTTTTGCCTTGCGTCGCCCTGATATCTTGATTGGCTGCACCGGTGTATAACCAAGGCCTACTTTTGGGACTTCTACTAGACCTCCTTGCTCTGGAATCTTCTTCTGCATTTTGTTAAAGCCATAGGTTTCCACCTCCACTACCTTCTCTAACGCAACAAGATTGTTAAAATCATAGACCGCTTTCTCCATAAGTTTATACGCATTCGGATCAAATCCTTCCTTTGTTCGCGTATTTGGCAGGTTCTCTTCTTCGTCTAATAAGGTCTTAGAACCAGAGACAAATCCGGGCAGAGGAGGTTTGCTCACCTTTGGTTGGTACATGTTTCGCGTTGGCAATATGATACTTTCTTTAAGGGTGCTCAAGTTGGTCTCGTCTTGCCTCCAGTATTTTCACTTACGGACCCACTACAGGGTGTTTCTCCTTCCTTGCGACGAGCTTTTGGAACATACCTTAAGACTGGTGTCATGTGTTTTGTGGGGACCACCACTTACTTAGTAGCTTGTTTAACAGGTTGGGTAATAATCTCTTGTTCGACATTCACCTTACAATATTCTTGTTGTCTCAGGCTGTCATGCCTCAGTATTACCTTGGAATTATGGGCAGTCTTTGGCCCGATGCTACCTGTGGAGGAAATTATTGAAGGCATAGTTTCCTTAAGTGCAGTTCCCTCTTCAAAGAATTTAGAATCGACAAAATGTGATTCTGCCTTTGTGAATGGCTTGACATCACCATTGATCTTTTTCTCGCCCCCACAGTAATACTTAAGACATTGATGGAGGGTAGAAGCCACTATTCCATGTTCATGAAACCACGGGCGTCTAAGTAACAATTTGTACAACGTCTTAGAGTCAATTACATGGAAGATTGAAGATGTTAGTGAGTCTCCTATTGTAATCTCTAGGCGAATCACACCAATTGCACGCTGACTCTCCAAGCTAAATCCTTGAATCACCGTACGACTCTTAGAAAGCTGGTGTACCGTGATACCTAGTTCATTCATCGTAGACTTAGGCATGATGTTAGTTGTTGAACCACCATCTATCAAGATGCGCTTGACGTTTTTCTCTTTGATATAACCAGTCACAGACAAGGGACGGTTATGAGGTTTGAAGCCTAGCAACAAATCATCATCAATAAAAGTGACAACGGTGTTGCAAATGGCATACTGGGCAAGGCCTTTCGAGGATTCTTCCATGTTTTTGACCTTGTCAGCATAAAGCTCTGGATGGTGGAGGGCAGTGGCGACACACTGACGCATATCTTCTGGTAGGTGAAAGATTTGCCTCCAACCCATGCGTGCTGGTAAAGCTTCCAAGACAATCAGAGTTTTATCATCTCCTTTTGAAGAGTCCTCCTGTTTTTCCTGTTCTCCATCTTCTTCATCTTCAAGCTCAGTACATGAGGTCATGTTAACAGTGACCTCATCAAAAAAGCCCACAGGGAAGAACTCTTCTAACATGATAGGAGCAAGCGGCTCTTGCTCAAGCAGATCCATAGGTTGAATGTCCTGCTTCTTATTTGTTCTCGGATTCTTCCTACTTCTCCCATGTTGAGGTTTCTTTTTCCTCCCTTGTCTCTTCCTATGGCGCAGGGGCATTTGTTGGTCCCGCCTTTGGTTCTTGGACCTTCGCCGAGTAACAAGGGTCCACCCCTCTTTATTATCCTCCGGGATATCAACAGTGGGTTTGATCTCTTGAGGAGGAGTCTGTACCATCAACGGCACAACAACTGGTTATAGACTTCTGAACTGAATTGTGAATAACTCCATCCTTGGCGTATGAATCAGATCATATCTTCTCTCTTGGTGGAGTTGGGTATGACTTCCTCGTCGTAAAGGCGATGACTCTAATTGAGCATCGATGCAGTTGGCTTCAGCGATTTCGTCCAAGTCTAGTATGATCCTCTCATCCTTGGCCAGCTGCATGATGCGCTCTTTGAGAGTAACGCATTTCTCTAAAGGATGGCTAACAACTCTATGATAACGACAGTACTTCGGGTCGCTTGTCCTTCCAGCCTCTTCTGGTCGCTTAGGTTCAGGGAGTTCGATGATCTTATTTTCAAGCAAGTCATCCAACATTCTCGACAAGTCTGAATCAGGGAATGGGTATTTCCTCTCTTAAAGTTCCTTCAATATAGAGCGCTTCTTTATTGTCTCTTTAGAGAATGAAGTCTTCTTCCCCTCCAGTCTAGACTTTCCTGAAATCCTCACGAGCTCTTCAGTGGAAATAGTCATAGTTTCCTTTGTTGAGGCCTTTGGAGGCTTAGAAATCTTCTTAGAATCACCTGTGTCCTTCTTGAACTCATATGAAGAGGACGGCTTGCGGCGATGATTTGCTATCGTCATTTCCATGTCATGTGCCTTCGTAGCTAGCTCTTGAAAGGTCCTAGCCTTGCTCATCTGCAAGATATAAAGTAGGTCCCACTCCATGCCCTAAGCGTACATCTCGACAGCAAAGGCCTCGGATAAACGATCTTTGGATTCAAGGCTAAGAGATCTCCAGCGATTGATGTAATCAAGGACGGGTTCGTCCTTCCACTGCTTAGTATTTGTCAGTTTCGTCATACTGATAGTGCGCTGAGTACTATAGAACCTGTTGAGGAATTCATGTTTCATTTGTTCCCAACTGTTAATAGACTCGGGCTCCAGGTCCGTATACCAATTGAAGGCGATCCCTCTGAGAGATCGAACAAACTGCTTAACCAACCTATCTCTCTCGGTGCTAGCATTGCTGCACGTCTTAATGAAGTGAGCGATGTGCTATTTGGGATTGTCCTTGCCATCGAATTGGTTGAATTTAGGGGGCTGGTATCCATGAGGCATACGAAGGACATCAATCCTTTTTGTATAAGACTTTGTATACAAATGCATCTTGCGAGGTCCTCCCCCCAATTGAGTCTTAACAGCATTCGCGATTAGGCTTTGAATATGTTCAACAGACATCGAGCCCAATGAGGATTCCTTGTTTTTTATGCGCTCGTCATCAGAGTCTTCGCTGCAGTCAGACTCCTTGTCAAACTCTTCACCATCCGAGCCTTTGTCAGAGGATTCGAATAGTCGCTTTTCTAACTTCTTCATCAGAGTAGCAATCTGCTCACTTTGACGCTTGATTTGAGCATCTTTCTCTAGAATTTCCTTAGCGAGTCTCTCCAATGTTGCTTTCATATTTGCGAGCTGCTCTTCTACGTTGGTCGCTTCCGTCACGATGGCTGATATAATGATAGAATTTGAGGAATCAGTTTCTGATTCAATGACTAACTCCCTTGGCGATGCCGGTAAGGAGTCACTGCTAGTATAGCCATGATCTTCCTCACCAAAAGGTTGGAAGGCGGGGTTTGGCTGAGTTTGGAGCTCATCCATCCCTTGAGGAATTGTTTGATGTATTTTGAAGCTAGCAATAGATCTTTACTTCAAAGGATGCGAAGTGACTTTGTTGACTCCTTTAGGTAGGTTGGAGACGAGGCTTGGGATCTTGGGAGATTGCAACGGGACAGTCCCAACTGATTGTTTTATGGCAATCACAGTAGTAGCTTTTGCTATACTTCTAGTCATGACTCCGCTAGATATAACGCTAGCAATTGTCGATCCTTGAGATGTGAATTGGACAGCTTTCCTTGAAGGTTGAGGGGTGACGGTCTTAGGGGCCATGTTGTCTTCGAAGGAATGTAGAGTTCGTGGTTTGGAGAAAGACATGAGAGGAAGAAAAAGCAGTCCCACCGAGCATGCCAAATTTGTAAATACAAATTTCGAGCCTGCAATCAATTAGACAAGAAATTGAGCAACAAAGTGAATTTTTATATTTATATCAAAGAATGAGTGTAATCTCTGTATAATTGTTACAAGAACAAGTATAATAAATCCTCTGATTTAATCTCTTTGGGTAGACTTGAATGAATTTGATCTTGAGAGAGGGCTTAAGAGTCTTAATCTCTACCAAGATATGAGTTTAATCTCCGCGCATAGACGACACGTGTTTGGAGTGCTTATTGTTTTCTGCCAAAAAAAAGTCTTGAGCTCTTGAGAGTTCTTCTAAAAAATGTCCACCTCTAAAATAGGAAAAGTAGACTCCCTTTTATAGAGAAAAGGAGTTAGGGTTCCTTACTAATCATTCCTTAAAGAAAAGGAATAATAATTTGTTTTCTGCATCTTTTGTGACACGTGGCGCTTTTTAATTAGCCGCCATAATCGTTCACCAAATATTTAATTCAATGTACCGCCACAATTAATTTGACACGTGACAGAGTGTAATTGGGCCAAATAAAAAGTATTGGATTTTTCACATGGTGGGTCTTGATTGGACGGATAATTTTTGCCTCGTACAGGGTGTTTATGGTGGAATTGGTGTTTGGAGGTTGGTAATCAGGCTATGTTCTTGCACTTGATCTTAAGGAATTTGGTTGTATTTGAATGAAATTAGTAGGGGGGATGTGTGTGTGTTAGATGTTGCCATGAGAGAGGTTGGGTTAGCTTGAGGTTGAAGAAAAAGAGGAAGGAGGGAAAAGTGATTTTGCGAAGATGTTTGAAATAAGTGTGCTTAATATGAATTTTGAAACTAATTTGGGGAAATGGAATAAGTTTAAAAAGGTCAATTTGGGTGATAGTTCTTGTCAGTTTGGGCGGGCCAGTTAAATGCGAGTCGGATGTATTCGGGTTCGGGTAAAATACGGGTCGGGTGTATTTCGGGTTCGGGTAAAATACGAGCAAGCATATTTTAGTTTTACAGGTTTCCGATCAACCCAACGGGTTTGGAGTGCCTTTTTAGTGAATTATTTTTTTTGTGAAAATCAAAATCTCGACATATTTATTACTTAAAATTGCCCGTATTTGATGAACAAGCATTGTAATTGTAAATTTGTAATTTCTTAAAAGAATATCAAAAATATTCAAATTATGAAAGTCATGTACATATAGACAATAAGTCATGGTTGGATGAGTTGGCCTGTATATTAAAACATTAATAATGGATCGGGTCATTCATGGATTGACCCATCTAAACCATTTTTGTTAGAGCGGTTCGACCCGTTAATAGCTCATTTAATAATTCGATGTTTTGTTAATTAACCCACTATTACCTGATCAGGTATGCTTTATTAGTGGGTCGGTCCTAACACGATCACAAGTTGGTTCTTTACCGAACACTGACATCAACTTGGAGACCAATTAGAAAGAAATCAAACGAAAGAATATTATAGACACACAAGATACTACAATTACTTATTAATTATAACATCAAAATTTTATATTATTACATAGTAGTATTATATAAAATGCGATGAAATGTATTCATTTCATTAAGAATATAATAGCATGACTTGCACATTTTTAATACTTATCTTATTCTAAATTGATTTTCTTAAGATTAGATAATTACTTTATTCCCATTTTCTAAATTGTTCCATTTGTAAGTTGTATATGACGTTGTTTTATGTGAATGAATTTGGAAAAGAACGTGTACCATCGTCTAATTTATGAAGGGGTGCGATAATTGTATAAGGTCGCCCTAAACGATTCGTTATAATGAAAAACTATTATTATTAAGGGGGAAATTAAAAAAGATAAGGATATAACATTCGAATTGAGCAGGCGAGTTCAGGTTCAGGTTGGGTTTGACCCAAAAATTTTGCAAGTTTTTCGGGTTCAAATTGAGAAAATTGGGTTCAAAATCCAAAATTTTCGAGTGGGTTCGAATCGAATTTTCGGGCAGATTAGTTTTTGTCCGGTATCGTTGTATGTGTCAAAGGTAATTGTAGAGATGATTATTATAACTTGATTTCAGTATTAAGATTAAAGGGTTAGAGATGGCGTCAATGACTAATTAGGTGCTTTTGTAACTCAACAAGAGGAATAAAGATTGATTTACATTCGAGTTGAGAATGATACATCATATGTGGTTCAAACAAATTAGATGGTAACCAAGGTCTATAATTGTCGTTTTGGACTTGGAAGCATGTACTTGACATTGAAAGTGAAATTAGGACTGAAGATCAAACCCGGATTACCCCCTACAGATAAATCACTAAAACTAATAATAATGTCGTTGCTTCTAATAATAATCATAATAACAATGGGAAATAATAATGTAACAATAATAATAATAATAATAATAATAATATCCATAATAATAAAAACAACGAAAATGACATTGGTATCAATAATGGCGAACAAAACAAGGCTAAAACTTACAGTAACAACTACAACATTAATAATGTTAACGATAAGAACAACGACAATAGTAAAAGAGGGGATAAAAGGGGGGGTAAAATCAATTCGTGCGTTTAAGTAAATAATAGTCCGTGGGTTGATAATTAAGAAAAGAACTAAAGAAAATTATGGATTACTTACTAAGCTCGTAATTAACAAAACTATCTGAAACTTCAATAACCATAAAAAATATACATCTGGGGCAGAAACGAGGTCATTTTCGTTGTTTTGAAGTTGCAAATAGACATTTTCTGAAATGGAGAGAGATTTCAAAAACTCCATGTATGTTTACTGCTTGTACTCTTCGAAAATTCACTTGTTTCTCAAAATATATATATGTTTAAGCAATATTCATGCAATGAATAAGTCTGAAACAATGTTTTGTTATCCAATTAAGTGGTCCCATCAATTATCAAATATCAGGACTTACGCCCATTCAGTTCACCCACATGGCTTCCACTCAAGTTTCTCGATCGGGAGGTGTACACCTATCTTAAGGATCACCTCAGATGTCAACAAGGGTTCCATTTTCAGATGACAATTGACAAAATAGTTTTACTCGTATTCTCTCTATCCTGTTTTCGAAATAAAATAAATTGAAATACAGGGGCCCAACTAATTTGATCAAAAAATTTATTTGCTGTATGGGGATAAATGTGCTAGGCTTTTCGATTTTAGTAAGGATTAGTGAATAACCCTCTTCCCGGTAAGTGTGAAGGTAGCATGATGTAAAAGGAGGCCTTGGTACCTTTTTGTTGATGGTCAGCAACAGATGCTCACAGTGGTTCCAGCCTTCCAAGCTAGCATGAAGCTTGGAAGGAGCTGTGAAAACATATTGTCTGTATTTTCTTTTAAGCAAGCATGCCTAATCACGGGGTTCTAGGAAAACCCCCAACTAACTTGTATTTTGGTTACATAAGTAGAATGATATTATGAAGTTGACTTCATTACTCCTTACTTTGATGGATTTGTTGAATGTCGAAGTAATATACCGATGAAATGTGTAGTTCTCATGTAGCCTTGTCTGTCTTGGGATGGCAAAATGTCTCCAATCGATGAGACTTCTGCTACAATTATGAATAACAAACTATTAAATTAAAATAATTAGGTAATTAGAGATTTGGGGCATTATAATGCATCAGCATCGACCTCTCTTTTTGTGTCCACTACAGTATCATAACTCCATTAGGGGAGACCATCGGAATTGCAGGCCCAATTCCTTGTTCACCCCCGCTTTGTCATATCACATGTGATCGGAAATAATGGCAATGCAGCCACTGGAAACCCAAAACTCCCGCCGATGATCTTAGGGAGAAGGATTTGGGTAGTAAAATGAGACAACTATGAGAGAGAAACTCGAACTTAAATAGAGAAAACAGGACGAGGTGTTACAAGTGGCAAACCTTGTATGAATAAAAGAAATTAATTTGTTTTTAAAATGAATTTTGAAATCTCTAATTTTTAGAACAGAAAAGAAAGCCAAACAATAGAAAATATAAATTCGATAAATAGCATTGGCAAATTGCTAATTTTTTTACATGATTTTTTGATTAACTGCTTATCCAATTATCAAAACTTTGGTTGGAGGATGGTCCCAGTCAATTATGAACTTGGCCCAAGAAGATATATATGTCTACCTCACTAAACATCAATAACACGCCCTCGAGGTGTTTTCATCCCTCCCAAAAAAAAAAAAAATCAACACTTTGAAAAACGGGAGGACAATTAGTGTTTAAGAATTATCTCAACCAAGAGTTTAAACTAATTGTTGAAGATTCATGAATAGTTTTTATATCTACAGGGCCCCTCACGGCATCATGCGAATGACTTTTGAATTTAAAGGACGAATACTGCAAAGATCCCTCTCCATGTCTTTTACAATAAATTAATGTAGAGGTTGTAAAGATTTGAAGGTCAACCGTCAGAAAGATTTTGATGCTAAATTTAGGGACCAATTTAGTTTTCAATTAAAAAATGAAGCTCAGAATCGAAGATTCAATTATAATTTTAGCACTCTAACAATTATTTTTGGAAGAAAGAAGACATACTTGAGGTCAATGGAGACCCAGTTCAGCTGGGAAATACCAAATTAAAGTGAATTACATCATCTATTTCATAATCAGTTGCACTGATCATGTGCACGAGAATAACAAGTGGCAATGCAAATTCATGAAAAGCTTAGTGGCAGAAGCCAGAAGTGTGCACGCCTCCAATCTGACCCAAACAGCAAGATATGAATATTCTTGGCAGTACTCAACCAAAGCAAAGCATAACCTTAACCCTTCATCCAAAGTCATCAAAAGCTGCCAAAAACAAAGAAAAAAAGCCCCACAAATCTCTAAAATTCTAAATGCAAAGGTCATGCCCTTATTATGCTTTGTTCTAGGTGCTAAGTAACCCCCCAAAAAACAAAGAAAAAGCTTCGCTGCCACAGCTTGTAAAGTTCACTCCTCCTTGTGTTGATTTCTCCTATTTAAACCCCTCCTAGACACCCCATTTTCTCCCATCTCTCATTTGCTTGATCATTTGAATTAATCAATCAGTTTTCTCCCCACCAACCCCCCCCCAAAAAAAGCTCTGTTTTCTCTGCATTGTCCTTGAATCTCTGAGTTGAGTAGGAGGATGGCCAAGGGTAGATGTGTCATTTCACTGCAACATGCTGTTATTGGGGTACTGAGCTTGGTGCTGTTGATGCAGAGAGGTGAAGCAACTACATTTGTAGTTGGGGGCACAAAGGGGTGGACTGTTCCCCCTAATAATAGCCCTGTTTTTAATCAGTGGGCTGAGAAAATGCGCTTCCAACTTGGTGACTCACTCTGTAAGTTTTTGCTTTTCCCTTTTTTCGTATTATATATGTCTTTTTTTGGGTTATAAAATGGAGGCACAACCTCAAAATTTAGTTCAAGGGGACAATTTGACTAGGGAACCAAGAGTTATAATGTACTAAATATTTGCAAAGTTGATATATATTACGTGCTTGCATGACTATGTGCTTCCCCTTAGTAGATAGATGTACAAATATTCTTCTGAGGCATATAGTTCAAGAATCATCTCAACCAAAAGTTTAAGCTAATGGTTGAAGGTTTAGGAATAGATTTATATTCTAACACGTCTCCTCATACGAGTGTGCCCTTTGAGCTTGAAGTGTGGATGTTACAAAGGCTCCCAATGCTCTGCACAATAAATCAGTATGGGGTCGGGTGAGATTTGAACTCGAGATCTCTACATCAGAAAGACTCTAATATCATATTCAAGAATCATCCTAACTAAAAGTTTAAACTAATGGTTAAAGGCTCAGAAATAGATTTATACTCTAATACATATTTATTAAATATTAATCTTTTAATGAATTTTATTAATGTCGTTACATATTCCCAATATATAGTATAGTATAGATTTTACTAGATGCTATAAAATTCCATAAAAATGAATGAAAAGCAAAGGTATGGTAGAAATTTCAACTTATGTTTATGAAATGATTAAGACTAAAACCCTACATATATCGATCGGGCTCGCTTTTTGTTTGGAGGGTAGGTAAATTAAAGTTGTGCTTGTTTGAATTTTGTAATAACCTTTCATTTTTTGTTGCTAGTGTTTGTGTACCACCCAGCAAATGACTCAGTCCTAAGAGTGACAAAAGAAAACTACGACAGTTGCAACACAACCTCACCCTTGGAGAAATACACCGACGGCCACACGGAGATCAAGTTCAACCAATCAGGGCCTTACTACTTCATTAGTGGCAACAAAGACGACTGCCTTAAGAATGAGAAACTTGTGGTGGTTGTTCTGGCTGACAGGACAAAAAAGGCCTCGTCGCCGCCTTCTCCACCACCCTCCTCCACCCCGGCTCCTGCCCCCACCACTGCCTCACCACCGGCACCCTCCACCGATGAGGGTGGTGCCGCCGCTCCTTCGGCTGAGTCCCACCCTCCTAAGAGTGTTGCTGCTCCATCAATGCTTGGTTTGAGTTTCGTGGGTTCTCTTGGGGCTTTTGTGGGTTCTACTCTTCTTCTGGGTTTCTAATTTGGCCACTTGTATGAGAATGTATGTATACATATTATATCCTAGTTTTTCCTTTTTCTTTTTTTTTTTGGGGGGGGTTCATATTTTGTGGGTTGTGATTTTTTAATTCTTAATGTGTTTGTGATTGACTCTTATATGTAATTGGTGAATAAGATGAATGAGCTTTTCTTATGAATAAAATTGAGTAAAAATTATGCCAATAATATTATTTTAATACAAGATAATTTTTTTGGATAGAATAGTGAATATAATTATTGTGGAAATGAAATCTTATGTAATATTTCTTAATTAAAGAATCAAAATTAAAAATTACTGTTTTAAAATATACTTTAAGTAAAATGATAAGTGTCTTACCAGAAGACACTTTTTAAGTGTCTTGTTTTCACTTAAAATGTATATTAAACATATTAAACTAGACAAAATGATATGATCAAATAGTGGAAGGATGTCAAAATTTAGAAATTGTGTAAAATCATCATTTTATACATAAGCTTTCACATTTACAAAATTACACATACGATATGCCTTCGTGGATGGGTTGATCCAGTTAGGGCATTAGTTTGTATTTGTTAGTGTAATTGACAAGTATTAAAGTTTTATAACTCATAATAAATTGTACTGATTAAAAATTTGATGATTTTAAATCATAAAACATAGTAATTTAGGTTAAAACAACATATTTAAGAGTGTCTTGCAGCAAGACACGCATCATCACTCATACTTTAATTTATGCTATCTGGCCTCTTTTTTTTAAAAAAAAAATGTAAGCAAAATTGTCTTTCTCTTCTCAGAATTATAAATAATAATATTGTTTTGCATTTTCAGAAATATGATTTTATTATTTTCTTGAACATATGACATAATTCATATCTGAATTATTCATCACAATAGTTATAATTCTCTTCCGCGTTACAGCAAGAAAGCCCGTCTAGCTCAGTCGGTAGAGCGCAAGGCTCTTAACCTTGTGGTCGTGGGTTCGAGCCCCACGGTGGGCGTTCATTTTTTACATTTGGTTCCTTCGGTGTACATCCCATCGGCCATCAGCACTTCTTTCTGATTTGCTTTCTGGCTGAATACATATCCTACTGCAATACGCTGCATTGCTTTCGGGAAATATAGTTATTATATATGTTTGATTTAAATAATTGAGTTTTCTGATTAAGAGGACAAGAAAAGGGAATCATATTAATGTACTTTACAAAATAGTTATTACATATTCCATCATCCATAATTTATCAAATTTTTATATCCACATTTGTACTGATGAGATGCATCCTCGCATTTGAAGCATTACAACGAATTGAACGAACAAGTTACTAACATATTGTTTGTGAAACCAGCACATCTGTACGGATACATTGTTTTGAATAGTACGGGTTGAATTATTAATGTATGTCTATTTGCTAATGGATATAAAATAAGTACCTTTTTTTTAATAAAAGACAACCAATATGACGTAAATATTTCTTATAAGATAGATATATTTTCTTTGTTCTTGAGTGTATAAAGTACAAACTCCAAATATGAGGACATTCGCAGCCAGTGACTTGCGTGCTATCAGAGGTACCAACGTGCCAAGTGTCATACTGCAACTGGCATGTCAAGCGCGTGGGGGACTGTGTGCAGTGCGCCCACGTTCGTTTTTGTTGTCTTATTCGGATCCCAAATGCAACATTTTGTTGCCCAATTCTTCTTCGAGCGTTGTGTTTTGAGCAGCATAAAAAAAAGAAAAAAAATATGAAATTTAATGTTGCAGGCTAGATTTTCTTGCCCAGTCCTTTTTTATCGTTTCCCAATCGATATATGCATTGATTTTTTTTGGTTGAAAATTTTCCTATAAATACCCCCAGCATTTCATAATTCATCACAACGCAAATTCAAAACATCTCATCTAAAAAATTATGAGTTGCGAAAAATATTGTGGAAAAAGAATACTCAAGGAAGAAGTGAAGTATTTTGTAAATTATCGTGTTATAATTTAAGTGTGCATTTTATACCTGTCATGTTCATTATATGTTAATATGTTAAAAATTTAAAAATTTATGTTATAATTTAAATTACATGTTAAAATAATAACATGATAATTTAAGATTACATGTCAAAATAATCAACATAGAAACTAAATATGTTAGAATTTTAAAAATTTATTAAGATTAGAAGTTACATATGTTAATTTAAATTTGAACCATTCTTTTAACTTAGATGACATGTTAAATAACATGTTTATATGTTAATATATATGTGTATATATTGTAGAAGTTAATCTAATTTGTTTACATGTTTAATTAAAATTTGCATGTTTAATTTAAAAAGATGGTAGAACTTTATGTTTATAATTTGTTTACATGTATGATAGATTTACATGTTTAATTTAAAAGGGCGTTAGAAGTTAACATGGAAAAGAAAGGGCTTATGTGATGGCGGATGCCCTAGGCTTGGATTCCACTCTTCCTCTTTCAATCCTGCAAAAAACAAAAAAGGTCCACCTCAAATGTTGGATCCGCAGAACGCCCATCCAACGATCAAGTGAGCAAGGGTCTTAAGAGAAAAAATGACTTGTCTTCAAAGGAATAAAGTTCGAATCTTTCCTGAGAAAGGTGAGATCTTTCTCAGGAAAAGGAAATCTCTGCTTCCTGATATGTAAGAATGTGAACTTCTTATGCAGATTGCTTATCTTTTTTGGACCTTGTAGGTGAGTATTTTATAGGAGCTGTAGTTAGGGGCAAATCTGTAAATTCATGCAAATTATTCCCTTAGTGGGCCTGGAGGAGGTCGTCCTCTAAACAGCCCACGAAAGGTCGAAGCCCCTTCTTTTTGGGTTTGTGCTTCCATTGCTGACGTTTGTAGGGAACCTAGGGGTTTAGACCAAATCATTTATCCCCTCACATTTTACCTATATGCCTCTGCTAGACGGGTGGACAGGTGGAATGTGGAGAAAATACTGTTAATGACTGAGCTCTTTAATTCTTCACTTACACCATCATCGGGATCGTTTATTGCCTTCTTCTTCGGTTCAGAGTTGCAGGTGCTCACCTTTCAGCATTGTACAAAAGGTGGAGTAGGTTAGGAGTTTTTTTTGGCTATGGTTACCTCTCTGTGGTAGGTGCTTTTGTGCTCTCAATTCTTCCTTATGGGTTTCCATACTTGGCTGAACACCTAAGAGATGGCCTTACACCTTTAGGAGGCCTTTGATTGGAACAAGTTGGACAAGGCCATCCCTCCTCTACCTCCCTAGCCGCTACTGCCAAATTACCAGTCGCTATGCCTGAATTTTCTAAAGGAAGATGCAGAGGAGGTTGCTCACAAAGTGGATATACCCGAGTTGGTGCAAGCTACATTTTACACCATGACCACAGTCTATGTTGAGGAGCTGAGTGTGCTCCCTGCAGTGATGGAAGGGGCTATAGAGGAAGCATTGGGTAATCTCTACTGGTTCTCATCCGAGGGTTGGTTGGATATTCACAAAAAAGAGTTGCTATTCACCAGCCAAAGAGCTCTTACGGCTGGGGCTGCAGCCGCCTCTCAACAGCTGTCGGATGACTTGGCCAAGAGCATAAGGTCGAATGACGTGCCCATAAACCCTGGGGTTTGATCCTTGTGGGCGGCCTTCTTTTTGCACTCGAGTTGCTCTGTTCCCCCACTCCCTTCTCTTCTTCTTCTTCTTCTTCTTCTTCTTCTCTCTCTCTTTTTTTTTTTTTTTTTTTTTTTGTTTTAGGGCGTGGGTCCCTATAGTGCTGTTTCCCAACACCTGGACCTTGGGCTTCGAGCAGAGGCTTGTTTCCGACGTGTGCGGGTGCTATTTCTAAGGCTATATTAAGATGTCAAAATGCCCTTTACCTCTAGTATAAAAGGCTACGAGGAGCAGAGATGAAATATTCATCGACCATCTTCTCTGTTCTCACACTCCTTGTTGTGCAAATCTTCATCATGGTTTTTCCTGATTATCTCAATATTAAGGAGATGACCCACCAGGTATGAGAGGCCTTCAATGCGCAGCGAAGGAATTGTGCGGACGCCCCACTCCTTGCGGACTATCAGGATCTTTGCTCGAACTTCGTCTGAAGGGAAGCTAAGGAGGCCACTCGGGATTTCCAAATTCTCGAGCTTATCCAAGCCACATTTTATGCTAAGGTCGTTAATAATATTCTAGAGTTGCGCATCCTTAAGAGGAACATGGCCTAAGTGTTCAAGATCGCACTATGGATCTTTGCTGGTACACCTTCGAGATGTGGCTCAGAGTCCATAGGTGAAGCAAATGTTGTGCCTACACAAGTCCAAGAGAGCTCACAAATCCTTCTTATTGCTTACAAGCTACAACAAAGGGGACTTGGCCCATATGCTGTTTTGGAGCTTCAATTCCAACCTCATCCTAAACCTTTAGGATGTGTTACTCTTCTATTTTGAGAAGGTCAAGAGGCCTTCTAAAGGATTTTATCCATCAAAATGAAGTTAATCCCATGGAGATAATAAGAAAGTCCTAAAATAGCAAAGTATATGCTAGCTGTAATTTAACCCGGTTTTAACCCCGTTTTGTAGGCTTGATTATTCAAGCTTATTATGGGTTTAAAATGCTGCAAACCCATTTTTTGGGAACCTTCTTATGTTAGCTAAAAGCGCATAAAAAGATTTCTAGGTTAAGTCATTGGGAGATAGGTCAAATGAAGCCACTTTCAGTAAGCTGTAGATTCTAATTTAGTCTGGACCACTTGGAGAGTTTGAGCTGTAAGTTCCAAACAGTAGCTTCAAATGCCTTCCCACTTAAGCCATCTGAAAATAGACTTTCCAAGATTTCTAACAACACCTGTTTCAGCTAATTTGGGTAAGTGTGGCAGAAGTTATAGCTGTTAGAAATTGAAGGTTGTGCACTGAAAGTGACAGGACAACATATCACTGTCACCTTTTGTACTTGCTTTGCTTTTTGCTTTTCCCTTTGCTTTATGGACGTTTGAAAGGCCCTTTTGTTGCTTTCTTTCAGCTTGTAAAAGACTCTCATATATAAGGAAGGCCTTAGGATGTAATATTCAGATTGGAATCATATGAAATAGCTCAAGCTTTCTCTCTCTAAAATCTCATTTCTCTTTATCCTTATTCTAAGGTGGTGAGTCTTGAGTGGAACCTTCATAGAAGTGTTGGTGGCTAAGCCCTTAGGCATTTCTTGGTAGTTCCTTAGTCTTGGTGGGTGGCTTAGCCTTTAAACCAAGTTATATCTTAAGCACAAGGGAAATTTGCAACTAAACTCAAGCAAGCTACATCCAGCCCATCTAGTTCACGCTCCATTTGGTATCAGAGCTAATTTAGGTTGGTGTTCTTGAGTTTATATCACATTTTCTTGCTTTGGTTTCATCCTTGTCAAGTTTTTCTTTCATCCTTGTTATGAAAACTATGGTGAATCTACACCTCTCTCTAGCTTGATCTTCTCAAAATAACCTTGACTAAACACTTTCTCAAGTCAACAAACCCTTAACCTACAGTTGATTTCCCCATAAAAATCCCTCTTTTACTCCTCAAAGAACCCCACAAATAGCCCAAATACAAACCCCAACCAAAACCCCTCAAAAGGCTTCCAACCATAAAAATCGTGCACACCGGGCAGAACTTTGGCACGGCCACCCCCTGCCTATAGGCACGACCGTACCACCAGTTTCCAACACCAGAACATTGGCACGGCCACCCTGTGCTAATAAGCACGACCATGCCCTGCCCTTTCCAGCCATTAGCCTCTTCCCTCCTTCTCTCTAGCTATGTCTAATGAAGAAAACCTCCCTCGGACTCTCCCCAACTAGTAAGGGTGCCGAGAGGTATGAGCCTGGAACAAGCTCATATCATGAGACAAGATAATGTCATTTTAGCCTTACAACAAAGTGTGAGGCAAATTAGTAGGCAACTTGGATAAATGACCACTCAATTCATGGCCGTCCAAGGAGGCCAAAGAGCTCAAGAGTCAAATAATCATGGAGAAGAACAAGGCCACTCTAGTGACTCAAGTATGGGAAGCAATCCAAGAAAGGGAGGAAGGAGACCTCCTATGGATGAGTTTAGGGGCATCAAAGTGGATCCCCCAGAGTTCAATGCAACTTGAACCTCGATGAGTACCTTGAATAGGTTCAAACCTTGGACCGAATCTTTGAGAGCAAGGGCTATGATGAAGGGCCAGAGAGGGCAAGAGAAAGATTAACTCATGGGAGAAACTTAAAACTCTCATGAACAAGAGGTTCCTTCTCGAAAGCTACAAGTAAGACATCTACAACCTACTCTTCTTATTCAAGTAAAACGACATGGGTGTGGGTAAATATATGAGGGAGTTTGAGCAACTCCTCTTGAGGGGAGGTATACATGAACTCCAAACTTATTTCACCTTGGATGATATTTTCAAGTTAGCTCTCAAGGTTGAAAAGCAAAGAAAAGAGAAGAAGGTCTTCACTAGGCCTTTCCCCAAGGATCAAGTGAGCTCAAAACCCCCTTTTAAACCCTTCTCTCATCTTAAACCCGAGAGCTCCTCACGGGTTAATAAGGGTAAAGCTATGGCTCTTCTTTCTCCAAAGGAATTGTCTAAGAAGTTTAAAGGGAAAAAGTGCTTTAAGTGTTAAGGATATGGTCATTTCCAATATGATTGGCCAAACCAAAGGGTCATGACCATACAAGAAGTAGAAGAAGTTGATGCTCTATTGATGGAAGCTCAAGAAGAAACTCATGGGGTGGAATCGGATGACATGGAGGAAGAAACCTTACTTGATATCGATGATGGTGAGCTACTTGTCTTAAAGAGGTTATTACATACCCAAGACACTCCTTGTGACAAGGCTCAAAGGGCGATGATCTTTCATTCTCAATGTACCATCCAAGACAAGGTGTGTAACTTGATCATTGATGGAGGAAGTTGCACCAATGTGGCCTCTATTATTCTTATTGAGAAGTTTGGCATTCCTACTATTCCTCAGTTCAAGCCTTATTCTTTAAAGTGGCTCAATGATGGTGGCAACATTAAGGTAACCAAACAAGCTCTTATCTCCTTTTCAATTGGAAAGAAGTATAGAGATAATGTCTTTTGTGATGTGGTATCTATGAGTGCATGTCATATTCTTTTGGGTCGACCTTGGCAATTTGATAGGTATGTCATGTATGATGGTTTTAAGAATACATATTCATTGATCATTGACAAGGAAAAGATTGTTCTAAACCCGTTACCTCCTAACTAAGTCCACAAAATTAAGCATGGGGTGGGAAGTGAGAAAAGGAGAGACCTTCTCATGTTGAGTGAAACACGGGTTGAGAGAGCTTTAGGTAAGGGTAAGTAAGTTTTAGCTTTACTCATGCTTGAAAGCAACAAAAGTGAAGAAGTGACTCCCTTACACCCTATGATCTACCCCCTCATTTTCCAATATCAAGATGTCTTCCTGCAGGATTTACCCCTTAGACTCCCACCGATCCGAGGCATTGAGCACCAAATTGACCTTACTCCCGGTGCCCTACTTCCGAACAAAGCGGCCTACACAAGTTGATGAGTTGTTGGCTAGAGATTATGCAAGAGAGAGCATGAGCCCTTGCTCGGTTTTAGCTTTGTTAGTCCCTAAGAAAGATGGAACTTTCGCATGTGTGTGGATAGTAGGGCCATCAACAACATTACTATCAAGTATAGGTACCCCATACCTAGGCTTGATGACATGCTTGATAAACTCCATGACTCCTCCATCTTCTCCAAAATTGATTTAAGGAGTGGATATCACCAAATCCGCATGAGGGAAGATGATGAGTGGAAAACGGCATTTAAAACCAAGGGAGGGCTTTATGAGTAGGGGTGTTCATTATTTGGTCCAAACCCGGACCGGACCGAAGACCGGCCTAGACCGGATTGGACCGAACCGGACCGAATGAATTCGGTCCGGTCTTCTGTCCACAAATTTTTTTTATTCGATCTTCGGTCCGGTTCGGTCCGGTCCACCGGTCCACCGGTTCGGACCGAGGACCGAATAAAAAAATTTTGAAAACCGACTTTTTACTTATTCATTTTAATTTTCTTTTGCAACTTATAATTTCTCAAACGTTCAAGAATATTGATTTGTTTTTCTTGGTGAAAAAATGTTGAAATTGTTCATATTAAAATAAATATAAGATGTTCATATCGTAAAAATTTGCTAGGTTGGCAACTCGGTCCGATCCGATCCGGTCCCTTTTTTTCGGTCCGGTCTCGGTCCGGTCCTTGACTTATTCGGCCCGATCCACGGTCCATAACTTTCCTTTTATTCGGTCCTCAGTCCAACCCGGTCCGGTCCAGTTTGGTCCGGGTTTGGACCGATGAACACCCCTATTTATGAGTGGTTAGTGGCGCCATTTGGTCTCTCTAATGGTCCTAGCACATTTATAAGACTGATGAATGAGGTTTTAAGGCCTTTTCTTAGGAAATTTATGGTGGTTTACTTTGATGATATCCTCGTTTACTCAAAGAGTCAAGAAGATCATCTACATCATTTGGAAGAAGTATTCAAGGTTCTAAGGGCTCAAAGGCTCTTTGGTAAGTTAGAGAGATGTGAGTTCTTTGCACGCCATGTCACCTTTTTAGGGTATGTTATTTCTAAGGATGGAATTTCCATGGTGCAAGGCAAAGTAGAAGCTATCAAGTCATGGCCAACTCCCACCACTATCACTGAAGTTAGGAGTTTTCATGGCTTGACATCATTTTATAGGAGATTCATCAAGGGTTTTGGCACCCTTACGGCTCCCATCACCGAATGCTTGAAAAAAGGTTCATTTGAGTGGACCAAAGCCGCCCATGATGCCTTTGAGAAACTCAAGTCCAAGCTAAGTAAGGCCTCGATGCTAGCCCTACCCAACTTTCACAAACTCTTTGAGGTTGATTGTGATGCAAGTGGAGTGGGTATAGGGGCAGTCCTTATGCAAGATCAATGCCCCATTGCCTATTTTAGTGAGAAGCTCAATTGTGCAAGGAGTTCCTGCATTAGTGAGAGCTCTTGATCATTGGTCTCACTACTTAAGGCCGAAACAATTTGTCCTTCATTCGGATCATGAGGCCTTAAAGTATTTGAGTGGCCAACATAAGCTCAATCCAAGATATGCTAAATAGGTTGAGTTCCTGTAAAGTTTCTCCTTTGTGGCCAAACATAAGAAGGGCAGCACTAATGTGGTGGCGGATGCACTATCAAGGCGGCATTCTCTTTTGGCCATGATGGAAGCAAGCGTTCTAGGTTTCCAATTCATCCATAAACTCTACCAAGAAGATGAAGATTTCAAGCACTATCTCCATGAGCAAGAAGGTCATAAGCATAGCCCCTACACTCTCCAAGAGGGCTTCTTATTCAAAGGCAACAAATTATGCATTCCAAATGGTCCAATCCGAAGGCTTCTTGTCAATGAAGTTCATGGGGGAGGTCTAGCCGGTCATTTTGGGATCAACAAGACTATTGATATGCTCAAAGAGCATTTTTATTGGCCAAGAATGGGAGGTGATGTTCATGAGGTGATTTTCAAGTGTTCTCTATGTCAAAAGGCTAAGAGTCAATTCCACCAAGGGTTATACACTCCATTGCCCATGCCTAATGGTCATTGGAAAGATGTGAGCATGGATTTCATAGTTGCCCTTCCTAGAACTCAAAGAGGCAAAGATGCTAATATGGTGGTGGTGGACAGTTTCTCAAAAATGGCTCACTTCATTTCTTGTGAGAAGACTGATGATGCCTCTCACATAGCCCATCTCTACTTCAAGGAAGTTGTCAAGCTACATGGCATTCCTAAGAGCATTATGTCCGATCGAGATACAAAGTTTCTTAGTTATTTTTGGAGATGTTTATGGAGGCTCCTTGGTACTAAGCACTTGTATAGTGCCTCACACCATGCTCAAACTGATGGTCAAACTGAGGTAACTAACAAGACCCTTGCTACTTTGCTTTGAAGTTTGGTAACTAAGAGCATAAAGGAATGGGATCTCAAGCTTCCTCACGTTGAGTTCACATATAACTGAACTCCTAGCTTTGCTACTTCCCACTCTCCCTTTCAGTCTTGCTATGGGATCAACCCTCTAACTCCTTTAGAGCTCATACCACTTCCTCTTAAGTCTAGATTGAGCTATGAGGCTGAGGAGAGGGCCAAAGAGATGAAGAAGTTTCACCAATAAATTCAGGGTAAGATTAGGAAGACGAATGAGATGTATAAAGCTAGAGTCAACAAGCACCATAAAGCCATTACCTTTAAGTCCGGGGACTTGGTGTGGATACACTTGAGAAAGGGGAGGTTCCCCTCTAGAAGAAAGAACAAACTCATGCCAAGGAGTGATGGTCCTTCACGGTCCTTAAAAGGGTAAATGATAATGCTTACAAGTTAGAACTACCCAGTGTCACGGGCCGTGTTTCCGAAGAGTTCTAGAATATTTCGGAGTCTTCCAGAGTAGTGTGGAATCTTCTGGAATACGCTAGAATATTCTAGAGTCTTCTAGAACCTTCTGGAGTCTTCTAGACTCTTCCAGAACCTTCTAGAGAACTCTAGAAACTTCTAGATTGTTCTAAAAGCTTCTAGAATATCTAGGACCTTGTGGAGGGTCCTAAAACCTTCTAGGCTATACTAGAATATTCTAGACTACACTCTAGAATATTCCACACTATTCTACATATGTGTAGTGTCTAGGATATTTGTATAGAATATTCTGGAAGGGTAATATTAGCCGTAGGATCAAGTAGATTTCCACCATCTATTAAGGAGGTAGATGTGTATATAAACCCCTAAGGGGGCTCATTTGTAACCAAGTCATAAAAGTCATTCAAGCATTCAAGTGCAATATAAGAGCATTCTCCCAAACTCTCTCTCTTCACTAAGTTCCCTTAAAAAGTGTGAGTGAGCTTACTTAGCTTCTTAAAGTCTAAGTCAAGCTTCCTTAAGGCTTACTAGCAAGCAAGGCAAGAATCCCAAGCAAAGTTTGCTAGGCTGCACGGGTCTAAGTTTGAGTGAATTATCAACCCGTGACCGTTGGTATCAGAGCTTCGGTTTGGGAGATCCATGGCTTCAAGTGTCACTGTTGCTGGCAATCCTCAACAAGGAGGAAAGAAGGGCAAGGATAAGAACAAGGACTTGTCGATCCTTGTAGATGACAAGCTTGCGGAGATTAACCACTCCATGTCGGACCTCACGGGTAGGGTGGATGACATGGAGAAGCGCATCGAGGAGTTCGAGTCCACGGGGGACTTGGAGGAGTTCCATGCAGAGGTGCAAGAGGCGGTGAAATCCTTAGCAAGCAATGTCGATGAGGAGGTCCGAGCTCTTCGGGATGGAGAGCTCCCAGCTTGCAAAGCCGAGGTGGTGGCTTGCAAATCCGAGATTAAGGCGTACAAGGCAAGGGTTAAGGCCTTAGAAACCCAACTCAAAGTATGCATGGCCACGGTGGCCAATGCAGGCAATGGTGGATCAGGTCAAGTGTCCACCACTCCAAAGATGAATGCGCTCCAAACCCCAACCTACAACGGGGCCAGGAACGCGAGAGAGATTGACAACTTCTTTTGGAAGTTCGAGGCCTACTTTGGAGCTGTAGGCATCACCGATGAAGCACAAAAGGTAAACCTGGCTTCCTTCTCTCTTAAAGACATTGCTTTTGTTTGGTGGCGTCGAAGGTGCGACGATGTCAACCGAGGGTCCACTCCCATCACCACTTGGGATGGATTCAAGAGGGAACTCAAAGAGCAATTCTATCCAAAGGACGCGGTGAGGGAAGCAAGGGTCAAGTTGAGGCGCCTCCAACACAGGGAGGGCCACCTTCGTGAGTATGTAAGGGAATTCCAGGAGCTTCTCTTGGAGATCCCAAACATGGGAGAGGAAGACGCCTTATTCGCCTTCTTAGATGGCTTGAGTGGTTGGGCCAAGACCGAGTTAAAGAGGCGTGGTGTGCAAGACCTCGCCTCCGCGGTTGTTAGTGCCGAATCACTCAACGAGTACACGAAAGACTTCTCCAAGGGGCGAGGCAAGAAGAACCACGATGATAGTGACAGTGACGGAGACCGGGACAAGTCTCCCAGACGGGACAAGCCAACAACCTTCAAAGACAAGGGACGAGAGAAGAAGGATGAGACGCCGAGGAAATACTCATGCTTCTTGTGCAATGGGCCTCATCGGGTTTTCGAGTGCCCGAAGCGTGGGAAACCAGCTACGCTTGTGATGAAGGAGGAGAGGCGTGAAGAGGAAACAAGTATTGCCTCAATATCGCTCCTAAGTGCCATCTAACCCAAGGTGGGGAAGCAAGCCGGTAGTCGCATGTATGTAGACACCAAAGTTGGAGGTAAAGAGCTCCAAGCAACGGTGGATACGGGAGCGGATAAGGTGTACATGGCGAAAGAACTCGCCGATGAGATTAGCCTACCTTACAAAAAGGAGAAGGGCTATGTGAAGGGAGTCAATGTCGAGAGCCTTCCAATCCATGGAGTTGCTCGAAGTACAAACATCCAAATCGGACCATGGACAGGTAAGGTCGACATAACCGTCGCTCCCCTTGATGATCGGAAGTTCTATCTTGGAATGGACTTCCTCAATAAGGTGGAAGCCGTCATAGTTCCTCATGCTAGCACCTTGTTCCTAACGAGCAATGGGCAAGCGCATGCAATACCCATGAGACGGAAAGCCGAAAAGGAAAAGGTGCTAACTGCCCTTCACTTCACGGAAAGTAAGGAGGTAGGCCACCTATCCGCCCTCAAAAGTGATGAGGGACCCCCAAGTGTCATACCCAAAACATCACTTGAGAAGCTGACACAGAGAAGAGAACGTGCCCGAACAAGGATGGGGCGCAAGCTAGCGAAGGATCGATGTGCTAAGTAGTTGGCCACGACGCATCAAACCCACCAAGTGGAAAACAAGCAAGACGAGGCAAATCAGTGGCCAAGCATGCGAAGACCCAAAAGCAACGAGGACGTTGCCCTATTGGGTGGGGGAGGATGTCACGGGCCGCGTTTCCGAAGAGTTCTAGAATATTTCAGAGTCTTCCAGAGTAGTCTGGAATCTTCTGGAATGCGCTAGAATATTCTAGAGTCTTCTAGAACCTTCTGGAGTCTTCTAGACTCTTCCAGAACCTTCTAGAGAACTCTAGAAACTTCTAGATTGTTCTAGAAGCTTCTAGAATATCTAGGACTTTGTGGAGGTTCCTAGAACCTTCTAGGCTATACTAGAATATTCTATACTACACTCTAGAATGTTCCACACTATTCTACATATGTGTAGTGTCTAGGATATTTGTATAGAATATTCTGGAAGGGTAATATTAGCCGTAGGATCAAGTAGATTTCCACCATCCATTAAGGAGGTGGATGTGTATATAAACCCCTAAGGGGGCTCATTTGTAACCAAGTCATAAAAGTCATTCAAGCATTCAAGTGCAATATAAGAGCATTCTCCCAAACTCTCTCTCTTCACTAAGTTCTCTTAAAAGTGTGAGTGAGCTTACTTAGCTTCTTAAAGTCTAAGTCAAGCTTTCTTAAGGCTTACTAGCAAGCAAGGCAAGAATCCCAAGCAAAGTTTACTAGGCCGCTCGGGTCTAAGTTTGAGTGAATTATCAACCCGTGACACCAGGGACCTGGGTGTATCATCTACATTCAATGTAGGTGATCTCGCCCCTTATCTTGAGGATGAAGAAGATGGTGATGATTTGAGGGCAAATCACATTTAAGAAGGGGAGGATGAAGCAAATATCGTGCCTACACAAGTCCAAGAGAGCTCACAAATCCTTCTTAGTGCTCACAAGCTACAACAAAGGGGACTTAGCTCATATGCTGTTTTGGAGCTTCAATTCCAACCTCATTCTAAACCTTAAAGATGTGTTATTTTTCTATTTTGGGAAGGTCAAGAGGCCTTATAAAGGGTTTTATCCATCAAAATGAAGTTAAACCTATGGAGATAATAAGAAAGTCCTAAAACAGCAAGGTATATGTTAGCTGCAATTTTAACCTGGTTTTAACCCGATTTTGTGGGCTTGATTATTCAAGCTTAATATGGATTCAAAATGCTGAAAACCCACTCTTTGGGAACCTTCTTATGTCAGATAAAGGGCATAAAAAGAGTTATAGGTTAAGTCATTAGGAGATAGGTCAAATGAAGCCACTTTCATCAGGCTGTAGATTCTGATCCAGTCTGGACCACTTGGAGAGTTTGAGCTGTAACCTCCAAACGGTCCTTCCAAATGCCTTCCCACTTGATCCATATCAAAATAGACATTCCAAGCTTTCTAACAACACCTATTTGAGCTAATTTGGGTAAGTGTGGCAGATGTTATAGCTATTAGAAGTTGAAGGTTGTACACTAAAAGTGACAGGATATCATATCACTATCACCTTTTGTACTTGCTTTGCTTTTTGCTTTTCCCTTTGCTTTATGGACGTTTGAAAGTCCCTTTTTCTACTTTCTTTTAGCTTGTAAAAGGCTCTCATATATAAGGGAGGCCTTAGGATGGAATATTCAGATTGGAATCATATACAATAGCTCAAGCTTTCTCTCTCTAAAATCTTATTTCTCTTTATCCTCATTCTAAGGTGGTAAGTCTTTAGTGAAACCTTTATAGAAGTGTTGGTGGCTAAGCCTTTAGGCATTTTTTGGTGGTTCCTTAGTCTTGGTGGGTGGCTTAGCCTTTAAACCAAGTCATATCTTAAGCACAAGGAAAGTTTGCAACTAAACTCAAGCAAGCTACATCCGGCCCATCGAGTTCATGCTCCAATAGGCGCCACCTCTTGGTAGCTCGGCAGCCTCCCCCCACAGCTCCGGCATTGGCAGGCCCCTCAGTAGCCCTGAGTCCCTTCACTAATCAGGAAGAGAATGTGGGGTCTAATGACACCCCAGCAGCCTCCAATGATACGGGCGACTAGTAGTTTCTCCTTAGTTATTTCGGGTGTACTTTTTCTTTTAAGCATTATATACTCTTGGTATAACCCAGCTTTGTGTTAATGAGAATCACATTCCCTTACTTGTTTATCGTCACTTTATGTTAATGCTTTCCTTCTCGGGCTATATCCCTCCTTAGACAAAAAGAGGCACTGTCCCCCCTTCTAGTGCCATGAGACCTTTAACCCCTTGGGGGGCTAAAGGTGTAACGAATGGCCATAGGCCGTGCCTGAGGACCCTGAGCCCCTTTAGGGTTAAAGGTGTAGCAAACGTCCTTCGGTCACTCCCTAAGACCCTTGCCCTTTGGGGGTTAAAGGTGTAATGAACGGCCGTAGGTTGTTCTCTTAGATTAAAAAAGCCCAAGGTGCAAAAAAGCGCAAAGAGTCCTGGGGCTCAGGGCATGGGCTTCGAAGCGAAGGCCCGAGCTATTTGGACACGAGGTGCACTTTTAATAAAAAATACTCAAAGTCATGCCCAAACGGCATTTTTTTGAAATTAAGTTTTATAGTAGCATCAAATAAGGTATTGGACATCATGATAACCATGGAAAACGCAACGAATAGTAAAAACCTACGAACTCGATGCATCATCGAATTGATCCTCCATTTAAACCAACAATCAATACAAGAATATAAGACTTGAATTCACTACAATTACTAAAAAAAGACACAATTAATTACAACAATAAATCAAAACACAAAAAAAAGGAGGCAAACAGAACAGGCAGAGAAGAGCCACGACAGCAAGCGCAAGTAGCAAGCCAACAACAACATGACCCACAAAAGGGGGAAAAAATGGGCAGCAGCACAAGAAGCCCCCAATCTGCCTCTGGGGCTCAGAAAAAGGAGCAAATGAGAACAACAAGGAAAGAAAGACCCTCAGTGGTTCGAAAACCAGTGAAGAGGTCGAGGAGAAGAAGCAGAACCTCACTGTGGTTCAAAACCAGTGAAGGAGTGGAGGAGAAGTAGGGTGAAAGACAAACAATAGAAAGAAAAAAATAAAAAAACCCTCAGTGAGGTTTGAAAACATGGAAGGAACAAAGGAGAAAAAGGATTAGAAAGAAGAAGTGAAGAAGAAAGATGCCAGAGAAGAAATCGTACCTAGGTATCATGAATGCTAGCTAGGGTTTCGACCCTGGAGAAAAAAGTTGGAGGCAGACCAGCGAGCACCGAGGGTTTGTCACAAGTTCATTACTTTGAGCCCTAAAAAAAAATTTCCTTTTTTTAATTATGTTCTAGAAGGCGCCCAAGGCTTGCGCTTCGCGCCTCAGTAAAAAGCCCCAAAAAGCACCTAGGTGGGCTTTTGGAATGGGCTGCACTATACGCCTTCCTAGGTGCAACGGCTGGTGCCCCAGGCTTTTCTACGCCTATGCACGCCTGGGGTGCACTTGTTCAGACTAAGGTTGTGTTCTTGGACTTTAGCCCCTTGAGGCATAGCAAATGACCAGAGGTCGTGCCCTAATATTCACCTTATCGGTTTCCCCAAGATTCATCCGTGCAATGGTTGGTTTCTTCCCCCCCCCCCACTATATAATGAAGTTTATGGAGCGCCATTCCTTTGCCCGCTATCAGTCTAGTGAGAGAAACGAATCCTAGAGAGAGAAACTTCATTCTTTCCCTTTGCAGTTCTTCATCCTCGAACTAGGCAATCTTCAAACTCTTTCTTTAAAGCTTCAACCTCAATCTTCAAACTTTCAAGAGCCTTCCACCCTCAACATCCTTATTCATTTCCTACAGGTACGCGCAACCTTTCATCCTTTTGAATTCTCATTGTATTATTAAATAAGTCATATCTTCTTCCTATTCATCATCCAGTAAACCTCTTCCCAAGCGGTCGGCCGGTCCCTGGGAGGAGGGTCACCATCCTCGATTTTCAAACCTCTCGGCTAGGATTGATGACTGGGAAGTAACATTTTTTTCCTTAAAAAATCAGCACAGGAAGCCTAAAAGGATCCCTTATGCACTGCATGTCTATAAGCCGAGTCCCAGTACATGGTCCAACTGCGAAGTCTATAAGGATCCCTTGCAGCTTCCATGGTCTTCTTCACGTGCTTAGGTACCTAATGCAGCAACGTATCCATCATAGTGGTCATGAAATTCTTCAGGCCGTCCACAATGACGTACGCCTCCCTCTCGTGCGGTTATTGTCCGACTGAGTGGGGGGTTGCCCGGGAGCCCTCAGAGGCCTCTTACACCTCGTGGGCCTCAGGTACGTCAACAATAGGATTCTTATATCTCCTAAACCGATCTCGGTAGCATCGCTTACTATCATCGTACACCGTTCTTTCCTACAGACAGTGTCAATCTGTTTCCGCACAGATTTTCCTTCGGGGGTGGTGCGGAAAAGAACGAGCTTACGTGATGGCTGACGCTCCAGGCTTAGATTCCACTCTCTCTTTCAGTCCTGCAAAACAAAAAGCCCCACCCCCGATGTTGGATCCGGGAACGCCCCTCCTACGAGTAAGTTAGCAAGAATCTCAGGAGAAAAAATGACTAGTCTTCAGAGGAATAAAGTCCGAATCTTTCTTGAGAAAGGGAAATTGCTGCTTCCTGACATGTCAGAGTGTTAATTTCTTGCACAGATTGTTTGCCTTTTTTGGATTTGTTAGACGAGTATTTACAGGAGCTGTAGTTAGGGGTAAATATATAATTTCATGCATATTCTTCTCTTAGTGGGCCTGGAGAAGACGATCAGAGCCCTTCTATTTGGGCCTGTGCTTCTATTGTTGATGTTCGCAGGGAACCTAGGGGTTAGCCCAAATCACATGTGTAATTGAAAATTTTGAAATTTGAATAAGTTGAAATTTAATTTACTAGATTTACATGATTAATTTAAAGACACCTTTGTATTGTATTTTTTTATGTCGATCCTTTATATTATATTGGTTTTTAATTGAATGTACTTTAATCTTCATTCGTTCGTTCAACTAATAAAAATTAAATACTTTTTAACATGCTCAAGCAAAAAAAAAATAAAGTGATCAATTTTCGTGGAATTTTGAAATAAAGTACTAGATTTTTCGGGTCAAAAAAATAAATATTTATTTATTCAGAAAAGAAAAAATATTTATAAAAGCTATAAACATAAAATCCAAACACAAAAATTAAAAGAATAAAAGTAATAAAATATGTTTAATGATGGTTGCATGACAAATATTTAATTCAATTATCCAAGAATGAGTTCCATTAGCTAAAAAAAATGATGAAATATAAGTTTCAAAAAAGTGTAACTTTTGCTGATGTGGCAAACTTAAGTTCTCAGGTTGAAAATGCTCTGATAACTGGGGCCTTTAAATTCAGACTGCAAAGACAATCTAATGGTTTGCTCGTAAGGGACAACGGAGAAGATAGAAGGGGGGTGAGGCGAGGGGAGTTCTCCAGTGGTTGCCTCACTGCAAGGGCCTCACGGGGAAGCTCACTGAGATGAACCGGCTCACTCCCACCTTTTGCTTGTTTTTTTTAAAAAAATATTTTTAATTAGTTTTTCTTTGTTCTGTTGATCCCAAAAATAAAGTTGTGTGTTATAAAGTGGGTCAATGAGTATTATTTTATTTGGTAAGTTAAAATAGTGAACCCTTCATTAGAAAAAGGAGGATTGTGAGCCAAAAATTAGCTCATAAGCTGATAAGGTAGAGATAAACCCCATTGATGAGCCGGAAAAATGACTCATTGGCTCACCACTAGGAATTTTAATGTGCATGCCTACCTCCCAAAAAAAAAAAAAAGAAAAACAGAAAATGTAGAAAAAAGCTAACAGAAAAATGTAATACAGTTGCCGCTGGCACGCGCAGGATTCTCATCGTTGCCGTTGAACCCGGGCATAGCAGGGCAAAATCGTCACGTCAATCACTTGAATTTTCTTCGTCTCTCTCTTTGTGCTTTCCACAGTGCCCCTCTGGTATTTCCTTCGAGTTCCTCCTCGCTATGTGCAAACTTTGTTCGATCTACCAAAACAAATTTGAAGCACAAGTACAAAGAGGTGTGATTTCTCTTTTCATTCCCCTTCTTGCATTCTATTTTTCTTTTTTTTTCATTGTGATCATTTGTTACAAATATTTAGTTATCTCTGCTTCATTTTGTCTGTCCTCACCAGTTAATCATACTGTATGATAGCTGCATTATGGGCTTCCTTCATTGATTTCATGCAAAAATCATAGAAACATGAGCCGGGCATCTTCTACTTTTTGTTGGGTATTTGATCTTGTCATATGACACGTTATTTGAAGGATCTTGTTCATATTTATGTCTCTGTGTTGGTGATTTTGTGTTGATACCTTCCCGGCCTCTTTTAATCTTGGGCTGAATTATTCATTTTATCCAGAAAAAGATGCAAGAGAATAGAAAAATGTCCAATGGCAATGGGCCTCCCCTCATTTTGGACATGGAAGACTTCAAGGTGAATATTAACTCATAATTCCGCTTATCTTTTTCTGTGGGTAGATGTAAAGATTTTTAGGGATCCCATGAATTTTGTATGGTTGTATTCACCTGTTCAATTGCATTGGAATATTGCCCTTTTGGTAGTGAATGAAGAACAAGAAAGATTGAATTTTGAATTTGAGGTGAAATTTTCATGCATTCTGCAGGGAAATTTTTCATTTGATGCTTTGTTTGGTAGTTTGGTGAATGAATTGCTCCCATCTTACCAAGCTTGCAATGGGGATGCACCCGATGGTGCACATGATCCTTTGCCAAATGGGATTTTGCGGATTTCATCAGATGCTAGTAAGACAGCACAAGGGTTGTCCACGCCTTTGTTTCCAGAAGTGGACGCTCTGTTGGCATTGTTCAAGGATTCTTGCAAGGAGTTATTTGATCTTCGTCAACAGGTATTTGTCGAGCCTTGAGACGAGGTTGATGTGATTCATCATTTTTTTTTTATTATACCCATATAGTTGTCTTATCTATGTAAATGTGGTGGTTATTGGATATGAAGGTTGACACAAGGCTTAGTGGTCTTAGAAAGGAGGTTTCTCAACAAGATGCTCGGCATCGCAAGACGCTTGCTGAGGTTAGTTGTCAAATTGGACATTGAACATTTCTTTAATACTAGTTAGCTTGTTTTGCCTTTAGAAAAATACGGCCAAGTATCATTGGCAAAATCTTTGTGTTAAGTGTATACATGATTAGAATGTGCCACCAAAATAGTTGAACATTTAGGTCATTGCCTTTGTTGCCTGCCTGTCGCCTTTCAGCTCCCTATGTAGATGAAGCCTTGTTAGGAATTTACACGTTGAGTCCTGGCCTTTTCCAAATGGAAGCGTCCCAATGGCTATGGGGTCATACGCTGCTCAAAGTCACCTGGGATATTGTTTTTTTTTTTTTTTTTGTGTTGGGTTGTTGATCAGAGCGATATTGTTTGTTCATGTGATGTATGATGAGATCATACTTTCAGAAGTCTAACACATTTGGAATGGAAAAAGGGTTTGGGCAAAAACTCCCTTCTTCCCCTCATGCTTGTTAGTTGTGTTACCTCTGACTAGTTATTTTGCTGTTAACATATTGGACTTGCAATGTCAGTATAGCATCTGACATCTGTTTCTCACAATATTTGACAAGGTTTAAGGTACAGAGGGAGTCAATCTTAAGCTTCATACATAATTCAATCATGCCTAAGAAACTTTTATAACTGGGGGCTTGGAAGAACAATGTCTTGTACTCATATCTACTATGTCTAATGTTTTGCAGCTGGAAAGAGGGGTAGATGGATTATTTGATAGCTTTGCAAGGTTGGATTCACGTATTTCAAGTGTCGGACAGACTGCAGCTAAAATTGGAGATCATTTGCAGGTTAATGCATAGTGTGGTTACTTTCTTTTTCCTCTCCTTCTAGTAGTATGTTCTATGGCTTTAGTAGTTCGATTTCTCTATTTCTGGTGGTCGTCATCTCTGCTTTTAATGTGTATTTTATTTACGTTTTCAGATTTAGATTCGCCTTTTTATTTTTTGAAACAGGGTTATAACTGAATTTTATTTATCTCATGTACTAAAAACTGGAAATATTTTTGGATGGTCATGTGCACATAGCTTCTGCCTACAGAGGCAACATTGCGTATATGTGGACCTTCTCAAACCTCACTTTAGCAGAATAGGTTGGTTCATATGGAATCTTTGTTCTTTCATGTTTGAGATTGTTTCTCAACCCAAAAATCCTATGCCATAGTGTACGTCGAGTTTTCAGTTCATTATTTCCCTCAACTCTAGGCTCTATAATACTTTGATTTCGCTGTGTGTGTTGGATTTTCATGGCATGAATGGAGGCTGGTCTCATCTAACGTTCTCAATACCCTACTTGGATAAGAAACTCATGGTATGGGGTCTCCTAATAAATGTGTCATCTTCGTGGCCAGAGTGCAGATGCTCAGCGAGAAACAGCCACCCAAACAATAGATCTCGTAAAGGTATCGTTGATTGCTGCCATTTCAGAACTAGACTGTCTCTATGGGTCTAACAAAGTTGACCTTTTTGTTTTTAAAATTAGCAGTATTTGATGGAGTTCAATAGCACTCCTGGAGACCTTATGGAACTTTCGCCTCTGTTTTCTGATGACAGCCGAGTTGCTGAGGCAGCTTCAATTGCTCAGAAGCTACGTAAGATGTTCCACTTATCCCCTTTACCTGTGTTTATATGAATTGAAAGGCACAATTTTCAGTAGATAGAATTGAAGGATTGTTGGCTGATAGCTCTTGTATTACATTTCTGAATTGATTTTCGGATCAAAAATATATATTTGTTACATTTGTTTCTGTTTATCACAGGATCATTTGCTGAGGAAGACGTCGGCAGACAAGGCATCGGAGCACAATCAGCTAGTGGAAATGCTACTGCTAGCAGAGGATTGGAAGTTGCTGTTGGTAACCTTCAGGAGTATTGTAATGGTGAGTTAATTCTTTGCCGAAGACATGTTGCAATAGCCAACCCCTCTTCACGGAAATGGGATTATGGGACAAAACTTGCAGATATACAAGCCTAATGCATGAAAATTGAAAGAAACCTGGTTATGCTATTGAGAATGCGTCAATGATCAATCAAATAAGTAACTAGTCTCTCTTTCGGTTAAATGTGTTAGAGAAGCTATGACTTAAATGTTTGAGGATTCTTCTTTCGTGATTTTAAAATTAAACATAGGATTTTAAAAATATTAACCTTGGTTTGTAAAATTAAGATATAAGAATTCTGGAAACTGCCTGTCTTTAGTTTGTTATATCAAGTTCTTTTGCTTTCTCTAATCCTTGTTTTGATATTGATATGCTATACTGTTACTGGTTTTCGCCCCTTTTAGAATTGGAGAATAGGTTATTACAAAAATTTGATGCTGCATCACAGAGGAGAGAACTTTCAACGATGGCTGAATGTGCCAAAATATTGTCCCAGGTAATTCAAACATTATTCCTTCTTTGTATTAGCAGTCTTGTTCTTTCTTTGATTGCTTTGTCAGTCTCATGATGATTTTGTCAAGCATTGCTATTATTTGAACTTCTCTTTGGTGTCACCTAAATGTGTAGTTCTTCGCGATGATATTGGCATGCTAAACGTTGTCATCGGTTTTCACTAAAGGGAGAATCTTCTTGTCAATTAGTATTATGTGAGGATAAAGAGAAATGTAGAAGTGTAGGGAAAGTTTTTCCGGGAAATAAAAGAAAATTACAAAATTTCCCTGCTCAGCTTCAGCTAAACCTCTTGATAGTGTATGTGCTGAGCATTCTGATCATGATTCCGTACCGAGGTGAAAATGCCAAGAAATGGATTTTCCATCCCCGATGCAGGAAGCAGTAAAAGGAGCATCATGAAGCATCAAAAAATTGAGCAGGAGCTTTGTTCACAAAGGGGCTCTCCCTGTTCCACCTGGAGTTTCAGTCCCTGCTGAAGGATAGAGTATAAGAACCAGCAAAAAGGGAGCATAAAGCCCTGGAGAAAATTTTGTGTCATGTGGGGTGTGACTGGTTTCTGAACACATTAGCAATTTTTAAAGCCCATACTTGCTAATTGCTACTGCAGACATCATTCATAATAAACTGGGTAGAGGTGGAGATGGCTGCTATCATTTTTCCACTCGAGAATTTTTTGGACTAGGGATTCAAAATGCTTTTCCGTTCATGATTACGGTAACGGGTAAAGTACAGCATAATTGCACTAATACATTGATCATGTAGTTTGTGGTTCTCATGGCGTGAATTCTTTGAGAAGATGCACCAAACTTGTGCTTGGAAAGCTTTACTTCATAATGCTGTTTCACGTTTCAGAACGGTTGCAGAATGATTGTTGTGGTGGTATCTCTACTGTTGTCCATTTCATAATTTTCATTGTGGGCTTTCCAATGGAGAATTTGATGAACTGCTCAAATGCAACTAAACATGGTTTGCTGAACTTCAAACCTTTTCACCTTGGAGATGTCTAAACACCACTTGACTGATACCTGGAGAACCTTGAGGCTTGCATGTACATATGAAGTCCAAACTTTGACTTGTTTCTTTCTATCCTCCAACCTTGGACTTGAGTAAAGCCTATTATCAGCTTCTTGAGCTTCGTATTCGACACACTTGCTAGGATTTGAAAGGACGTAAAAGGTCCAATGGGAAAGTATCTGCCAACGTGATTTCTCTCCCCAGGAAAAAGTAAGCCTTCTTTGTGCCTGGACATAAGCATCATAGAGCCCCAAAAAGAGTGAAAAGT
The DNA here is from genome assembly GCA_029747015.1 of Carnegiea gigantea. Lineage (NCBI taxonomy): Eukaryota > Viridiplantae > Streptophyta > Magnoliopsida > Caryophyllales > Cactaceae > Carnegiea > Carnegiea gigantea. The sequence goes on from JAKOGI010000375.1 coordinate 169,570, forward strand.
TTATTGGACTAATTGGAGCCATCTGTTGGGGACTAGTACGTCCCATGAGGAAGATCATCTATCAGTTGGTGCTAAGCGCTAGGTGACAGTGTAACAGTATTTCATATTATATGTCTCTTTCAAAGTTGGTACTATGCCCTATGTGACAGTGAAACAGTATTTCATAGTATCTGGCTGTTTCAAACAAGCACTTTGAACCTCCGTGGCCAAAAAAAGAAGGGTCGAGATTTTTTCAAGGATACTGGCATTTTGGACCGTTAGAACCTCTAGGTGATGAGTTTGGTACGCTTGTTATAAATTTTTTATTTTTATTGAATAACCATTGAAGTACTCTCATTTGTATACGTCATTGTAACATTCAAATAACTACTTTTACTGAACTCCTATATGGTAAGTGCAACTGCCTTATGCTCAACAGGGTCAGGTTTTTGACAAGATGGAAAATTGTTAAGAGTATCATACAAACTCAATTTTACCATGTAAGCGGCCCTTCAAAAGATGGAAATAACCTCTTTTTCAACCACATCAATCATTGTAAGGTCCTGAATGGCAATTATGTGAGGATCAACTGGAAGCTTATTCTGGATCCAATGTGTGGATGAATAAGCCAAACTTTCTGAGCTCAAGATGACTATCCTGCATCTGTTGGTATTCAATGCTAGTTATTGAGACACCCAAAAGTTCTATTTACATGTAAGAAGAAGTATAACATTTATCATCACTACTTACTAGTGCTGGATCCATGTAACTAGGAGATGAACAGAACTCCCGAAGCTGCCATTTTTTTTTCTTTATTTATTTGAAAATGGTTCATTGAATGCTCTCTTTGGCATATAATATGAATTATGCTGCTGGAAGATTTTTATCAATTTTCAGGCAGTGACTTCTTTGTCATTTGCTGAGCAGTTTAACAGGGGAAGCAGCGCCATGCAGCATTACGTGGCAACACGTCCAATGTTCATTGATGTGGAGATTATGAATGCAGATAATAGGTTGGTTCTTGGTGAGGAAGGTTCGCCACCAAGTCCCAGTGATGTCGCTCGTGGACTTTCGACATTATACAAGGAGATAGCAGGTTTGAAAGTTTAATCCTGATTCATTTTCTTTCCTCGTCCTAATTACTATAAAGAAAAGGAAAGTGAAGTTTCAACGTAACAGTGAAATCTGACTCTTCATATATGAATTTCTGGAGTATTGTACTTTCCCTGATCCCTTTTCCTCTAATGTTGTAACAGATACTGTTAGAAAAGAATCATCCACTATTATGGCTGTATTCCCTTCGCCAAACGAGGTTATGTCAATCCTTGTTCAGGTACATTGCTAGGAGTCACCCTTTCCCTTTCTCTGTCTTGTTTTCTTGGCCTACTATATGCCCTTTTGCTCAATAATTTGCAATCTATCGGAAGATTATGTATGTTAATAACCCTGTTTGCTAAGCCTTTGTCTAACTTGATCTAGAGAGTTTTAGAACAAAGAGTCACATCCCTGTTGGACAAGCTGCTGCCCAAACCATCTCTAGTCCATCCACCTGCACTTGAAGATGGTGGACTCCTAGCGGTAAGATTTCATTCCCTTCTATGCTTCTGTCAACCTTTGCTGCATTGGAAGAAGCCTTTTATCTTGGTTGAATATTGGTGCAGTACCTCAGAATGTTGGCTGTGGCATATGAGAGAACACAGGAACTTGCAAGGGACCTTCGGGCAGTGGGCTGTGGTGACTTGGATGTTGAGGGTAATCATCTTTGTTGTTTGCACATCCTTTGGATAATATACTGTGCTACAATAACTGGCAAAGGCCTTGCTGATAAAGCATTGTTGCTTCTTGTAATACCATCTACCATGTGCCCCTTATGTATAGAACTGCTGCTATCCAACACTTTTGCTATGTTTTGTGATACTATTCTTGTTCTTGAGATGCTTATGGGATCAAACATGGTCACATTTTGTCATGATATCACTGATCTGACAGTGAGTTGTTTGGTGATGAGATGCAAGTTGGAATAGGTCTTGACTTTTTCACTTTTCAAGCAGCCATTGTCCATGAACTCTTGGCAAATATTAGTCAGGAAATGCGAACCTGTGGATAATAAACTGTAAATTCTTCCTGTGAATCCCTCCTCTAATTTTTTTTTTTTTTTTTTTTGGGGGGGGGTGGGGTTGTGAAAGTTGGCCGTTGGCCTTATAAGGAAGCGTATTGCTTTTGAGCTGTTGATATAGGGCCAAGCCTGATAAATTTTTGGCCTAATGACGACTAAATAGTGGGATTTTGTGATTTACAACTGCTCCTATCTTGACAAATTGTCAAACATAAAGTGATTCGAGGTTATCTGTGAAACATTAGTAAAGCATTCTCCTTCAGATGTTCATAGGTTACGATCAGTGCCATTAGGCTTTCATATTTTCCTTATAGCTTGGACCTTGGAGGACCTTTAATATTCATCATTCTGCTTGCTTTTAGTTAAAATGAAGGAAGTATTGGTGTGAACTTCATCAACTATTTGAAAATGCTGAATGTAATAGCTGAAAGTTTTTGTGGATGTCTCAGGTCTAACGGAATCTTTATTTTCTACTCATAAAGAGGAGTATCCTGATTATGAACAGGCCTCACTCAGACAGCTATACCAAGCAAAGGTTGGGCCTTGTGCTGCCTCTTTTCGTGGATATCTCTCAGAAATATCAAGTCCAATACAGTTGTGATAGTAAATTGTTGTTTTGCTTGATGTTTAATCTACTTTGAAGATGGAAGAATTGCGTGCAGAAAGCCTTTCTGATGTTAGCGGAACTGGAAGTATTGGGCGATCTAAAGGAGCTTCTATGGCATCTTCCCACCACCAGATATCAGTTACTGTGGTGGCAGATTTTGTGCGCTGGAATGAGGAAGCAATAGGTAGATGCAATGTTTTTTCGCCTCAGGTAATTTTAATTTTTTTCCACTGGCTTTCTATTTCTAGCACTTTTCCAGAATTTTTTTAATGCTAAACACTTGTTTTTCATTGTTCAGCTGAAGTTTTAGGCAATTTGTCTGTAAATAGCGTATACACTATCTTGGACATTCATAGTTATTTGTAATCTTAGCGACTTGATAATGATAATCACTGGTAATGCCTTTAATTGCCAGATTCCAAAATCATGAATGTTGCAACATTGCAAGTCCAATCCCCTACCTCTGTTTTTCTTTTTTTTTGGGGGGGGGGTCAATAGTCTGATATCGTCTAAGTATCTTGCTAAATGGTATGTCTTTTCTGCATGGAGCACATACTTTTAGTGCACATTCCAGTTATACGCAGATTGCAGAACAAAGGAATTAGAACGTTCTAGTTCCGTATGAAGTACACGCTCTATTTGCTGACTCTGAGTGACTCAGATCCTTTCTTTGATCTCTTCGTTACGCACTTGTCATGCACACTTGCCATTTCAGATTAAGCCTATAATGTATGGAATTCTCAAAAAATGTGGCAAGTGCAAGCTTTGGATACGCTTCTTTATCTAACTCTTATTCTTGAGGCCAAATGATTTCTGTTTTGGCACCATTTTTGTAATCTGAGAAAGTTAGCAGCCTAATGGAACTCTGGGTAAATTGTAAATTTGTCCTGTTGCAGTAAAATATGGGCTATGCTCTTTGATATATTTGACTTGTGGATTCGCCTTGCCGTTGTCAAACGCAAACAAGATAACTCGGGCACTTCTGATCATAGCCATGCAGCTGTGGAGTGACATACTGTGATTTTATTGCCTATAACTGTGTTCATACTTTATGATTCACTCTAGTCACATCAATCTATTTCATGTGTTCATAATGGCAAATGGTGGTTAGGAGCATATGAGTTATTGTTAGTTGGGGGGGGGGGGGAATGTAACTTTTGTAACTGAAAGATGTTAACTTTTGATATATCATACAGCCTGCTATTCTTGCATCCAATGTTAAGGCTGTTTTCACTTGTCTCCTGGACCAAGTAAGTGTGTATCATTGGTTTTTCTTCCTAGGCTTCCATATTTTGAGAAATTAGATTGCTTATCTCTTCTTTACTTGGTTATACTTAGGTCAGTCGGTACACGACTGAAGCGCTAGAGCGGGCTAGAGAAGGCCTGACAGAAGCTGCGGCACAGCGGGAAAGATTTGTATTGGGAACAAACATTAGTAGAAGAGTGGCAGCAGCAGCTGCTTCCGCTGTAATTACATCACGAGTTCTCTGCTGGACATCCATACAAATACTTAAACCAATACTGATATTGTAGAGCAAAATGTTCTATGGCTCATAGCGTGCATTCGTGCAACTTAACAGGGAACGTTTGTCGATGTTCCGTAATTTCATTGCTCTCAATTGATGTCAATTGCTTATTTGTAGGCAGAGGCAGCTGCTGCTGCAGGTGAGAGCAGTTTCAAAACATTCATGGTTGCTGTACAACGTTGCGCCAGCAGTGTGGCCTTAGTCCAGCAAGTACGTAAAAGGCTCCCTTGTTTTTTAACCTACACAAGTGAACTCAATCGTCTTGTGGAAGAAGCACTCAGAGAAAACTTTCATTTGCAGTTTTTTGCCAATTCCATATCTCGGCTTTTGTTGCCTGTTGATGGAGCACATGCCGCATCGTGTGAAGAAATGGCTGCAGCTATGTCCAAGGCAGAAGCAGCAGCTCATAAGGGGCTTCAGCAATGCATTGACACTGTGATGGCTGAGGTCTGATCTGGAACGCCTGTCTCTTAGCATGATTGCGGGCACTGCTCCAATTAGGACATGTTAGATTTAAATTTATAAAAGCTTTATCTCCTTCGATTTTCTGCTCTGCTGCCTGGGGTCAATAAGAATTTAAGCTTATTAATACTCAAAATTTTCTGCTCTTTCTATTGCTTTTGTCATTGTACATGATCTGTATTATTGGTCCTAATACAGGCAGAAAGATTGTTGTCTGTGGAGCAGAAGGCAACTGATTTTCGGTCACCGGATGATGGGATTATTGCTGATCATAGACCTACAACTGCATGCACTAGGTAGAGCTGCTTATGAATATCCTGGTTGCTTATACTGTTATTGGTTGGAGTTGGCTGTGAAGTTAAATCTGAATTTCTGAGTTAATGTAGCACATGGAAATGGATATAGATGAATGCTTTCATTAGTTTCATATGCGCACTGAGAATGGATCTCACTGATTTTGCTTTGACTCAATGACTGCTTCATGAACGCGATGATTTTGAAGTTTAAAGTAACTTAATTCAGATGTTGACTTCTTTTTTACTTTTCTGTTAAAATCCAATTTTTATGAAGCTCTGTTTTCAAAATTTTACTATTGCAGAGTTGTCACCTACCTTTCTCGTGTGCTTGAGTCCGCTTTCACTGCGCTGGAAGGGCTCAATAAGCAGGCATTTCTTACTGAATTGGTATGATGAATTTCGACTCACTATTGCATTGATATACTATTACAAAAACTTTTAGGACTCTGATAATTTTGTCTCTTATATCAATGGGTTTCAATCTAATTTTTTTCCCCCCTTTTTTGGGACAAAAAAACTAGAATGTGTTCATCTATCGGGAACAAAAGGTTGAATGCAATGCAAGCATCCTATGAAAGGACTAATACATCTCAAATAGATCCTATCCGCAAAATTTACCGCATCAAAAGAACCTTGGCGGAAAATTCTACAGTTCAGTGAAAGAGTTTTGATCAAATTATCCTTCTCGACTCAATATAGGACAACTTGGATGTGGTTTATGGATGTTCTTTTTGCAAAAGTGGTCATTATCACATGAATATGCTTTTTTCTTTATTAAAAAAAAGTACTTCGAATATGCTCAGTTTCTCTGTTTGTGTGTCTGCTGAGGGATACTCACCATATGTTAGTAGAAATAAGGCAAATCAATAAACTAACATCTGGGGAAAATAGTATAGTTAATGGTCCCTGCTTCAAGCTCTGTGCAAGTAAGATCCGTACTTTGCTGACAAGGATATCTCTTTGTTGACTTATCTTGAGTTGTGGTTCTGTTTTGGTCTGTGGTTTGTCAGTCTGAGAATTAACCAGATCGTAACTCCATATTGATTCCAGTTTCATAACATTTGTTTCTGTTCCCTGAAACCATCTTTACTTAATCTAAACCAAAGTATACAGTTATACCTATTTTTGTATGTATGTGTGTGTTGCCGGGCAGTGAACATGTGTTTGATTGACCCACAGAAAACTATGATATGGATGTCTGATGTATATGAATGTGCAATCTTTCTGATTGTTCTGGAAACAAAGAAATGAAAATATTGACAAGAAAGTAACTTACAAGTAGAGTATATCTATTCCCTTATGATCCATTGACCAACTACAATTATTCGTCTCATTTTTTGAATGTCCTAAGCATCATTTAAAATGCTTGTTTTAATGCTTTTGAGTGGGAAAAAACAAGAAAAGAAAATGCCTCATAATTTATTAGCAAAAAGCAAGGCTACAGGTGGGTAGTTTTCTGTCCTTTTCTGCCCCCTGTTCCTTCTCTTTGTCTTCTTTTTTTTTTGGGGGGGGGGGGGGGGGGTGGGGGGTGTTGCTGGTTCAATTCTCTGCAATGTTGCTGAAATTGTTAATTTCCACTGATTCGAGTGTTAACCTCTGATCGACAGTACCAAATAACAGGGAGTTTTTAATCTTCTTTGGATGCCAAAATCTCTAATAGCATGCTACCGTGTAGCCTCAAAAACTCCATGAACAAACTCAATATTCACCAGAAGTTCCAATATCCTAGGCAATTTCCTTTAGAAAAAAAAGGAAACTATGCAACAAACGTGCTTGCTTGTTCTCTACTGGGTTTCATATTAGTCTTCCTTAAAACTAGTGAAGGTTGCTTTTTGCTTAAGGATTGGGCGTGTTTTGTACTTTGTTTTAATAGCATGCTTTTGTTTTTCTAGGGGAACCGCTTGCACAAAGTGCTCCTCAATCACTGGCGAAAGTTCACTTTTAATCCGAGGTAATTTCTTGGAATTATGGCCGCTGCTATTGCTTTTGCTTGTGCTATATTCCTTTCCTTCAAAGTTGGTTAATATTGACTTCTTGTGATGAGTATAAGCTCTACATTCTCTTTCCAATAAGAAGTGGAAGAAGTTTTGACCGGCAAGGACAATTGAGGTGGAGTTACAGAGTTTAATCTTGTAGCGTGGACTGTTTTCAGTTGAATGCTTAGGGATATGGTTCTGGGGATTTAAAATCAAAGTAGGATGGAAGATTTCACAGTTACCTCCCTGAGAAGACAATGCTCACTGCCCCGAAAGACCCTGCCTAGGAAAAAAAGCTTTCTCCATGTATAAAAGTGCATTAGGCACTATTTGCAAGGTTTGCAAATTTTTGTTTTATATTGTTTCCCTGAAGTAATATTCATTTCTCTATGCTCCTTTGGCTGGGAAAGGTGCACTAGCAGGCTCATTAGCGGTAACTGTCGCACAGATATCTGTGTTTTGTTCAAGCTTGTGGCAAAGTCAGTTAGCGTCTGTGGTTGCACACCTGGACCTCCTCTGGCTCTTTACTGATGATCTTCACTTGGGTTGGGGTCATAGTTGTTGCTAAACTAATGCATGATAGCAAATTATTGAGTAAACCAAGAATTGAGGTGTGGTGTGTGAAAACATTATCTTCTATCTAATATTTTTCAATTCCTATGTTCCACAGAGAGAGAGAGAAGGGGGGGCGCGTGGCTCCCTATAAGCCATAAGGGCAGTTCTTGGGAGCATTAACTTGTCATTTCTAAGGGTGAAGCTTTTTTTCTTGGCCCTTTTTTCTTTTTTTTTGGCTTTCTTTTTTGGGTTGGGGGGGTGGGGGGGAGAGGGGAAAGGGGGGATGTAGTTAATTTTAGAAGTGGATTTCCCATTAGTGACTGCCACTGAATTTTGAATTTCCATGTGCTATTAATCTATTGTGCCCTAGTGTGAAATGCTAGAAGGGATGAAGTTTGGACCAATTTTTCAAAAAACCACTTACAAAATACAGGGTGACATATATCCATCTTTATTAACAGGTCAAACAAATTATATAGCTACTTGTTGAGTTTATGTGGCCCTTTGGAATCAGTTTCACTACATAAAGATGGCAACGTTTGAATATCCCTCCACTCCATTATAGTGGGACCCACACTTGGTGTCGGTCTTGTACTTATTAAAATCTTTCGATCCCCATTTCATAATTTTTTTTTTTTTGGGTTATTGTTTTTTTCCCTCTGGCTATGTGATCATGTTAAATTTGCATATGGCTTCATCTTTTTGTTTATTCCGTCTAGTGGAGGGCTGCGGCTGAAACGTGATATAACAGAGTATGGGGAATTTGTACGCAGCTTCAATGCTCCTTCAGTAGATGAAAAATTTGAAGTCTTGGGAATGTGAGTTCTCTTGCTTGTGAAAATTGTGCAAGATCTTTTTTTTTAGCATTGGTGATAGCTAAAATTTGCTGTGTCTCCAGCTTGGCCAATGCCTTCATTGTTGCTCCTGAAAGTCTTTCTACTTTGTTTGAGGGGACTCCAAGTATCCGTAAAGATGCACAAAGGTACCATATGCACTGTCCCCCCTCCCCCTTTGTAGGCGCATGCTCTAGGGGCTAGATGGCACAACTTACAACCTCCCTCTTAACTACTGAATCAAGATGAGGACTTGTTTGTGTTTACTCAGACCTTAAATTTGACCTCAAGTATTCATGTGTTTGGACTACTACGGACTCAGTGGCAGGTGTCTTTGACACCCTTTACATGTGCCCGTGTGCCATGTTGGACACTTCTAGCTGAGTTCAAACCCGGAGACTTGAGATTACCCATGTATGCTAGAAGTCACTTTTTCCTCTGCCCCCAGTATCGCTTTGTCAATTTTTAATGCATGGCAGCTTGGATTTATGTTCCGTATGTTAATTGTGCATTTATCCGAATTCCCTTCCCCAAGTAATGAGAGGCTGAAATCCCTCTCCCCCTCCCCCCTTCTCCCCCCCCCCCCCGCCCCAAAAAACTCACCCCCAAAAACCAAAAAAAAAAAAAAAAAAGGTTGTTAGGGGACGTCCAGACTTGAACACTGCATTATGCTATTATGCTAAGAACATGGTTTACTGACTCAGCTATGATATTGTTTTTGTTGTTTTCTGTCTCTGGTGTCTCTTTTCTTATTAAGAATTTCTCATCATCTAAAATTCTACTCTTGATTATGAATCCAGTTTTATTCAGCTTCGGGACGATTACAAGTCTGCAAAACTTGCCACAAAACTCAGCTCATTATGGAGTTGATTTGAGGTTGCCAATGGAAGTGAAATGAGGAGCAGACATTACTTGGCATCAAGCTCCTTTTGAAGCGGGTTGCCGTTCTTGTGGGGCTTCCATTGCAGTCCGTATTTGCTTGACACAGAGTAAAATTCGAGCTCTTGTTTTTTCTTCTTTGTTTTTTTTGGGGGGGGGGGGGGGTGTGGTAGCTGAGCAATTTTTGTGTGGAAGCTCCATTTTCTTTTGTGGTTACGTTTGTTTTTTCAAACTCTCTCCTGATGAGTTTCTTTCAAACTCCAACTTTGTTTTTTGTGATTTTCTGGGGCTCTTTTTCTGAAGTTAAGACAGATATGATGTACTCTGTTACTTTCGAGATGGAGAAAGGCAGATGAGAATGAGACTGCTGCTCCATCTCTGATCTGATGGGTTTCTAACAGTTTAATGGAAGTTTTCATTAGTTGAGCAGTTGTCAATGTCTCAAACGCTTGATTGATCTTTTGTAGCTCCAGCAAGTGTTATGATTCTCGTTTATTCGCCAGTCAGTTATTTTAGTGACACTGAAATGTGGATTTGTGTATTTTGGGTTGTATCTTGTAATGCTTAGTTCGATGCAAACAATTTTATAATGTAAATAAGTTTGTACTGTGTTTTCATTTTTTTGTTTGGTTATAAGATAGTTTTGCAAATAATGACTATCTTGTAATCATAATTACAATATACTATGTAATTATGTTTGCATTACAAAGTTGATTGTATTACATTACATTCAACCAAACATCACATAAAATATGAGAGCCTAAAACAGGTGGAAACTATAGATATGTCCAGGAAGTTAGATGTCGGTGTTCCAGATTGAAAAGATGGAACTGGTTTGAATTCCAGAGGGAGACATGCATTACCCTTGCAACTAATCGAACGAAAGAAAAAGAGTAAATAAGATGTAAAATCGGATCCACTAATTTTCTTCAAAAGCTCAATTTTGGAGCGTCGTTCACTTTAAAGAAAATGGAAAATAACTGTCATATATTTTTGACAAATATCTAGTCTGAAGCGCTGATTTCCCTTCATCACTATCTTCCGTTAGTGTTAAAAATTTCTCAAGCCGACAGAGTATAGTCGACGATAAGTCTCCTATGCACAAAAACACATGAAATCTTGAATCTTAGACTTCTATTACGATACCAGTAGGGCTGAGTGAGGAACAAAATATAATTGAGTCAGTTATATTTACAGTAGCATGGCATCAACCGTTAAAAACATCAGTACAATTTCCTTTTTAGCACATAGACTAGATCTGGTAAAACTGATCCAAAACCAAAAGCCTGGACCTATATCGGGTCTGGCATCTGAAATAGGCTGATCCAAAGTAGACTCGAAATCTAAATTGATCAGAGCTGAACCATACCTGATCCGAAATTTCCAACAAAATTTCTTATTTTTGAATGACATGTTTATTGGATAAAAAATCGATTGACCCAAAGTCGGACCAAAATAAAGTTCACTGACTTGAAATATCGTTTGACCTGAAATATGACACAACCTAAATTTAACCCGATCCATGCTCGAATCAAATGACCAATTTACTAGATCTAACACAGGCCCATACATCTGCAAAAAAAAAATGCGCATCCGGGGAATCGAACCCCGGTCAGTACCGTGGGAGGGTACTATGATACCACTACACCAGATGCGCTTGGCTTGACTGCATGTAATAGACAATAGCTCTTGTAAGTTACACACTAACTTAACTTTGGACCTCCCAAAAATGTAAAATTATGGTTCCTAGTTTGGTGATTACCGAGAGAACGTGCCGAATTTCTCAATTAATTGATTGTTAGGTTGGACTCTTAGAACATATTATATAAGGTACGTTAAAAAAAAAAGAAATAGTAAACGGGTTGTTGTTTGAATGACATCGACATAATAAAATTTTTTCATTCCCACTCTTTAATGTTATTATGTTTGTATATATACAGTATGATATGATTTAAATTTCAGTACACCAAAAGATATTTTAGTAAGTTTTGTGCGAGACCATCTCATAATAACTTATATTGTGAGATGTATCACACACTTATTAACCACCACATAAATTTAAAAGAAAAATGTCTGCCACGTAGATAGTTTCACAATAAATTTCGCTGAGACCATCTCATATAAATTTTTTTAAAGATATATATTTATACATAATTACTAATGATCGCGGGTCCTTTTTTTAAATGTTAATATATCAATATAAGTATTCTAAATCTGCATGCTCCATTGTTGATGAAGTTCGTCATTGCTCTGGAGCTTTGGAAAGAAATTTAGAAGACATTATATACAATGACTCATATTCAACAAATAAGGAAAAACCATGACAGATTGGATAATTTTATAAATCCATCATGTACATTATAAATCTAATGATTGCAGACATTACAGCAAAACGTGAAGCAACTTGGCTCGGACAAATCCAAAGGAAAAAGGGAAATGAAAAGAGGAGAACACGAAGGTTTTAATCTGGCAATAGTACTATTTAGACTCAGGGACAGAGTCAGAATTCAAAGTAAGGGGGGCGAGATTAATAATACATAAATTTGCCTAAAGTCAATAAATTTAACACAAATAAACAAACAACAAATAACAAATTACCCCAATTCTAATTTCTAAATTCTCAATCAAGAAAGGCAAAACCTAATTTTTTTAATCGATGAGTAAATCTCTAAATTAACCACTTATTCAACACTAATTCTATAAAAATTAGTAAACTAAATATAAACAAGGAAGCAATTACAAATAAAATTAGTCAACCTTAAATCTTCAACCAAGAACAACCGAGAAGACAATTAGGTTAAAATCCTCATTTTTCAATTCATGAATTATGAATAATTCACTAAGTTAATCAATTATTTAACGTAAATCTAACTAAAATCAGTAAAATAAACATAATTATTTACAAAATAACAAAATTAAAAACAAAAATTGAGAATTTTTGAGAGTTACCTCAAATTGGGATTTGGGCCTTAGAAGTTAGGAGGAGAGCTGAAAAGGAGTGAAGGCTGCTGCCGGCACAAATGGCGGCACTAGTGGCAGGCCTGGCGGCGACTGGGTTAGGCAGACTGCAGAGAGTAAGAGAGAGGGTGCATGGGCGGTGGGCTGGGTAGAGAGGGAGAGAGTGTGCATCTGAGGAGGAAAGCAAAGCAAGACTAGAGAGCTGAGCGGCAGAAATTAGAAAAAATGAATAGGCAAAACTCCAAAAAAAAAAAAATACAAGGCACTGCAGAAGGAGAGTGATGAGAATTGAACCCGTGACCCCCTGAAACAAGTAAAGAGCAACCGACCATCCTACTAGGCACACATTTGCAAAATGCGTGTGAACTAATTAATATATATCTATTTTATTTATCCACAAAAATATCACATATTTAATTTTTTTCTAAAAAGTTGGGGGGTCAATTGACCCCCTTACCCTAATATAGCTCCGCCCATGCTTAGACCTGATAAAACTAACTCGAGATTCGAAATCTGAACCGAACGATACGGATCTATATCCAACCCGATATTCGAAATAAGTTCACCCGAAAATGAACTTGAAATTCGAATTGACCCTAATCGAACCATGCCAGACTCGAAATTTTCTAAAAAGTTGTTTATTTTTGTATAACAAGCATATTGAACCAAAAATCGGAGACCCAAAATCGATCCGAATCAAAGTTCACCTGATCTAAATCGAACCGACCCGAAATATCACTTAACACGATACATAACCTGACCCAAACTTAACCCGACTCTTACCCAAACCGAAGGACGCATTTGCCATGTCTAGTACTTCCTAACCAAGGAAATGGAAGTCTAGTATTATTATTAACCAGATATCTTATTTACACGCCCCCAACCCGACCAGCCCCCGAGGAAAAAGGAAATAATAGTAATAATAATAATAATAATAATAATTATTATTATTATTATTATTATTATTATTATTATTATTATTATTATTATTATTATTATTATTGGTGCAGTTGCCATAGGGGGACCTGAGCGGAAAATGTTTAATAAGTTTATAAATATGAATATGGTCCAATTAACAAGAGTTTAATTTGTGGCGCTGGTTTATGTTGCCGATAAATATTTGGATTGATATAAGAGAATATAGGTTTAATTTCGCTTCTATGGATTGTTGCGCTTGTGCAACCCAAAATCTTCCCCTTTTTGTTAAAGTGAAAGAAAATGACTTTGTCGAGTTAAGTGATTGGCCTTCATATAACGTATCTAACGATTCAACTAAAAACGAACAGAATGAATCTACTAATACAGTAAATTTCACAGTGTTGGGTTTCGTGGCCCAAAATTCAAGTACCGGCACAGTGGGACCGTGCTACACAAGACACGGGCGTGTCAAGACGAAGAACGTCCAGTCGAAGAGGCCAGAAAAACAGCACGGGGTGACCGTGCCACGTGGCACGGTCGTGCTCCGTGTTTTTACGCCGCCTCTCTCGGAAGGCGGTTAGAGTTCTGTTCAAGGAGGGATTCCACCTGACGGCTAGGGTTGCATGCTAAGGGGGAAAACCCTACTGTTTAGACCCTATATAAAGAGGGTCAGACCTAGGATCTGAAATATCTCAAGTACTCATACATACATTGAGAGGTAGAAGTATTTTGTGAGAGATTACAATAGAGAGGTTGTAATTCTGCTCTTAGATCAAATCACTGTGGTGATTGTGATCGTGTTGTATTCTTCCTGCTCATAGTGAATTGTTCTGGTGCTGTTGCCGTCCGTGGTTTTTCCCGCATTGGGTTTTTCACGTTAAATCTCTTGTCTTCTTATTTCTGTTTTCTGTTATTCACTTGAATTCTGAATCTCTAACTCATCCTATCGCTTCCGCTATTATTGTTACTCTAATATTTTTCCTAACAAGTGATATCAAAGTTTTGGTTATAGGATGTCTTCTATCATGAAGGTAGATATTCAGAAATTCGATGGGGAGATTAGTTTTAATCTCTGGAAGGTGCAGATGAGAGCATTTCTCATTCAGCACGGGTTGTGGAAGGTTCTGAAGGGACCTCACGTAAAACCTGAGAAGATGACAGAAGAACAGTGGGCTGAAGATGTAAAGAAGAGACGTGGGTCGTTGGCGGAGGACGAATGGGAGGAACTGGAGCTGAAAGCGGTTTCAGCCATACATTTGTGCTTGGCACCACATGTTCTGCGAGAGGTGTTAGATAAGACAACTGCGGTGGATCTTTGGGCTCGGCTGGAGGAACTCTACATGACGAAGAGTTTCGCCAACAAGATCCGTTTGAAGGAAAGGTTGTACACCTTTCGTATGGCTGAAGGTACTCCTGTCCAAAAACACTTGAATGAATTTAATTCTATTCTAGTAGATTTGGAGAGTTTGGATGTTAAAATTGAGGATGAGGATAAGGCCATTCTGCTTGTTGTGTCTCTACCCCCTTCCTACAAACACTTTAAGGAAATCATGTTATATAGTAACTCGGATACTATATCGTTTGAGGATGTGAAGTCTAACCTGCTGTCTAAAGAAAAGTTTGACCAAGACATCCATGCTGATCAGTCTGAGGAATTAGTTGTCAGGGGTAGAACCACTGAGAAAGGGGGGAACGGTAATAAGAAAAAGAACCGTTCTAAATCAAGGAATCCTCACTCTAACAAAATCTGCCACTACTGCAACAAATTGGGTCATATCAAGGCTAACTGCTGGACATTAAAGAAAAGAATGAGAAGGAGGATAAGGAGAAAACTGCTACAGCTGATTGTGTAGTAGAGTCGGAGTCTGATGGTGATGTGTTACTTGCTACTTCTTTGGCTACCACCTCCGAAAGGGAAGTGGATGTTGATTGGGTTTTAGATTCTGGTTGTACGATTCACATGTGCCCTCATAAGGACTAGTTTGTCACATATGAAGCAGTTGACACTGGGGTGGTACTTATGGGTAACAATGCTAAATGCAAAGTTGCAGGGATAGGTACTGTTCAGATAAAAATCCATGATGGGACAATTAGAACATTGTCTAAAGTGCGCCACATACCTGACATGACTCCTTGTTTAATATCTTTGGGTACTCTTGAGACTAATGGTTGCAGGATTTCGATGGAAAATGGTGTCCTAAAGGTAACTAAGGGAGCCATGGTGATAATGAAGGGATTGAGGCAAGGCAATCTCTACATTCTACATGGAACTATAATTACAGGTGTAACTGCAGTTGGTACAATAGATGATACAAATTTATGGCACATGAGGTTGGGCCATATGAGTGAGAAAGGGATGACCATTCTGGGTAAGAAAGGTTGTCTTGGTAACGCCAGTACGGGTAAGCTCGATTTTTGTGATCACTGCGTCTTTGGGAAACAAAAGAGAGTAAGTTTCTCGAAAGCAACACACCGTACTCAGGGGATCCTCGACTACATTCATTCTGATTCGTGGGGTCCTTCAAAGGTTCCTTCTTGTGGAGGTAAGCGTTACATGTTAACTTTTGTTGACGATTTCTCACGCAAGATTTGGGTTTACTTCTTGAGACAGAAAAATGAGACATTCTCCATGTTCAAGAAGTTCAAGGCTCTGGTTGAAAACCAGACTGAGAGAAAGATCAAGAAACTTAGGACTGACAATGGTCTTGAGTTCGTTGAGTCAGAGTTTGAAGAGTTCTGCACGAAAAATGGCATAGCTAGGCACAAGACGTTGGTTGGTAAACCACAGCAAAATGGGGTTGCAGAACGAATCAACAGGACTCTACTGGAGAAAGCTAGATGTATGCTTTCACATGCCGGGCTTTGGGATCGCAAGGCCTTTTGGGCAGAGGCTATTTCTACAGCCTGCTACCTGGTAAATCGTTCACCACACACCTCCATTGATTTCAAAATCCCAGAAGAAGTATGGTCAGGTAATCCTGTTGATTATTCTAATTTAAGAATATTTGGATATCTTGTGTTTGCCCATGTGAATAATAGGAAATTAGCCCCCAGGGCTGTCAAATGCATGTTACTTGGATATGCATCTGAGTCTAAGGGATACCGCATGTGGTGTCCTGAGTTTAAGAAAGTAATTCAAAGCAGGGATGTTACTTTTAATGAGACTACTATGTTATCTTCTGGGAAGAATACTGTTGTTCCTTCTACTGATGCAGGTAATCAGGAAGATGCCAATGTGGAGGTAGAGGTGGAGACCGTAACAGCTCAAGGTGGAGCTACTAATCAATCCAATAGGGAGGCCCAGGTTACTGAACCTGAAACCATCAGTCCCAATCAACCTCAGGAGGAGGTTGCCCATTCTATAGCTCGTGATCGTCCTCGAAGGGAGATCAGAAAACCTTCTCGTTACAACGATGATGAGGGGCTGATAGCATACGCACTTTCAGTTGCAGAGGAAGTGCCTGAAGGTGCTCAACCTTCAAATTACACTGAAGCAATTACTTGCCCAAATTCACCTAACTGGATCCTAGCTATGCAAGAAGAGATGGAAAGTCTGCAAAAGAACCGAACATGGGAACTCTGTGAACTGCCTAAAGGCCGAAGAGCCTTAACTGCCAAGTGGATCTACAAGAAGAAAAAAGGAATTTCTGGAGTTGAAGATGCAAGATGGAAGGCACGATTGGTTGTTCGTGGTTACAACCAAAGGGAAGGTATTGACTACAATGAGGTCTTCTCCCCTGTTGTTAGACATACCTCTATTCGAGTCCTTCTTGCATTAGTCACATTGTTTGACTTGGAGTTGGAGCAGCTTGATGTGAAAACCGCATTCCTACATGGAGAGCTGGAAGAAGAAATTTACATGAGACAACCTGAAGGGTTTGCAGTTCCTGGGAAGGAACAATTGGTATGTAAATTGCAAAAGTCCTTATATGGACTCAAGCAAGCTCCAAGGCAGTGGTATAAATGTTTTGATATGTTTATGACTGATAAAGGATATACACGTAATAGATATGACAATTGTGTGTACTTTAGACAGTATTCTGATAGTACTTTTATTTATCTACTGCTGTATGTCGATGATATGTTGATTGCTTCTAAAGACAAGAGCTTAATTGGTATGCTGAAATCTCAACTCAGTAAGGAGTTTGAGATGAAAGACTTGGATGCAGCAAAGAAGATACTGGGCATGGAGATCCACAGGGATCGGAAAGCAGGTAAATTGTACTTGTCTCAAGAACGGTACCTTGAGAAAGTACTAAGTAAATACAACATGGACAACTGCAAGGCAGTTTCCACTCCACTTGCTGCACATTTCAGGCTGTCTGCAGGATGCTGCCCACAAATAGAGGAAGACATCAGAAGAATGTCCAATGTACCTTATTCTAGTGCTGTTGGTAGTTTAATGTATGCTATGGTTTGCACTAGACCAGACTTATCACATGTTGTAAGTGTGGTAAGTAGATATATGCACAATCCTGGGAAGGATCATTGGGAAGCTGTGAAATGGATCCTTCGATATGTGAAGGGTACTATAGGGAAGAGGTTGGTGTTTGATAGAAATAAAACTGATACATCCGATGTTGTAGGCTTTGTTGATGCTGATTATGCTGGTGACTTGGATAGGAGGAGGTCCATATCTGAGTATATCTTCATCATGTGTGCAAGTGCTATCTCTTGAAAAGCATCATTGCAGTCTATTGCAGCCTTGTCTACTACTGAAGCTGAGTACATTGCTGCTACTGAAGGGGTGAAGGAAGCTACCTGGCTAAGGGGCCTTGTGATCGAGCTCGGAGTCCCACAAACTCCGACTGTTGTGTTTTCTGATAGTCAGAGTGCCATCCACCTGACTAAGAACGATGCCTACCACTCGAAGACCAAGCATATTAGTGTGAAATACCACTACATTAGAGACACAGTTGTTGCAGGTGAAATAATAGTGAAGAAGATTCACACGTCAGAAAATCTTGCAGACATATTAACCAAGCCTCTACCATTGGCTAAGTTCGAGCATTGCTTGGACTTAGTGGGTATTCACAGCCACTAAGTGCCCATCGGGGCATTGCCCCTAGGGAGGGGGCGTCACCCTTCGAGGTGCGATGACGGAGTCAGAAAGCAGTGATTGGAGATTTTGGTCCAAGGTGGAGATTGTTGGGTTTCGTGGCCCAAAATCCAAGTACCGGCACGGTGAGACCGTGCTACACAAGACATGGGCGTGTCAAGACGAAGAACGTCCAGTCGAAGAGGACAGAAAAACGGCACAGGGGTGCCGTGCCATGTGGCACGGGGTGACCGTGCCCCGTGTTTTTACGCCGCCTCTCTCGGAAGGCGGTTAGAGTTCTGTTCAAGGAGGGATTCCACCTGACGGCTAGGGTTGCATGCTAAGGGGGAAAACCCTACTGTTTAGACCCTATATAAAGAGGGTCAGGCCTAGGATCTGAAATATCTCCAGTACTCATACATATATTGAGAGGTAGAAGTACTTTGTGAGAGATTACAATAGAGAGGTTGTAATTCTGCTCTTAGATCAAATCACTGTGGTGATTGTGATTGTGTTGTATTCTTCTAGCTCATAGTGAATTGTTCTGGTGCTGTCGCCGTCCGTGGTTTTTCCCGCATTGGGTTTTCCACGTTAAATCTCTTGTCTTCTTATTTCTGTTTTCTGTTATTTACTTAAATTCTGAATCTCTAACTCATCCTATCGCTTCCGCTATTATTGTTGCTCTAATATTTTTCCTAACACACAGTAAAGCATGTACAAAATGCAAAAGAAGGGATAGCTGGGAAAATAAAGACAAAATGACCACAGAATCAACATTACAACCTATTTTTCACATTTTTCATGGGGGGAGATGGAAGATGTACATTGGGTCTTTTCCCTTGAGTATTTGCATTTTACATACATGATAAATTATCCTATACAAGAATTTCCCTTCAAATGAGCAGTAGTTCCTATCTTAACATATGTACTCAACCTCATGAAGAGCGAGCTATGCACTTGACACAAGACTAAGACTTATCATCAGTAGCCATTTCAGCTAAGAGAAATTTAATAGCATAGACATCGGAAGCAAGCAAAGTCCCTTTCTCCTCAATTCTGTTTCCAGAAAAACCATGTCATTACCCTCTCCTGCCTGCTGTGAAACATGTACTTTGTCCTGCGCGCATATGACCCGAAGCCAAATTCAGCATCACCAAACAACATAAATCAAGATTACAATTACTACCGGCAAAACAAATCGAGTACACTAATTAGTGCAAGAAATGGATATCTACCTTGCAAAAACTGGTGGAGTTGGCACCCTCTTCCTGCTTGGTATGAAACTGGTTTAATTCATATGCCTACATACAACATTCAAAAAACAGTCGTAAACATAATGTTCCTTCACTAATCTAACGCTTATAAGTTGGAGAGCAAATGCAATTATGGGAATACCGTCTTAAAGAATATGAGTGATGCTATTGGCACTATAAATGGCGGAAAGACCCAAACCAACCCTCCAATCCATCCTTCCCACTAGTATAGATGATCATGTGCATCTGTGTGGGTGTTTTTATTTATTTTCCTTGTTTTTGGGGTTGGGGGGTTACTGATGGAAGTATAATCTTGCATGTCAACTGAATGTCGGACAGAGCAAATTGAACTGACAACCACAAGTCATGGTATCTTTTCATTACACTAGGTCTGACATTCTCATTGTCAAAGTTTGGGCTGGGCTTTACCTGGCAAACATCTTGATGTTCCATGACTTCAGAATTCATGTACAAATGATTCAAATCATTAACCTACATGAACGAGGATAAATTTCAGAAAACACCAAGAAAATAAAGAAATAACCCTGTAAGGATATAGATCAAGTATGTTTGTACTTTGCCATACCTTGGGACTATGAACAGGTGAACAAGCAGTGTCCTCCAACTCCTGATCAACAAAACTGGCCTTGGCCTTTTTCCTCTTAGAGATCAATTTATTCGGGCTCCTAATAACTGACAAGGATGCCGAGCCAGAAATCGTTGAAGGGCTTTGGCTATCTTCCATGCCATAATTTCCAGCTATGAAGTCGTCAATGTAAGAAGTCCAACTGCTTTCCTGAGAAGAATCAACGCTCATCGCTCCAGGTCCAAGAGATTTGCTCATGTAATTTGTGGAGCTCATAGAGTCATTCATATCCATTTGTACTAATTAAGTTCCTAAGCACACAAGTTGTGGTTAATGAAAACTCAACTGTATTATACAACTCTGAACCAGCTCTTCAGAAGGTCATCTGTATATATACATGTCAAAAGCTGAGAGGATGAAAGGGCATAACAGATTGAAATATGATCATAAGAGTGGACCACAATTGGTGGAAGCAACTTCTTTAAATTAATGAGGGAGTTGCTAGAGGGAGAAAGCGACCTCGAGGGAGTTTGACCTTGAGAAGAGATTCTGTGCCGAAGTCAGATTTGCCAGGGCTTTCATTTTGGTTGAGTTGAACTTCCACTATAAACGATATGAATCAGTCAGCTGAGATCACCCAAGAGGACTGGGACATGGTCACCCAATATCACCAAAGAGGACGTCTTCTAGGGGCTGATTAGATGAAAATTTAAGTTTCACATGAAATTGGCAGGCTTTGCTAAGGGGGTACTGTGTCAATTAACTTGGCTGGAAAGGTATGTCTCGTTTGGTACTGGGGGTCTACATTCCTCAATGCATTTCCGCGGTTTTAGCCGCAAAGGGTGTCCCTCTCAAATGCCGCCTAAATCGGCCTTTGTGCATCCCTCACAGCACAAGATAGGCCATTGGTAATCCTCCCTTACATTATTGCATGGGACAGTACAGGCCAGCAACAAGTCACAATGGCTCACCTTAAGGGCATATCTATCAAATCTGGAAGGAACCTTTGATTCTATGAATACTTATGTCAAACGTGGTCCTGTAACCAAGAGGAAAATTTCTATCACTGGCCTCTGGCATAATGATCATAAAGCCATGGATTGTATTACAAGGACTTTTCATTTTCCCTTAAGGTATATCCCCTGTTTAGGCCAAAAACCGAAAAACTATTTGACAATAGCCAACTCCGACCCCTGAACTTGTACACAAACCCAAAGCTTTTACCTGAACGCAAGTGACATAAACCAAAAATGAATGAATAAATTTCCAGCTGCTAAACTGTATAAACAACATGATAGGTCTCTGCAAGAGAGAACAGGGTCATCAATAGTGCTGGAAAAATCAGATCAAACACACCACAAAGCCCCCCCCCAGTTGGCGTATGTATTGTAAGAGTTAACCATCAACCAGTCTCCAAAACGTCCAAGGATTTTGGGGCTATGAAAAGTAGCTTTGTTCATCTTAACTCAAATATTTTACTTGGCATTCAATACCCCGATGTTTATAGATAGATGTTCATTCTAGATTGAAAACATGCAAAATTTTTGGTTATCTTCCAACCACAAAAAAAAAGGTAAAATATTAAGCTTGAATAGAACATAAATGATTGGCTTGCATGCATCCCTAACAAATTAAACCAAGATATTATCAGAGATAGAAACACATTTGGTCATCATAGATGTCCAAATTCATCCCCTTTCTTAGTTGGAAGTCACTCATAGAAAGACGGCGCAGGCCTCATGATTTGGAGAAGATAATGTATTGACTTGAATGGGAATCAATACCTAATATAATAGGTTGAATAAGTAGCTCATCAACTAAAATAAATGCTTATGACGGCCTTAAAGATTGATTTGTCCATCTTATGATATCATCAGATGCTTAATAAGAGAGAGAGAGAGAGAGAGAGAGAGAGAGAGAGAGAGAGAGAGAGAGATTTCATATAGACAATTTGCTATTGGCTGACGACGTTGATTCCTAACTCATCAATAGGATTTAATTTGAGTCTATTAATCCCAGTATCTGCGTAATGAGCTGAAAATTCAATCTTATCTTCTCTTATGTTTAAGGTAGCCAACATCAAACGCACTTGTATTAAAAGAACAGATGTTAGGGATCATCAAAAACAGTTAAATACATAGTAGCCCAGGGGAAACCCCACAGTCAAACTATTCAAATTGTGTGAAACTCATGATGATTTGTACATGCAGCAATAGGCAGCACAGACAGCAAAAGGTCAATGATTGCTTGGGTTTTTTCAAATTTATCAATGCCGTAATCTTTTTTGTTGCAAATATTTATAGTGCATTTTTAGAGCATTGTAACCGACTTTCCAAGTTGTGTTCCTTGTAAAATAAATTTTCTTCTCTAAGAAAGAACGTATTCCGATGTCATCTTCAAGTACTATCAGGAAATTGCGTGAATAGTCGAGCAACGATCAATCCCATTGCAAGGAATCACGGAGTTTATACTTTCCATCAACTTAATCATCCTGTCAGGTACTTGAATTTTAATCTAGCTAGGTAATCGTTTTAGACTAAGAACGCATAACATTCATAGCAGTGCATGATTGAATACTAAGATCATATCAGATACTCAACACTCCAATATAAATATGGACAAGTCCCGATAAAGCTTGGGAAATCTACGATATGTCAAGTTTAAAGTTCTATTGCTCGATCTGTGCTAGTATCACTTCGGCATTCTTTTTTGTGCATCTCACTCTCTTTCTCCTCCTCGCACTTGAAGTCAGTGCATTTATTTAGCCTACTTGCAGCCATAAAAATGAAAACCAGTACAAGATACCTGTAATTAATCACATCAACAGAATACAAAAATCAGCTCACATAACTCCTTTCAGTTTCTTCTTTGATTTTTGTGGTTGACTTCTTCAGCTCTTAATGTCATTTTCAATCAAAAATTCTATCCAATATTTTTATCCCTGAACAAGATTTTGCTGAATTGTTTCATAGCAAATTCATTTTAATACACCCCCTGTCTCTTTCCCCGTGCCCTATGTCACTAAACCTACTCCCTCTCTGTTCATTATTTGCGAGGAATCTATCAAGGCCCTCTATGACCTGATTTACGGATCTGTTTGAGCCAGATGGAAAGAGGGCACAGGCTGAACGGATTTCATTATTTTAACACTTCCCCTCCAGATACACCCCCCTCCCCCCCAAAAAAGGGAAGAAAAACAAGGGGGGCGACCCCTATGAAGGAAGAATAAATGAATGACAAGGATATACACCTGCCGCCTGTTGTAAGAGATGTAAATTTTAAATATGTGGGTATTTTGTGGAGCTCCTCTATCGATGTGACAAGACACATTTGCATGTGCTGTTGAATTGAGAGCAAGACTACTATTGTGGGGATACATTCAAGGGTCTCATTTTCATTCACATGAAGAAGTGAAGATTACCTCTATCATAAATGGGTGTCGTCGGTTGATGTCAACAGAGTTTACGTCACCAAACACAAATTTTGACCTTAGCTTACAGTGGAATTTGGTAAAAAGAATCTTTAAAAAAAATGATATATATTCCACCCCATATTACTTGATTGTTTTGGAGTTTGTAAATCACAAAAATCACAAGCTCCCAAACAATAAGATAATTGTCAAAAGAAGCGCCCAATCAAATTATTGTGTTCTGTTTTGCATTATGTAGTGAATTGTCTCTGTGAGCACATTACACTTCAAACATTTAATGAACCCTCCTCTTTATATATATATATATATATATATATATATATATATATATATATATACATATACATATATATATATATATATATATATATATATATATATATATATATATGTGTGTGTGTGTGTGTGTGTGTATTATAAGAGAATTTTGCAGTCATCTTAAACCTCGACGTACCAAGACCTAGGCACAAAAATAGGAATTTCATGGATCAGTTTGATGCAATCAACGTATTTCACTCAAATACGACAATAAGCATCCGACATGGATATGCATTCAAGCAGAAAACTCGCCGAAATAGTGAAATCCCTGCCTGCTGTAACTTTTATGTCTAGAATAACATCACAACTGTCTAAAAGGTCGACCTCCACTGGTGGTCCAACTGTACCTCAGCCTCACGTTCTTCCAGAAAGTTTTACTATGAATATACCAAACTCTATGGATGGTATCCTCTCCTGATCGTTCCAGATCTTGCAATCTGATTGTGATAAAGTAGATGGGTCACTATTCCTGGTTAGGGAGATGGCGCTTTCAATGCCCAGTGAGCAATGCACATGCAGCATTCATTCATGTAGTATGCCTAACAATATTTCTCACCACATGCCACCACATGTTGAGTTGCAGACCCAGACAAAATGAACCAGTGTGCATTCTTTCGTGCAGAATATTGCTGAAACTACAGGCATGCAGCAAAATGCTCCTCTCAGGTGGTTTCACCTTTTAGACACCTTCAATAATTAGTATAAGCAGAATAATGATCTCTGTTTTTAATTTTCTGTTAGGAAAGAATAGTAGCTGCTGGAGCAACTCTTCAACCAAACAAAAGATATGCTTTTTTCAATGATTTTGAAAATAACAGCAAAAAAGGGATAATTACTTAGTGTCCTAACACAAATCAAATGCTATTTGCTTGAGTAGCTAATATTATGCTTATCCACTGCTTGCAAAAATACACCTAGAATAGAATTGAAAAAGATAAAAGAACGTATACAGTTAGTTTTTAGACTATTACATTCATGCCATATATCCGTGACTTTTCAAACAAATGAAAAGCCACTTCTGGGGAATATAGATAATTTAGATTGTAATGGCCGGATGGGAGCAAGATGGAAGCAAAATGCTTAATAGATTGTTCTCTAGTTCTTTCAGCGTTGCAGCTAGTAGAATGCACTCAACAATCCTCCATCTAGGCCTCTATGGTCTAAGTTCTATGAACGTATACAGTTACTTTTTACACACTATTACATTAGTGCCATATATCCGCGACTTTTCAAACAACTGAAGAGCCACTTTTGGAGAATGTGATAAACTTAGATTTAATGGATGGACGAATATGCTTAATAGATTGTTCTTTAGTTCTTTCGTTCTTGCAGCTAGTAGAAGGTAGTCAACAATCTTTAATCTAGGCCTTCTAAGTTCAATGTTCTAACAAAAACAATCTTTTTTTCAAGAGTGAGGTGGTTATATCTAAGCCTATACATCTTCCCTGATCTATAGTATGGATTTGAATTTACATTCTTTATATCATTAACTTCTTTCTTTTCTTGTCATCGCATAAGTCGTAATTTATATTTCTTCTCTTTTTTTTTTTTTATCATTACATTTCTTTGAATAATGTTGGTGCTGTAGTGTTAGTATTTTCTATTTGCATAGCACGCTTGGATAATATAAGTACATATTTTTACCTTAATCATTGTGGAAATCAGCCGAGTTGAGCCTTTTCCTCACAATAGAAGCCTCAATTATCCAATGATCTGCAAGCTCAATAAGCCCTTGAAAGTTTAGGCTTGACTTTTGGCTCGCACAGACTATTTATTTTCTTCCGATTAAGTTCTTGCTACTAATATGAAACTATTTAAATCATATTAAATATTGAGCAAATAAGGTTAAACTTAATCAAGTCACCAGAAGAGGAAAACATCTACATAAACTCTTTATCTTCATTACCATTTCATCTCATGATTATCTCACAAAATTGAGCAATGTCAAAGACGAGAGATGACATTGACTAGAGTGGGGATGGGAGTGGCAGTAGCAACTAGAAAGGAGGACCATGGCTTGGTTTGTCTGCATCTCGGGCTTGAGCTGGGCCCTTACTTGAGCTGACTTTTTGAACTTTATATTGAGCCAACTTTTGAGCTTTCACCAGCGGAGTACTGTTATTTCTATCTCCTAATCAGCCTGACTATTCTTGCAGTGTCCTAAATGTGTAGATTCCATTATGAACATCTGTAAAACTTCATGAGGTATTTTTATCTAATCATAAGAAAGACTGAAATCGGAAGTGCTTTTGACTTACCCCAGAAAAGTTGTGAAAAAACTGTCAAGTATAAACTCTCTCTCTAATAAAGCGAAGAAGTAAGCCAGAGCCAACATATCAGTTAGTTCAGGGAACTTTCATGTTCTAATGATAAAGATGAAACGGGTGTTACAAGGACCAGGACTAAAACACGTATAGTACAAACCAAAGAAAACGACATAACAAAAGCACAAAGAAATAATGATCCGCTCAAGAGAGAATACCAATAGAATTGAACAAATATGTTGCAATGAACGAACCACAATTACTGCAACAGATCAATAAATCACTTGGCAAGCATATACATTATGCAACATCAAACTCATGGCACATTTCTGAAACCCAGGCATGATTGCATGTCTGATAATATGATATAAGCCTCAGCAGTCTATTCTTGGCTGCTTTCATATAGGTGGAAAGTTTTACAAAAAGGTAGGATACAAGACTGGTCTATGTCAAAAAGGCTTGGCTACACAGAAGACATAAGTATAGATGATAATGTAACAATGATATAATAGTTCTTGAAAGCTCGGTAACCAACCTTTGTCATATGAATCATGAATCATCGACTGCATCTCCGTGTTCCATGGTATGTGGAACATTCCATACGAGTTTAATCAATCAGATCCACTCATGCTCCCCATACCTCCTATACAACGAAAATGAACCCCCTTCATGAGAATAAAACAAAGGCCTTAACAGCTAAAGTGTGTGGTAGCAGAGAAGAGATTCACAGAAAACGCTGAATTGAGAATGAAATGCAATTGCAGAGTAAAAATGATCAACTATCTTGTCTAATGTAGGTTAAATTCTTAATCCTGTATACATGCTTCATTTAGGCTATTGGAGATTATCCAAAATCACAAAATGGATGAATGTAAACTATAGAAGCCAGATCATGAACAACCTAAAAGGCACACAAATCAAACAACAAAGGCAAGGGTACCATACAAAAGGGGTTCAGTATCTTTTAGTAGATTACCATGCTCAAAAATAGCACTTGAGCTTCACGAAGAGTTAGGTCATTGCACATTAAAGCATAGCATAAGAAGGCATTAAACTCAACATCTGAAAACACGTAACAGGGAAAAACAGCTGTTGAGCCTCCAACATCACAAATCCCGTCTGTTAAGGATGAAGACCAAGAAGTAAAAAAGATGGTTAGAGCTAGTGCTTTAAATGGTTAGTCAGCACACTTCACACTTCCAAAAGGGAAGAACACTCATATCAGATCACAAGAAACTGCTATTCAAAATTAATTTCAAACAAAAGAAAAAGACACTAGTGAATCAAGAGAAGAAAGGGACTAAAAGAAAGTGAAGTAACTCGACAATATAAAACCATAATTTGGAGCATAAAACAACCAATCTATCTCTCTTCTCTCTGTTGAACGGTAAATTTACCCATTTTACGTGCTTCTTCACCCACCTTTTACTCGTATAATAACTTAATTCTTTAGGATTTTACCTTGTTTTATTTGTGTCTTGTAGGAAATAACTCCAAATCAAACAAACGCTGCGGAAAGGGACGAAGATGGGACAAAACGATGAAAATCAGCGAAAACAGGCGAGAAGCAGCAGCGAAGGACGGTGCACGGCCGACCTGCAGGTCGGCACGGCTGTGCACCGGTGGCCGAAGCCACGCACGGCCGTGCGTTCTGACCGTGCGTGGTGGCGCACGGCCGTGCGTCGCGCCTGGGTTCGCGATAAATCCCCTTTTCGGGCGTCTGTTCAGGAGGGGGTTTGGGGGTTTTGCTCTGGCGATTCCTAGAGTAGTTTAGGTTAGATTTTTAGCCAATAAAAACCTCAATAGGAGGATGAGATTAGGATTGTAGTTTGTATTTTGGGATTCAAGCTTGTGGATTTCAAGTTCTTCAATCAATTCAAGCATAAGTTTCCCTCTTCCTTTCTCTATTTATTTCATTGTTGTTCTTGTTTATGCTTTGCTAGTTTAATTCTTGTATTTGCTTTGTTTAGTTTATATGTTTAATTTCGTTGTTAATTTATGTTATTTACTCGTTTAAATTCGTTTTATTTCGTTTCTTTTGCTTTGTTCTTCGTGTTCTTACACTTGTTTGGTAGTTTAGGTTTTGATTCGTTTTTGATGTTTAGTTGGTAGATTGTGTTGGCTTGGGTTGTGATTAGCCTCTTGATGGCTAATTGATCTTATATTTGGCCTAACCATACCCAATCTATGCCTAGAACCTAGAGTTTTCCTTCACGCCCGCCAAGGCCTGAGAGGGCTTTCATCCATATTTTTGGGCGATTGACTTATGCTGAGAGGTGAGATCAATTTGCTAGTGTGGGAGAGGGAATGGCTGAGTTCGGGACATGAGAATAGTATCCGAATCGAGTTAGGTCCGGGGTTGCTAGTTTTGTGGTCTAGTTGGGCTAACCCCATGAAAATAGGCGGTTAGACTAACTAGACTAGCTCATGACCCTTGAGAGAGGGCTTGGGTGGTCTTTAATGGTGCAACCGACCATCTCTTGTTCGTAGCGTAGTTTGGGTAGGTTAGGACTCGTCTTGGTTAGTTGGTTCATCCATTGGTAAAATCACAATTCCAAGTCGCTTGTTTCTGTATTTGTAGCGTAGTTTAGTTTCCCCTTCTCACCCTTCGATCCTGCCTAGCTTGAGACGCTTTAGCTAGCCCTGGTAGTTGGAAACACAGTTCCCTGCGGACGACACCCCAAGTACTCAACGATACACCTTGCACTTGGGGTTTATAAATATTAAAACTTTTTTCTGCAACAAGTTTTTGGCGCCGTTGCCGGGGAATTGGCGTTTTTCAATATTAGGGTTTACTTTAACATTCGAGGCTAGGCCTTTTAAAAATCCCAAAAAAAAAAAAATTCAAAAAAAATTCAATGGCAATTTTCCATTTTCCCCAATGTGAGCAAGAACTATTTTACCGTTATTGGGATCGTTTACATGCTTATCTTGCTCAATGTGCTTCTTGTGGATGTTTATATGGGAAATGGGAAATATTGCATGTTGTTGATGAGGGTGTGAATTGTGAGATCCGTGCTCTTTTGGAGCATTGGGACTTCTATGCTCGAAATGTTGATGAAGCTTGGGAATTACTTGAGTGGTTGGCTTGGGATACTTATGAATTTGAAACTAGTTGTTCTGATTCTTGTACCCCACCCCCTTGCATCCCTAATTATGCCCCTCCTGTGTGCGAAATTTGCCATTGTTCTGACCACGCCAGTACTTCTTGTCCCTATCATATTTCTAATGAAGGCTTTGCTAGACTTAGCAATATGATAGAGACAATGAATAAGCAACAAGTTGAGTTTGCTGAGTTTGTTAATAAAATGCGGGAGTATGACCTATCACCCGAGATTGACCCTAGTTCTAGTGCTCCTAGACTTGATGTCAACCTGTGTGATGATGGTGCGTCTTTACCACCTCTAGAGTTCGGACTAGAGGACGTAGTCGACCCTCCCTTGATCCCTTCACTCACTGTTGCTTCATCCTTTCCTAATACCCTTTGGGACAACACTGCGCTTATCATGACCTTTCCTGATACACCTTCCCCTTTAGCTCAGTCGACGGAGTTCGAGGTAGGTGAGACCTTTGACGTTAGCGCTAGTGTTGAGGAGGATGATACTTGGTCTGAGTCCGACAATGTTTCTATTGAGGTGCATACTTTTTATGGGACTCCCACAGGGACTTCATGCATGGATGTTGTGGTTGCAGGGCCAACTAGTCCTGATTTTGTTGATAATATATCCCCCACCTCTCTTGATACATCCCATGCTTCCTATTCATGTTCACCACCCTCCCATTCCCCTAAGTGTTGTGATTTGTCGCTTATCGATCTTCTTGTGATACTTGAGGGGAATGAGGCTGCCTGCCGTAAGTCTCTAGGTACTTTTAGAGGGTATGACCCCCTCCTTGATCCTTCTCGTCCGTATCTAGAGGGCA
The DNA here is from genome assembly GCA_029747015.1 of Carnegiea gigantea. Classification (NCBI taxonomy): domain Eukaryota; kingdom Viridiplantae; phylum Streptophyta; class Magnoliopsida; order Caryophyllales; family Cactaceae; genus Carnegiea; species Carnegiea gigantea. Next base: position 199,485 of record JAKOGI010000375.1, read on the forward strand.
TGCCTGGAGAAATCGTGTTGACTATTGCATTTGATTTTTCTGCTGATTTCTCACAGGTATTTGGTGAGTTTAAGAGGGCACTAACTTTGTTTGTTCCATCTTTACCAGTGTTCCCTTACTCACACCATTCCGAGCTACATGCAGCTATGCATGATAAGCTCCTGAGAGCTTTGACTACATCTGAGCTGACGACTCGCATCTTGAGCAGCAAGGAGTGACTGATGCTCCTTAAGCCGTCATGGCATAGTTCGGGTACATTCAGTACCCGACCTGGTATACTCGTTCTCACTCTTCCCCCCCTTCTTTCTATTTTTCTTTTTTTTCTTTTTATTTTTGTTTAGTTGTGGATATTAGGATTGTGTTTTGGTTGGTGATCATCCTGTGGTGAAATTTGGATATTGTTGAGCCGTTGTTGGCTATGATCACCATTTTTTTGTTTTTGTGGATTTTTATTGTGTTGTGATTGGTGGTGTTGTTGGATTGATCCATATTTGTTTTTGGTGGTGTAGTTTGTATATATGTGTGATCGTGTTGTTATTTTGGGTGAGATTGTGTTTTTGGGAGAGTGTGTTAGCTTGTACATATTTATGTCGATTTTCGTTTTTCTTGTGTGTGATTTTGTTTTCTTTATTTTTGTGTGTTGGTGATGACTCACGACTCCCAATGAGGACATTGTGAGATTTAGGTGTGGGGGTGGGGTCATCTCCCCTTTTTCTTCTTATTTTTGTAAACATTTTTCATTTTTGTGTAAATTTTTCAATTTTTCTCCTTTTTGTATAATTTTTCCTTTTCTTTTTGCATTTAGGGGAGTTTTGTACTATTTTGATCAGCCTTGATCCCTGATACCTTGACTATTAGCTCGTATATAAGTATAATGTGCATGATAGATGTTCATCCCCAGTCTGTTGTTTTAGACCTCAGTTCTAACCCCAACAGTCCATCGTAATTTTGCAATCCGGTCCTGAATTCATGTATTGTCATCATCCTGAATTCTTAGTCTTTCACGATCGACTCTCCCACTGTCTACTGCACAGTTCCCTTTATATGCGCTGGCACCCCCTTTTTCCAAAACAAAAGCAAAAAAAACAAACAAATTCAAACGCTACTGGGTGCATCCCTTTGAGGCGTGACATGAGTTTGTAATGAAAAAAAAATAATGGAAAAGAAAAACAAGTGGGGAAGAAAAGAGTTGGAAATGACAAGTACCCTTTGAGGCATGCGCTACTGGGTGTTACCCTTTGAGGCAATACTGCTACTGGGGAAGCCTGCTTTCCATGCTGGCCATTCGAAAAGGTAGCTTGTGGCAATTGCGTGGGATTGAGTTTGGTTTTGGTAGGCTTAGTTTCAGGGTGATGATACACTTGCACACAGGCACCAGGATGGATTCATTATTTTCATGCGTCGTGGGGTGAAAAGATGATATCTGAATGCCATTCTTTGGGATGATGTGTCCTGAAATGCATATAATGCTTGTGTACAGACTGATATTTGAGCTACTAGGTGGTTTTGGTTGATCCGAACGTGTACAGCTCACCCTATTGTATATATTGTGTTTTGTCATTTTTATTTTTCGATTTGTGTTTCTCTTTTTTTTGTTTTTCCTTTTTGAGATTTTGTGGGTATATCTTCTGCAAACCCTCACGAGACCTTACTCGTCCACTTGGGGTAACCAAGGGGTTTAAAGGGCTTGTTGCATACGCTAAATGCAACCGTGATTCCTACGAAAGTGAGTTAGTTGGTTACTTTAGTTTTTCTTTAATTTTTGCTCGAGGACGAGCAAAAGATAGGTGTGGAGGTGTGTTGAACGGTAAATTTACCCATTTTACGTGCTTCTTCACCCACCTTTTACTCGTATAATAACTTAATTCTTTAGGATTTTACCTTGTTTTATTTGTGTCTTGTAGGAAATAACTCCAAATCAAACTTGTAGGAAATAACTCCAAATCAAACAAACGCTGCGGAAAGGGACGAGGATGGGACAAAACGATGAAAATCAGCGAAAACAAGCGAGAAGCAGCAGCGAAGGATGGTGCACGGCCGACCTGCAGGTCGGCACGGCTGTGCACCAGTGGCCGAAGCCACGCACGGCCAGACGCACGCACGGCCGTGCGTTCTGACCGTGCGTGGTGGCGCACGGCCGTGCGTCGGGCCTGGGTTCGCGATAAATCCCCTTTTCGGGCGTCTGTTCAGGAGGGTTCGGGGGGTTTTGCTCTGGCGATTCCTAGAGTAGTTTAGGTTAGGTTTTTAGCCAATAAAAACCTCAATAGGAGGATGAGATTAGGATTGTAGTTTGTATTTTGGGATTCAAGCTTGTGGATTTCAAGTTCTTCAATCAATTCAAGCATAAGTTTCCCTCTTCCTTTCTCTATTTATTTCATTGTTGTTCTTGTTTATGTTTTGCTAGTTTAATTCTTGTATTTGCTTTGTTTAGTTTATATGTTTAATTTCGTTGTTAATTTATGTTATTTACTCGTTTAAATTCGTTTTATTTCGTTTCCTTTTGCTTTGTTCTTCGTGTTCTTGCACTTGTTTGGTAGTTTAGGTTTTGATTCGTTTTTGATGTTTAGTTGGTAGATTGTGTTGGCTTGGGTTGTGATTAGCCTCTTGATGGCTAATTGATCTTGTATTTGGCCTAACCATACCCAATCTATGCCTAGAACCTAGAGTTTTCCTTCACGCCCGCCAAGTGTTCGATGAAATGCCTGAGAGGGCTTTCATCCATATTTTTGGGCGATTGACTTATGCTGAGAGGTGAGGTCAATTTGCTAGTGTGGGAGAGGGAATGGCTGAGTTCGGGACATGAGAATAGTATCCGAATCGAGTTAGGTCCGGGGTTGCTAGTTTTGTGGTCTAGTTGGGCTAACCCCATGAAAATAGGCGGTTAGACTAACTAGACTAGCTCATGACCCTTGAGAGAGGGCTTGGGTGGTCTTTAATGGTGCAACCGACCATCTCTTGTTCGTAGTGTAGTTTGGGTAGGTTAGGACTCGTCTTGGTTAGTTGGTTCATCCATTGGTAAAATCACAATTCCAAGTCGCTTGTTTCTGTATTTGTAGCGTAGTTTAGTTTCCCCTCTCACCCTTCGATCCTGCCTAACTTGAGACGCTTTAGCTAGCCCTGGTAGTTGGAAACACAATTCCCTGCGGACGACACCCCAAGTACTCAACGATACACCTTGCACTTGGGGTTTATAAATATTAAAACTTTTTTCTGCAACACTCTCGCTCCAGACTCTTTTTTTAAAATTAAAAAAAGAGCTCCTCAAAGGTAATATCCCAATTCATAAGAATGATTAGCCAGGCTTCTTACCGAAAAGTGACCACAGAAACACTGGACTAAACCATAACGACCAATAATTAATCCTTCACAGCAGGAAATGTAAACAGCAGCTCAGCACTTAGTGAATAAATCCAAATCCAAATCCAAATCCAAATCCAAACCTCAACCCTGGAAGGGAGGGGAGAAGAGTTTGCATGTTGCCGTCAAACATCTAAATAGCATTGCAGAGAGGCTATTTCCATTGGAGCCTAGGTTAAAAAGTGTTGACTGCATACTACTCTACAAGTGAAGAGAAAAAAAAGGGGTAAGCCAATTTTTAGCGAGGCATATTGCTTTAGTCCACCACATACTCCAAGATGGAAGATTGAGCAGAAGTAACTTTCGAAGATGAAAAATTGCACAGAAGTAACTTGTTTCAACTCTAGGTAAAGTGAACAGCACCTACTGACCAGTATGCAATACTTCTAGCAAATATTCTACAGCCTAGACCTCTACCTAGGAAACACAGTATCTGCATCAATTGGGAAATCATATGGTCTTGAGTTTGAGTAAAATAACTTGCTGTGGATGGTAAAATTGCAATGGTGTTTATTTGAACATGGATCAATTTCTGACAGAGAGAAACAGAATTAACCTCATAGCCAGGCATAAACCTTTTAGAACATGAAGCAGAAGAGAACGGACATTATATGAAATCCCACAGCAATTTAAGAGCATACCAAGTACGTTGTATCAGGATTCTGCCGAAGTGGGATTTAATGAAGATCCGCAAATGCACAGAGATTTGCCCTTAGTTTTCCTAAGTGCTGCCCCCGAGCTTTTATAACGTGCTAGGCTGCTACCATCTGGTGACAATACAGGCCTTTAGTATTGGAAAATGCAAAGTCATATTTCACGGAGAAGTATTCCACAAAAACAAACATACGACTATGTAAGAAAAAAAGATACCTTGAAGGCCATGAGAAGCACAGAGGCTTAACCCAACTGGCTGATCTCTAGGCACCTTCTACTGCAAACTGTGGAGTCATATGAACAGGCTTAATTATGAAATGAATGTGTCTTTACCAGTTTATTATTCATTCAATGTAAATGTCTGCAAGTCAAGACACTTGAAGAACCTGGCTTCGTAACACAGCTCTCATATGTTCTGATCTTACATAGCGTGGTTAAGCTGAGTGATAATTTTCTCTTTTTCTCAAGATCAGTAGCTCAGGTAGTATCGGGCATACGCTGAAGACCAATCGCAAGAGCCTGCCACTTTTGCCCGCTTTTTCTTTTCTATTTTCCTTTCCTTTGGGAACTGCCGTAGCATTTTATGGGTTACTTCTCCATATATATTATGCAGGCAAGTAGCAGCTGAAGCAGATAGCATTATGTGTGACATCCAAACATACTCAACAGCATGTCTGACATCACAATTCACAAGCGTCCACCTTTTTGCAAAATCCACTCTGCTAAGGGAGAAGACAGGAGTGTAATATCCTGATCATTGATGGGAAAAGATGAAATTAGGACATCACACACAGCATGCCATAGAATAAACAACATCCTACTCCACTAGCCAGCTGAATTCCATATCCTAGATCACCATCCCACTTGTGTGCACTTAAGGATTCAAAATGTGGCCGAACCGCAACGAAACGCCCACGTTGGAAAGGTTTTGGAGTTGGGCGATCCGCGTTTTCATGCCGCGATAGCCGCGATATGGAACGGGGTTGCCGTTTTAAAGCGATTTTGCCGTACCGCTACCGAAACCGAAATCGTGACCGAAATCGCATTTTAAATCCTTGTGAGTGCACTTAAATAGACATCCATTAAAGACGTCTGTAACATCTATTTCAGGATTGGAACATGAAAATGTTGCAGGCCACATCGTGAGATGGAATTGAAACTCTCCTAAATAGCAAATACATAAACAAAACAAAACAGCTGAACACATGAATCTAACTCTGCTTCGTTCTATCCACTGCTGTATATAACCCTATAAGATGAATTTGTTTTGGGATTTCATGTAACACCCAACTTGTTAATGACACAACAATATAAAGACATGATTGTTCAATGGGGCCGCACGAAGGCAAAGTCTAGGGGAGATAGATATAGACAGCCCTATCCTTGCAACCAGAAAGGTAAAGATAGATACTGTTCTTTGTACTGGCAGCTCATGGGCTGTGAACAATTTTCATGTCATGATTTCATAAGCTGTGATTTACATGTGTTAATGCTAAACAATGGAGAATAGAAGCGAGAAGAACCATTAGTACATTGTTAATATCACATGAGCACTTTATCATCCAATATACCATAATGCTTTCGCGATGACATTACTCACCAGTCCTGGGAAACGAATAGGCCAAAGGTGCAGCATGACAAAATCAGATCTAAAAAATCACCTGCCTACATAACTTAGTCAAACCACATATCAACAATGGAAACTTCACTACTTTGATAATAAACTGAAATACTTGCGCAACTCCAAGCGGCTCGCATCTTTAACATATGTACTCGCATAAACATGATTAAACAAAAATAACCAATTCAGACTTCGTCTTTAACCTGGTCACAAAGTTCAGGGTCAATCACAAAACAGATATACAAAATATTCAGAAAGAAGCATGGGGATCCCATTGTGGCTTGTCATGAGGCTGTCAAAACAGTAAATTCTCCAGCTTTATCAATCTCAACAGCACTGATTATCCATCATAAAAGTTGGTGGTGTCCAGCTATTGTTTCTGTCCCCATCATGTATACCCTGGTCTTGTCGCAGAAGCATATTCATTAAACCACCTCCCCGCCGAAAACAGTGTGACAAATGCAACAGAAAGTGGCAATGTCTATGTGAAATTACAACATACAAGACTCGAAAAGCATGACTCTCTCAGCCATGGTCCTGTATAGCTGCTGGAAACATCAACATCGTCAAGCTCAAAAATTAATAATTGTCCTGAGAGGAGTCCTTGAACAAGAAGAACTAATCGATTGACGTACTAACAAATAATTGAGCAACAAAAGTAGCAGGTCTCAATATCCTTCTTGTCTTTTAAACAAAACCATCCAATGCAAAAATGTAACTTTCCACAAATACATCCACGTACTCGCAATTGACAGAAAAACAGGTATATTTGTCATCACTGTCAAAAGATTACTTTACAGTCGCTTTTACAACATGTACTTGGAGCTCAAACTAAACCAAGCACAAAGTAATAACGGGTGGATCACTTCATTATAAGCCTCTAAATTTGTCAATAGAAGACCTCCATGAGATGCTCTGTCTATGACATACTCCCAAAACTCATCACCAAAATAAGGTGATATTGCGAATCCAAAAACATGGAGATTTGTCGCATTTGTAGGGAAGAATCCAATAGAATGGTGGAATCAGAAGGATGAGGGTTACCAAACTCAAGTAATGGGCATCAGAAATTGATTTGGTTTATATACAAAATATTAATCTCAGAAGAAAGACTACAACTCCTCACTGAAGTTGTTGATAGGGAGCAATCAGTTTTGGGAAGATTATGCCACAAGAAACTATTTTTTCCACGGCCAAATGTGCCAAAAGATTTAGGGTGCTCCTTCAACTTGAATCAGTCAAGATCTATGAGGTATTTGATCCGATCAATATCAGATATTGTCCAAAACTTGGTTCAAAATGATGCCACCTGCAACAAAAGGACTGCATGGTAAACGTTTTGGAGGTTAATGAACATCGTTTTCACTCAGCAGTAGGCAAACATGGCTGATACCACCTTTTGGATCCTTTTCCCCACGCTTAAACCCATCTGCAGCATATCTGCTACATAAGCAGAAGGTGTAGCAGCTTTTCCTTCCAAGTCCCTCAATCTTGAAATATGGTGAACATGGCCATCCATACGTCCGTATCTTCACATATCTCATTTGGCCTATGTTGTGGCGATGATATGGCTGGGCAAAGATCCAGAAATGGTCTAGTTATAAAATGATTTGTTCCCAGCACACAAGTCTGCAACTAAGAAAAGGCCATGTCTTCTCTCCAGCAGAGTAGCTCGAATATCCAGCTTCTATCTGATCAATGCCATTTCCGTATTAGTGAGACGGTGAGACCTTGCAATTTTTGAGGAAGTAAGCCCTCTGTTTTGTCATGTCTCTTCAATCATCAGAAGTTGAATAACATAGATACAGGAACCAAACAAAGTCCCCTTTCCCTGAGTCCTTTATAGCAGATATTGTTCCCAATAAACCCTGAGTGCATTACTTCATCAGTCTGATTGGAGGAATTTCCTATTTCCTGGAAAAAGCCAATATCAGATAGGTTCATCAATTATCAGTGAGTGTAAGGGATATTGAACATCAGTAACAATATGACCACTTATTCATTTCTAAGATGTGAAAGAATTCCAGCACTTCCACAGTACTGTACCTGAGAAGAAGCAGTATTGTCATACTCGCTTAGTTGATCCACATCCTTCAACATGTTCAGATCATAACCGTTTCCTCGCACTTTTACAAGCAGCTTCTCCAGGTCATAAACCTATACTTGCAGTCAAAATGATAATACAAATTAGTAATTAACAAAATTCTAAGCACGATAGTGGTTATGCAGGAAGAAACTGACAAATGAATGGGAATCTATAGAAATGAATTTGCACAGATGAAGATAGGAAGCGATCTGATTGATTGTCCTTTCTACCTCAGAATTGCATATGGGCGAGCTAGCTGTATCCTCCAAATCATCATCAACAAAGGTTTCTTCAGTTTTTCTCCGTTTAGAGATGGACCTAGTTGATGTAGCATATCCGTCACCAGCATAAATCTTTTTAGGCAAGGAACCAGCATCAGAAAACATTGAAGAGAATTCAGATCCAGAGGACAAAGATGCATCTTTCATATTGCTGCTGGCTACAGAGTCTTTAATGTATAAAGACCAACCACTATCCTCAGAAGAGAACTCATTCCTGGTGACAGAGTAAACACGTTTGTTCTTGTAGTTTGTGGAGATCATGGAGTCCATTGCAGCTTCCAAGTACAGAAAACAGGTGGTTGTCAAGCTTTGGTGTTTCACAGACCTGCAGAGCCTGAACTATTAATAAGAGAATTCTGGGTGGGTCAAAAGGTGATAAAAAATACAAAATAATAATCACAGAGAGAAAAAATGTGCCACGTTTTATTCAAGCACACTTGCCTTCCACTAAACAAAATGAGGCGCCCTGAAAGTCAGGTGCAAAGATTTGGTATATTTCATGATACCGCCCCACCTCTGAGTCAACATTTCCTACAGGAAGCATATTCTACATGCCGTCAATATTCCAACATTTGCTGCTTTGAGCAGAATAAAAATAAGCTGTGACACTACGATCTCACATTTCTTACACAGAAATACCCAAGAATCTTTTTTGGTCAAAACTTTTTAGGTTCTACGAAAGTTTAGCATCATTAATGCAATTGATGTCAGAAAACAAGCATAAAAGACGGTTATGGCATACGGCATACCTACACAGATTCCAGTGTACTTATATAAGATCTCTAAAAAGAACAGTTACACTACATATAACCATGGCAACATGACAAATGTTTGAAATTGGTCAACTTGTTAGGTGATTACAACTATATGCCACAATATAAAGTTCACATGTTCATAGGCCAGTATCATAAGACACTAGTTCGTCAAAAATCCTAATTCAAGAATCACGGAAAGCATTTCTGTTATGCCGTCTGTTTCGAAGTGATGTATCCCATTTCTGTTTTGGGATGTTTCAAATTGTGTGTCCTGAATATCCATTTTCTCTCTATATTAACTTGCCTATACTTGTTAATCGTGTCTTTTTTAGTCGTTCCATACTTCCATTAATTTTTGCGGAAGTTCAACTATGATAATCAATTCAAAACAGTGAGAGTAGTATACAACCACCAATGTCCAAAACTCTCCTTTTTAATTACTTGCTGCCTTCATCCATAGCCATAGAAAGGAAGACCAAGTAGAGATGTCAGACCGCCTTATTTACAGTCACCCACTAAAATACCTCAGACCTCAGCATTCCATGTAGATGACTTCAGCAGAAACCAAACATAAAGAAAGGTTGAAATGTTGAATTGAAGATATAACCATAAATAGTGTACGAAAAGTGCCATAGTATTAAAAGATAGTATTATTCTATTACCCTTTGGTATTTGGCAGCCCTAAATCTTGTTGTTTGACTTCATTTTTATATAAGATCCTCAAATCTTCCATGGAAGAAGTCAATTTGATTTCGCAAACACTACGGAAAAAAAATCAAAGATTCCACTGCATAAAAGAATTAATCATAGCACAGAAAAATAATTTCAGCTTAGTCATGGAAAACCATAAAGGCTAGAATTCAGAAAGAGAATACTTCAAGATAGTCCCAACTTTCTTCTGCAAATATAATAAATAAAATACTTAGAGAAATTGACTACAGTTTTTTCCATTATATTTGTTTGACCAGCTATACAGAATCATTGTACTTGATCTTTCATGAAATAGGTTTTCTGTAGAAGAATTTTAGCATTTCATATAGCCTATGTTTTGGCACCACAATGGTGCACAATATCCCCAACAACAAGAACACCCTGCACCTAATCCTGTCACAAGGATTCAGGGGGGCAGCAAACTCCTATCAAAAAGGGGTCAAGATGTAGTGCCACATTAGCACCATGTTACCCAACTATAATACACTGTGGACATTGGAGGTATTTTAAGCATTATTAGTAATTTCTCATCAAGGACCAATTACTTGGTAATAAAAAATATGAATCAAAAAAACGAACCGACTCCTTCGCATTACCAGTGGATCTGGTGTTGTGCGTCTTAAGTTATTTAGACTCTCATTTCACCTCAAGTACATCTGTACATGTGTCAAAGGCAGACACTGATTGACAGCATTCTAGACCGAAACCACGCAAAGTTCTCTGAAAATGATTGACTCCCACAATTGGGCATATTCCTCACGTACCTGCAACAAAGTCTGATACACTCCCTTCACTCAAACCACCAGAAACTTTACATGAACTTAGCATTACGTGTATGACTTTTATCCGAAGGGCATGAACAATGCCAATCAAGCATGAGTGAAGAAATCGTAACAAGGTCAGCAAGAGAAAAACATTGTCCTCCTAGGTGAGGCTGTCACTTCAAGGAAAAATTATAGCATATACAATGCACAGGCAGCATAGACATACTAAATAGACACATAGATGATATTTTCATGCAGTCTCACACTTCCACTCATAATTAAAGAAGGCTCCATAAGTGTTTGTGGCAGTAATCCAAGGGATAATATTTAATTTAAGGCTCCATAAGTTTACCAGACCTTTAAATCAGCTGAGCTTTGCACAAACCTATTTTTCTTATTCTTTGACGTACATTTTGAGTCTATGTGATAAAAGTCTCAAGACCATGGCGCTAAACTAGTTCTTTGTTTGACAGTCAATAAATGATAAAAAATTCACCACTTTTTCTGACTATTCTACATAATATAATTGACTAGTCATTCCCAAGATTGCATTCACATGATGATACTCTTCGAAGTTATCATACTATTTTTCAAGAGGAAGACATAGTTCCATTATTTATATCATATTCCGCATGTTCTCATCCAGTAACCCGTATTGAATAATGGCGCAGGCTTAACATTTTTCTATGATTCCTGGCATTTTCGAAGATCCAATTAGAGATATAAAAGTAATGCAAAACTGCCAACAACATACAAACAAATTTAAATATTAAAGATGATACGGAGACACAGCCGCCTCAAACAATAGCAAATGCGTGGATAGTTTGTGGAGATCCTCGTCTTCTATTAGATAAAGAACATTTTTCAGCATTTAAGCAATTGACAAGTAAGGTAAGAACCCAAGGAGTTGTGTGCACAACTTCTCATGACATGGAGATGTGAAATATAACCTCTCATACATCTTCGTGGGGTTCCAACTCATCAATCTGCCTAGCACATTTGGCATGCTGTGAGTACTCTCATTTGTCTTTGCTTTCTGTCCAAGTAATTTTGATGAAAGAGTCTTGGCACTTTCAGCGGCCAGTCAAGAAATACATAAACAAATAAACAATCCACACGTGTCCAGCTGCTTCTGTAGGCAGTAGGCACAAGCAAAACATAGTCCTTCAAAGGGAAAAAAATATATATATTTGCACATAAGCAAATCTCCTATTAAAATGTTTTGAAAATGATGTAACCATCAGAAAAATAAAAGTTATTGTCCAGCAAGGTAACTAGTGGAACTTTCATATTTCTGTATATGTTCTTACATGCATGTTACAAGTAGAACTTCAGAAACCTTGTTGAGCAGAAAATAGCAGACGCTCCCATCCTTTTTACATGGCCATGTCCTCTGCATTCCTCAACATGAACCATCTTTCAGAATTAAACAGGATAACAGAACAGCTGTGGTCAGACAGAAAAGCAGTTACATAATTAATGGGTTATCAGGATTACCACCAAGAATGATCATACAAGTACTTGGCAGCAGAAAATTAAATAAGTTCAGTGCAAAAAGGTCGAAAAAATATTTTAGCCATGTTGCTATGCAGTCTCTCATCTGGTGAAATTGAATAAATTCTATCAACAACCAACAAAGTCTATCCTTGCATCCATTTCAGGAAATTGAGAAAAAACAAATAATCACATTTGACTAATATAGTGGATCAAACAATACATGCGCACCAACACCTTAGAGTCCCACCTACAGCAAGGAGTGTGAGGGTTGTACACAGTGGTGGATTCAGAAATTCAATCCAAGGGTGTCCACTTCTGAGTTACCTTAGATTTTATGAGCATCAATTAAATTTTATAGGTGTTCACTTGAAACAATTTCAAGGATTTGTGAGAATTTCTGCACAAAATTTTGAACAATTCAACTAACAGTTGGTTGGGATTCTGTCCAGAATAATGTATGCCCACTACTGGATGTACACAACCTTATCCCTACAACTCTATAGTAGATAGCTTGTTTCCATGACCCTAGATTTGAGAAGCATTAACTGCCTAATCCACAAATCATAATAATGTAGATCACTTAATAATGGCCTTTGGCTCTAACCCTACCACATTTTGTACCGGCTGAAAATAAGAGGACAGTTGGGTACCAAATCCGTCCACTTTCTATTCAGCAAAATGGAGCCATTGACAATAGTACTGAGACTATATATGACGTACTGAATTTCACAAAAGTCCACAAAGTTGATAGATAAAAGTACACTAACAGCCACATGCCCAGATTCTTTTTGAGAAATCAAACAATAACTTGTACATCGGAGGCCTCAGTCCAAGATGGTAAATAAGGTATAAATTGTTTTAATATCTCATGATCATACAAATCCAGGCAAAAACTTGAGTACAGGTTGAAAGTCAAGAAAATGTTTATAATTCTAATTGAGGGTTGCATTCCTGCCAACGTGGAAGAGCTTGACTTTTTGGCACGCCATCCAAGGAATCTTCCTTCATCCTCACCTCAATTCTCAGCATTTTCAGTTCCCAAATTAGTTTCTTCACAACAAAACGCACCCCTTTTCACATAATATTATATTAGCTATTATGTCTAATATCAGTCTTGCCACAGAAACATATTTGATAGCATACTTCTCCAGCAATCATTTCACAGTCCACACGTGCGATAGACTTGGAGGAATGATTGGCTTATTTCTGAACCAAGAAACCTCATGGGAAGGGCGCATGCCAACAGAGCCTTCTGAAATCTGAACCATCTTCAAAAAAATTTATTATATAATACTTGCAATATGACTCTGGTACTTAGCAATGCCAAATTGGAACTTCGACAAATCAAATAAAACAAGAAACAAAAGGCATAAATTTATAATTTACAACTTACAAGGGCAAATGGGCAATCCCTTAAACACATCTCAAAGTTAACCCCTGTAAGCACCCTAAATGCACAAATGATATATTTCAGATGATTTATCCCATTGAGTGGAAAGTAAGAAGCAGTCCAGACAGTTGAAATAATTTGCATCCGAAGAACCAGCAGCATTTTCAAGCTCATAAACTAAAAGTTTTGAGAAGCAAAAAGAGGGGGTTTAGCTTAAATAGAATGCCGATAGAAACATTTGAGTTTGTCATGCACTCACACCTCGTTTTCCCAGATAGTCCACAACATCGATCGTTTCTCTAACTTAATGCTCAAGCTTCTCATCCTGTAACATTGGCTAACAGCTACTAGCACATAGCACAAACTACAAAGGACTTCCGCGAGTATTCATAACAAGAAAAATGTTGCATGCTAATAAGATAATCGAAGTTGAAGATGCATTCCTGGAATCCCAGACTTCCAGCCCATTGAATTAAGAGCTGGTTTGGTAGAAGAGAAATAAGAGATGCACTATCTAACAAAACCGGCACAGCTTTGATCAGGCAGGTTTGGGCATGAGCATTAGTTTCAACTTATTTGTATTATTAAATTTCATTCTTTCCCATGGCACAATTCATGTCTTCAAACAAGCTTAAGTACGTCATCTGTAACCTTTACAAATATTTATGACACTCTTATACTTTCAAGCATAAAAATTAGCAGGGAACGTGAAACCACAAAAGCTACCTCGAAAGCAGGTGAAAACAGCCTAATCAATCAACTAAACCAAGCATATCACCCATACCCATAATTCTTTCTTACTAATTGATCCAATATCTTATTCACACTTTATAAAGTTATGTTGGTCTTATAAAAAAAAAATGAAAATTGAAAAAATGGTGACAACTAGATGTCAGGCACTGCAAAAGCAGCTGCACAAAGTGAAGAGTTTTGAGGAGAGAGAGAGTGTTAACGAGAGGATTAATGGCCTCTGTGTGCTTCCTTTTTCATTAACATGAACCAGAAAATATATACATCAGTGGCTTTACACGCAAGGCACCCAATAACATGGTTTCCAACTACCATACAACTGCTTAGAGAAAAGATAATGTGAAAAAGGTATTAGAGTCCTAATATGATAGTCCTAATACTCCCCCTCAAGGTGGAGCATGAGGATCAATCATGCCCAGCTTGCCCCTGAGAAACATAAACTGCTTCTTGCCGAGTGCCTTGGTAAAAATGTCAGCCGGTTGCTTCTAGGATGTGAAATACGTGACGGCCAGATCGCCTGATTCAAGCTTTTCACGAACAAAGTGACAATCAATTTCTATATGTTTCGTCCGCTCATGAAAAACAGGATTTTTAGCTATATGGATGGCTGCCTGACTGTCACAATAGAGACGCATAGGTGTATGCAAAAACACCCCAAGTGATCCCAAGAATGTCTTCAACCAAATAAGTTCACTTGTAGTGGCTGCCATGGAGCGATATTCAGCCTCGGCTGAAGAACGGGAAACGGTGGTTTGTTTCTTTGTTCGCCAAGCCACCGGAGAGTCACCAAGAGTTACAAGATAACCAGTGAGGGAACGACGAGTAAGAGGACATGCCCCCCAGTCAGCATCACAATAAGCATGGACCTGAAGAGTACTTTCAGAACGCAACAAGATCCCATGACCCGGTGTCGCTTTCAGATAACGAAGAACTCGGCGTGCTGCATCCATATGTTCTTCACGCGGAGTTTGCATAAACTGGGACAATATGTGGACTGCGTAACACAATTCGGGCCGAGTGATGGTAAGATAAATAAGGCGTCCAATTAGACATCGATATCTACCGGGATCATCAACAAACTTGCCCGTGGCCAATGCTAATTTGTGATTTTCTTCAATAGGAAAGTCCACCGGTTTGCTTCCCAGCAAGCCACATTCATCCACAATTTCAAGAGCATACTTGCGCTGACACAAGAAAAGACCAAGTGGTCCCCTGGCAACCTCAATGCCCAAAAAATACTTAAGTGGACCAAGGTCCTTAATACGGAAGCATGAATTGAGATATTCCTTAAACCCCTTACGCGCTTGAGAATCATTGCCAGCAAGAATAATGTCATCCACATATACCAATAATGCCAGAAATATCTTTCCTTTCCGGTAGGTAAAGAGAGAGTAATCTGCGTAGGATTGGACAAATCCATACTCACCTAGCTTGGATGACAACTCAGCAAACCATTGACGAGGAGCCTGACGCAATCCATATAAGGATTTTCAGAGTGGACAGACCTTGGTAGGGGAGACAGTAGTAAAACCAGGTGGAAGTCGCATGTAAACCTCCTCATCGAGATCTCCATGGAGAAACGCATTGCTGACATCCATCTGGTGTAACTCCCACCCTTTTGCAATAGCGACGGATAGAAAAGTGCGCACACTGGTCATTTTGGCTACTGGAGCAAACGTTTCATTGAAATCAAAGCCCTCTAGCTGGTGATCTCCATGAACAACGAGACGTGCCTTGAACCTCTCAATAGAGCCATCTGAATGATACTTCACCTTATAAACCCACTTGCAGTTAATAGGTTTCTTTCCAAGCGGAAGATCCTCGATGGTCCAAGTCTGATTTTCCTCTAAGGCCTGAATTTCATTTGCCATAGCTTTTCTCCATCGTGAATCTTTGGTAGCTTCATGATAATACCTGAGCTCAACAATCTTTGTAATAGATGCTAAAAAAACTTTGTGAGCTTTAGAGAACTTATCACAAGTGATATAATTAACTAAGGGATACGGTGTACCTGAGGAACCTTTTTGCAGTGGGATGCCTGTGAGAGAAGGGTCTAATGATCGAGCTCCATAGCATACATAATCTTCCAAGTGAGACGGAGTGTGTCGTTCCCGTCTGGACCTTCTGGGCTGTTCGTGACTGGAGCCCAGATGCTCGACCGAGACTGGGTCGACCGAGGCCTGATGCTCATCCTCAATACTCCCCCTGTCATTCTGGGCCGAAGCTCCAATTGTGATCGCGTCGTGATGGGAGCCCAAAGGCTGCGGCCCAGAAGAGCTCCCCCGAACGGCTGGACATGTCCCGTTATTAACATCGCCGCGCTCGACCGGGCCCATAGTCAAACCGTGCACAACTGGGGCTGGGGCGTGTCCTGGGCCTGTCGAAATGGGCTCAGGGAGTGAGTCTCCAATGGGCTGCATCATGCTACCAGTTTTACTCTGTGCTGCTTCATATGGACCCAGAGTTTCAAGGATAAAGTTTCTGGCTGTGACACAAGCTTCATCCAATGCAGGCGTGGTGGTCGAATCCTCAGATGGAGTAAAGGGAAAAATGTGCTCATGGAAGATGACATCTCGACTTACAAATATTTCATGAGTTTCTAGATCATACACCTTCCAACCTTTCTTTCCATAGGGATACCCAACGAAGATACATCTCCGACTTCGTGAAGCAAACTTATCCGCAGGTTTAGACCTGAAATGTGCAAAACATAGACTCCCAAAAACCTTTAAATGCTCATAACTGGGCTTTACTCTAAATAGGACCTCATACAGGGTTCGTCCTTGTAAGATTTTACTGGGAGTTCGATTAATGAGGTAAGCGGCAGTTAAGACACACTCGCCCCAAAACTCTAATGGAAGATGGGCCTGAAAGCGGAGTGCCCGAGCCACTTTCAAAATATGTCGGTGCTTCCGTTCCACTCTACCATTCTGTTGCGGGGTGTCAACACAACTGGTTTGGTGGATAATACCCTTTTCTGAATAAAATTGAAGCATTGGTCCCGATGTGAACTCAAGGCCATTATCGCTACGAACTATTTTCACATTTTTCTCAAATTGGGTTTTTGCCATGTTAATGAATTTTTGCAAGATGCTGGCCACTTCCCCCTTTTCCCTAACCAGATAAATCCAAACTGCCCTACTGGCATCATCCACAATGGTTAAAAAATAATGTGCACCGTAAAAAGAGAGAACTCTACAAGAACCCCATATGTCACAATGTATGATCTCAAAAATATCATCTGCTTTACTATCACTAACATCAAACTGATTCCGCGTTTGCTTTGCACGAAAACATACATCACAAGGTTCGACTTGATGATTCTTTAAACTACCACTAACGCCTAATTCCTGAGGGAGCAATGAAAGAATGGCATACGACGGATGTCCAAGACGACTATGCCACAGATTACTAGAGCCCACTGCGTTAGCTTGTACCTTCACTGTTGCTGTTTCGTTGAAGCAGTAGACCCCTCCTCTCAGTTCACCCACTCCAATCAGGTTCCTCGAGATGCGGTCCTGTATCACACAAAGTTTATCAGTAAATATCACTATGAATTTCAATTCTCTACGGAGCTGAGCAATTGAAACTAAGTTGCAATGAAAGTTAGGAATATAAAGAACTCTGCTCAATTGTAGTTTTGAGCCCAACACCATGGTGCCTTGCAACTTGGCTATGCGAAAAACTCCATCAGGCAATTCAACTGGAACCGGTTCTATAGCTTCGACCTTACTAAGGAAACCCAGATTTCCGGTCATGTGACATGATGCTCCCGTATCAAAAATCCAAGTGGGTTTACCTGATAATTGTTCATAACCTGGTTTCGTGGGTTCAATGAGGCTCAAGAGCCTTTGCGTTTGCTCCGCGGTCAGACCTGGTATCGAAGGCAGCATGGTTCCCTCGCCTGTGTGAGCTACGACACCTTGTTCCACACTCTTGTCAGAAGCCACATATGCTGTGTCTCGTCCAGCCCCACGCCCTCTGTTGCCTTCTCTTCCACCTCGCATGCTACGTCCTCGTCCCCTGCCTCGACCACGGGTACCCCACCCGGGTGGATACCCTATTAGCTCATAACAGTTGCCTTCATCATGTCTGAACCGTCCACAGTGTTTACATCCAGCTTTCTCTGTGACAGTGCGTTGTGTTCGATTGGTGATGGCAGCATACGCAGCAGTAGTTTCGCTTCTATCTTCTCGACCGAGCATCAACCTCTTATGATTCTCTTCCTGCATCACCATGTTGAAGATGCGGTCCAAGGAAGGCAACGGATCATGCGTGAGAATCTGGCTTCGTATCGAGGAGTAAGCATCGTCATTGAGGCCCATCAAAAACTGATGCGCCTTCTCTTGCTCATGCATCTGGACGATCTTGTTGGCCGACTCACACGTACACCCCTTGCAAGTACAATATGGTACCTTCTCATAGTTTCCAAGTTCAACCCATAAATTACTGATCTTTGAATAGAATTCAACCACACTCAATCCTCCTTGCTTACAATTCGATATGCTTGTTTTCAACTGATGTATTTTTGGAATGTTATCAAGTGCATACCGCTTCTTCAACGTGTCCCACATCAAATTTGCAGTATCCACATAAGCTACGCTTGTATGCAACCTCGGGTCTATCACGTTGAGGATCCAGGATGACACCATTGAATTTGCCATGTCCCAAGCGTGAACCTCCGAGTCATCGCCATCCTTCGCTGTGGGTCGTACCACCGTTCCTTCGATAAAACCAAGCTTGTTTTTGGCTCTTAGTGCTGTTCGGACAGCTTTCTCCCAGAGATCGTAATTCGTACCATTGAAGACGACAGCCGTGATGAGAAGCCCAGGTCCCTCCGAGGGATGCAGATAATATGGGGATTGTGGTTCAATAATGAACCCTTTCGAACCTCCTTTAGTCATGGTTGTGTTCCTTCAAGGACGCTCTGATACCATGAAGAGTTTTGAGGAGAGAGAGAGTGTTAACGAGAGGATTAATGGCCTCTGTGTGCTTCCTTTTTCATTAACATGAACCAGAAAATATATACATCAGTGGCTTTACACGCAAGGCACCCAATAATATGGTTTCCAACTACCATACAACTGCTTAGAGAAAAGATAATGTGAAAAAGGTATTAGAGTCCTAATATGATAGTCCTAATACAAAGCACAGCAAACAGAAGAAACAACATCAGAAACAAAAGAGACACCTCTCCTTTTAGGGCTACAATACTCCGATTGGTTCAATCCAAACCGTCATTTCCACTCATCAAACTATGATCTTTCGTCCCAATTAAACTATAAGGCATTCAGAATTACTACATCAAAAACAAATGAACCCAACAAAGTAAACGGAGGTGGAGTTCTTTCTGAACAGGAACTACAATTAATCTTATTGCGTGGTTTCAACTTTCACCCGAAGCAATCAAGTCACATAACCCGCAAATTGGTCACCGAACATAGAAATAATAATGTATAGCATGACCTAGGGTTAGGGTTCTAGAAACTTGGGAAGTATCAGCACAAATTAAATATGAAGCACCAATGACGCCCTAGATTCACATCTTTGGCAATTTGTTGCATATGCCCATGCTGGGCAATGCATCGACCCCGTCAAATGGAAATCCTGTCACATTGCTTTATTTGTTATGATTGTGATAGGGATTTGATCTTCAACGACGGAATCAAATTTCAGGAGACAGCCCTAAGATTGAAGTTCCTGTATACAACCTGAAAAACAACAAAACCCCAAAAAAACAAAAAAACAAAAAAGTTACTCCCACTCTCATTATGCAACGTCCCGGGAAACGATCAGGTTTCAACTTTCTACTTGATATTTTTTTGGGTTTTTGGAATCTAATAATCTAAACTTTGGGGGATTTGGAAGGCAATAATCCGAACCTAAGAAATCCTTGCCAGTGAACTGAACTTTTGATATATTTATTTCTAGTGTTCTTCCATCGAGTTTGACTCGTCAGAGATGTGATGTGGCGGTGGTGGTATCATACGTGTAATTTTGGAGCAATAAAAAAAAAAAGAAAATGCCTATATTGACCACAATTCAAACACATAAGCTACTTTGACCTTATTTTTTTAAACACATTGTCTACCTTCCCTCTCAATTCTCTCTCCTCCCCTTAGACACACACACAAATATATATATATATATATATATATATATATATATATAATATATATATGTGTGTGTGTGTGTGTGTGTGTGTGTGTGTGTGTGTGTGTGTGTGTGTATGTGTGTGTGTTTGTGTATATATATGTATATATGTGTATATATATATATGTATATATGTATGTGTATGTATGTATGTATATATATATATATATATATATATATATATATATATATATATATATATATATATATATATATATATATATATTATATATATATATGTATGTATTTATATATGTATATATATGTGTATATATATGCGTGTGTATATATATATATACACACACACACACACTATATATATATATATATATATATATATATATATATATTATATATATATATATATATAGATATATACATACATAGGGAAAGGAACTTTTAATCTCAGCCATTGAACTAAAAATCAATGGCTCTCATCTCTTAATCTCAAGCACAAAGGATTCAACCCCACATGAGTAGGGTTCACTGTCAATCTCAAACACAAGCTCTTCTTTCACTCAGTCACCTACATGTCTCCTCTTCATGACCCTCTCTCTTCTCACCGGAAGAAGTTGTCGGCTGCCCCTACTCGCCAAAGAACCCTTCAATTGCGCCTCTCTCTCATCGTTCTCTCTCTCATCTCGCTCTTCTAGCCGGTCGAATGCCCAGTGGCTGCTCGCCGGTCGAACCCTTCAACTCGCCTGAGAACGATTCTGTACCATCACTTCGTGCTGCCGATCGAACATCCCTGCTCACTCCGCCACTTCGTGCCACTGCAAACCACCACAGCGCCAGCCACGTTCCCCTCGACCCATCGAAAACCATCAGCGACTTCAAGATCCACCTCCTTTCGTCATCTCGTCTCATCTCGACGGTCTCTCGTTCATTTGGTGAGAGTGTGAGGATTGAGTTATAACCCTAGGATTAAAATTAAATGGACAAGATTTAATTGTCTAAAATAATCCCATATCCTTCCCCAACCGCAATCAATCTGATCTCATCTCACCCACCCTCATTTTCATATCCCTGCTGCTTCTTCCTTGTCTTCTTCAGTCTTCATCCTCTCCATCCTCCCACCTTACTCCTGCACCACCTCTCTCTCTCTCTCTCTCTCTTCCCATTTAATCACATCTCCATCCCATATAAAGTATAAACAACACGCCCCCTCATCACCAAACCCAAAAAAAGTAGAGAGAGATCGAGAAGGAAACAAATGGAGGCAAAAGTGGTGGCACCGTCCAGCTCTCAACGCCCTGTCAACTTGTTCTTTTGCAGCCGAAAGGGGTTTCCAGATCTGGAATTTTTGGGGTGGAGGCTTGGGTGGGGTGAATTTTGATTTTTTTTGGGGGTTTTATTTATTTCTTTGAAAGATTAAGCAGTTGGAAATTATTAATTATAATAATATCATAAATGAATTCCACATAATTTAAAATGGTGATTTTTATTTTTCTTAATTTTCACAGAGAAAGAGAGGGGGGAAAGGAGGCATATTAAAGCATTGTAGATATGTGAAAAAAATTCTAAAAATGTCCTTTTCTTTATAAAAAATTGTTGCAATAATACATGTGGACTCAGCCACGCCATGTCACATCTCTGACGAGTTAAATTCACTGGTGGAACACTAGAAATAAATACATCAAAAGTTCAGCTCATTGGTAAGGATTTCTTAAGTTTGGATTATTGCCTTCCAAAAGTTTAGATTATTAGATTCCAAAAACCCTATTTTTTTCATTTAGTTTAATGGTTTTTCACTCTATGGTCATCTATATTATACCTGGACGTACTAGAACATATTTAATATGTGTTTCAAAATGTGTTGTACCATATTTGTAAATATTCTAGACCATCGCAAGTATGTAGAAATTTGTAAAAAAAGTCGGAAGCTCAGTATTAGCCGTAAAATTGAATTAATTTTCATCGTCGATTGAGGAGGTGGAAGATCATAAATAACTTCAAAGATGACTCATTTGTAACCATCCAAAAAAACAAGCGTTCACATTGACTAACAAAAGGCATTCATTCCACTAAACTACTCATATCATATATATATATATATATATATATATATATATATATATATATATATATATATATATATCACAAGTTGGATACAAACAATGTATGAATGACATGTGGCATCTAATATGGTACAAAGTAATGACTTGACAAATTGCAATTGGTGGATGTTAGTTCTGACATGTTAATCAACATTAATACTATTCAGTAGAATTTATTATATGTTATTAATTTAATTATTTATTGCATAGTTTTATACTCCTAACGTATTTTATTTTCTAAGTAAGTCCTCATATGGTTAACTTGGTATGCAATACTTCATTTTTTTTTACATTTCAAATTGATTTATTTTATTTTTTAATATTAAAAGAATAAAATTAGATAAGATAATCATATTTTACCTTAATTTTAGTTGTTACTACTTTTTTGTTTAAAGTTAGATCTTGAGGTCATTGTAAATGAGTACGAGCTTATTGCCATATAACAATTTAATCACATAGGACAATTTATGAATGATATATAGGACAACGTCAATGTGTATAAAAGTTGTGTCAGAGTAGTTTGCTACATGAATATTCTTCTAGGGTTGAAAAGTGACTTTTATATATTTGTGCAGAGTAATCTATAAGATTATCATATAATTTTTATAAAATTAAGTTAAATTAAAATATAGTTCATTAAACTCCTAACAAATATCAATCACAAATTAACTAGACATGTGATGAATCATGAAAAAAGATGACAAATGGTAAATCATTATCATATGCAAACAAAAGCAATTTAGAGTGATTTTAAATGAAAATAGAAAGGAAACAATAATTATTTTATTATAAAATTATTAATCTACTTTAAAAATAATATATTTTTATTTATTATTTATACTAATAATCTCAAAACAAAAATTAACTAGCATCCTTGCAACGCAAGAGTATAACTCTAGTATTATATATATTTGAAAACCTAATAGTGGTATTAGACTCTGCACCCAAAATTAAATTTCTAATAGTGATACTAGAGCCCGTTTATCTTCCTATACCATCTCTAATCAACCCAAGTAATTACTAGCCAACTATTGGCTAATCCAATTCATTGTGAGTAATCCATTTCGAATGGATCATGAAACTCAATTTCAAGCATTTGTCAAAGTAAGATTTTTTTTTTTTTTTTGGATCAATTGTCAAAGTAAGATTTTGACATGGGGGATGAAAACAGCCAAGATAAAATCCCAGCATACTTAGATTTCACAAGTAAATTGTAAGGAGAGATTAAAATGTTGCTCATAAGAACGACATACTTGTTTGAAGATTATATAAGTTAACTTTTAAAAATTACATGTTGATGAAAGTCACGAAACTTACACTTATAAAACCAAGTGATTTGTTTCATGCGCTTAATGTTGAAAGACATTTTTTAGAAAAGAAAAGATTGAGAAATAAGAAAAAGTGATGCATGATAAAACATATGAATTTTCAAAAGGTCAATTCATGCGAAAGTGTGGGAGTATATGTTGGACACTTAAAGTCACCACGTGAGAGTTGGAAAGAATTAGAGAAGACATGTTCCAAGTATAAACATAAAAAAACTAAATGACGAATTGTGACACATTAACTCTCGGGAAGAAGAGAAGATTTGAAACGTAGAGTGCATTAAGTCACATAAAGTGCTAAATCGAAGTTGGAAAGATAAAGCAAAAATGAAAAGGTATTTGTTGACTGCAATTGCCAATTATGAATATCCCAAAGGGAAGGCATATCTAACATGGCATGTCAAGAAAAAAATAAGTGAGACAATTGATATGGATATGGATACGTACTAAAAAATTAGACAATGTTGAAAAATTGGAAAACATTCCAGTTTCCATTCAAGAAGATTTGCGGGATGACAAAAATCTTCATATCGTCAATCAACCAGTATAATCTCCATTACTTCAAGAAGATATTCAAGAAACCTCCACCGATACACAAGTCGTAGCTCCCCTATTTGAAGAAAACATTTCAGAAGTTAACCTCAAACCTCTACATCCACTTGAACAGGACACTCACAGTTTCCTAACTTTTGAATTAAAAATTATTACGTAAACTTAGGTTAATTTACAGATCTAACCGTACATATAGCATGTACAATTCGTGGGTAGAAGTTGTTATAGTTATGTAGATTGGCAAGGGGCACATTCTTCTATAGTTTTGTTATCTAGTATGGATGACCGCCTATCCAATTTTTTTCTTCCTTTTTTTTTTTTTTAATCTCCAAAACCTCCTTATAACTACCGGATGTACATGCCTGGGGCTGCGACTGGGCTATATAAGCCTTCTCCAGAATAGACTTGTTCGTTAGCTTGGTGACTCATTCATTCCGGAAACATATTGTCTAACCCAAGTTTGACCCACCCACACCACCTAAAGATGTCAAAGACCTTGTAAGTTGTGGGAGGGACTAGCTAAGTGCTTTTGACCTTATGGTTTGACCAAAAAACAATGTATCACACAAACATGTACGTGATGTCTTATGACCTGCATTTCAAATGGAGAAAGACTTACGTATGCAATCAACGCACCCCAATCTTTCAAACCGCGCATCTTTCTAATTTCCGATCCATGAAATAGGATATTTTTTCCCCCTAAATTATCATGCTCTTTTTTTTTGGTCCCACTCTAATTGTGATTAAGCCCATGGCTAAACTATTATACTTTTTCCCCCAATTCGTTGGTAAGCTAGTTTGCTACCGTGTTTATTATATTTCTCCAAAAAAATATGTTTGGTTGTTATATGCATTGAATAAAACTGCTCGACTTTATACCTGCATCATATCCAATTTATAGAACCTTCCCAAATGGTCTACCTAAGTTCTAGGACAATTCGTTATGATAGCACATTTTAAAACTAGGGCATAACTATTTGGCTATTTAGAATCTAACTATATAAAAGATAAAAATTTATAACATTAATATAGATTAATATATTAAATAAAAAGGTCTTAAAACGTAAGTCTCATTAGTTCACACATATGTTATAATCTACAATCAAATTTTATTTAACCCACCCAAGTCGTGAATCTTGTGACTGAGGGGGGGGGTACGGTGTGCTCTTGAGTAGGCATTTCCCTCGTGTCGTGTATTAGCCAATCCACTTGCTTTTGCATATGAATAATGAATCGAGGGTGGCCGTTACGCTTGGCCCGCTTTTGAGGAGATTGATGTACTGATGTAGATTATGACATCAGAACACGACTCCCGTCCTCTAACTATCAGCTCTCCTACTGTGGATAGGAGTCCTCCTCAACAGAAACACCATTCTCCCTAATTTGTTGTGATTATCTTATCTAGTTGTTAATATTTGTATTCATCTTTTTCAAATATTCAGTTGTTATCTTGTGTTCAAATTGTACATGTACTTGGAAAGTGTTGGTAAAAATAAAAAGGGCATCACAGCATAGAAGATCAATCTGCTCCTTCAAGCCTAATTGTTCATATCACTTTATAAGGTATTAGAGCCGTTCAACTAGTCGTCTCTCGATCCACACTTCAAATTTATTTTTTTTTTCCCCGGCCATGTCGTCTTCAAATACAGCAAACACTAGCATTATTCAAAGTGTTGAAGGAACCAATAACCCTTTTGGTTGTCCATCCCTTGGTGTGAAACTTGATCAAGATAACTACCCAGTATGGTCTAGTTTAGTTAAATCTGCTCTTGAAGCGTATAAGTTTGAGTCTTTTCTCACAGACAACCCACCATCACAGTATCTTCTAACTCAAGCCGATGGCACAAACTCACTTAATCCTGAATACCCCATTTGGAACCAAAAAGATAAGCTCATTCTCCTCTGGCTGCGAAGTACTATGTCCGAATGAACTCTTGCCTACATCACTCGTGCCTCTTCAACCTCTCAAGCTTGGAAGGTCTTGGAAAGGAATTTCAATCAAAGAAATTCTGCTCGTACAATGCAGCTTCGTCAACAATTGTATACTCTTCGTCAAGGAAATATGTCGGTCAGTTACTATAGATGTAGATCTCCCTCTCTTCTTCCCTTGAATTTCTATTTCTTCTATTTGAAATTGTTTGTTTGATTCTATTCTTTTTGCTCTGCCTAAATTGATTTGTCAGATTATGCAAGTAATAATCTTTGTGACTTTCTCTTTGCGTTCGGATTCTAGGGAGAATAGTGAGTTAAGAACAACACTCAGTGCCTTCGTGAATCTGATGAAATGCTTGCGGCTTGCTACATTTTCTTTTGCATGTACTCAATGAGAAGCATAAATACATATTTATGTAGCCAACTCCTGGGATGAAAAACTATCCATGTTTAAAATTTAGCCAACAACTGACATATTAGAATATTAGAATCCACTGTTCCATATTTGACATGTAAATGGCTAGTTAGTTATGCAGAAGAACAGCTACTCGGTGCAGATCCACATGCACGCTAATTGCAGTTGGTAAACTTTGCAACTTTTCCGTAATAAAAACATTTGATATGCAGCCTTTGGCATGGAAATACTGGAGGTTTGAGGCATTGATTGAAAATTTGTACGGACAATTGACCATTATGTCTATTACAAATCTGCAATTAAAAGGGAAGCTAAGTTCAACAGCTCATACAAACACACAGTGGCAACATGATGTTGTTTTTCACATGGGTGCAATACCATGATATGCTCATGTATGCATCAGGGTGTCAATTTCTTTGAGATCTAGTAATAGAAGAAATAGTATGGGAGAAGCCAAGGGAAGTTCATATATTCCCTTTAGTATTTATAAGTTTCTCCTTTAGTTCAGATTTGTGATAGATATAATGGTTAATAGTCCATATAAACTTATAAGTAATGCCCCCGAATCTTGAGAACTTAATTATTTCCATGCCAAAGGCGACATGTAAGATGATTTTGTTGTGAAAGAAGTTTGGTGAAGGTGATTAGAGTGCATCTTGATCTTCAGCAAACATGTTTTATTGTTATGAGTGCTTTATTTGCACGTGGTGAACATGTTCACAATCTCTTTGAAGGTCTAGCAGCCAATTTCAAATTTCTTGCACTGTCCAGTGAGGCAGTGACATTGTTCAGGTAACTTTTCAACTTGCTGACTTGGGTATTTGATACTGACTGACTTGGCTGTTTGATACTGATTGATGCTCTTCGTTTTGACAATGTGGTTTACCATCTCCTAATTGTTTGATATAAGATGATATGGTTCTTGTTGTGCAGTACTTGTATGTGCCGCGGCTACCGCCCATGAGCCGAATCTGTGTAGGTTCTACTTTGACCCATTTGGTTTTCGGTATTGGTTTTGATTTTTGCTAATTGAAAAGGCTGGTGATCGAGTTTATTGTATACCCCCCTTATTTAGAAGTGTTGGGTTTTATGGCCCAAAATCTCGAGTATCGGCACGGGGAGCCCATGCTGCACAGACACGGGCGTGCCAAGACGAAGAGCCGAAGACGAGAGGGACAGAAAATTGGCACGGGGGCACCGTGCCATATGGCACGGTCGTGCCATGTGGCACTGGGTGACCGTGCCACGTGGCACGGTCGTGCCTCGGGTCTTCTCGCCGCCGCTTTCGGATGGCGGCTAGGGTTGCGCTTTGGTGACGGTTTTTGGAAGGTGGTAGCTAGGGTTTTCAGGGGGAAACCCTACCTCGCAGACCCTATATAAAGGGGGTCTAGGGCCTTGTTTCAAAACACTTCAGTACTCATAAACACATTGAGAGGTAAAAGTCGTTTGTGAGAGATTACAATAGAGAGATTGTAATTCTGCTCTTTGATCGAATCACTGAGGTGATTGTGATCGTGGTGTACTTTCCTGCTCATAGTGAATTGTTCTGGTGCTGTCGCCGTCCGTGGTTTTTCCCACATTGGGTTTTCCACGTTAAATTCCTGTGTTCTTGTTCTCTTCCTATTGTTCTGTTGTTTGTGATTGGTTGAATTTCTGATTTTCTATTGCATCCTATCGCTTCCGCTATACTGTTATTCTGATATTAATCCTAACAAGTGGTATCAGAGCTTTGGTTTAGGATGTCTTCAATCATGAAGGTAGACATTCAGAAGTTCGACGGGGAGATTAGCTTTAATCTCTGGAAGGTGCAGATGAGAGCGGTTCTCATCCAGCACGGGTTGTGGAAGGTCCTGAAGGGACCTCATGTCAAACCAGAAAAGACAACAGATGAGCAATGGGCTGAAGAACAGAAGAAGCGGCGTGGGTCGCTGACGGAGGACGAATGGGAGGAATTGGAGTTGAAGGCGGTTTCAGCCATACAACTGTGCCTGGCACCTCACGTTCTGCGAGAGGTACTTGATAAGGTAACTGCTGTTGACCTTTGGACTCGCCTAGAAGAGTTGTATATGACGAAAAGTCTAGCTAATAAGATCAGGCTGAAAGAAAAGTTGTATACCTGTCGTATGGCTGAAGGTACGCCCGTCCAAAAACATCTGAATGAGTTTAATTCAATTCTAGTGGATCTAGAAAGCTTGGACGTTAAAATTGATGATGAGGATAAAGCTATTCTACTTGTTGTCTCTCTACCCCCTTCATACAAACACTTTAAAGAAATTATGCTATATAGTAATTCAGATACTATATCATTTGAGGATGTCAAGGCCAACCTACTGTCTAAAGAAAAGTTTGACCATGACATTCATGCTGATCCGGGTGAGGGACTGGCTGTCAGGGGTAGGACAACAGAGAAAAAGGGGAATGGTAACAAGAAAAAGGGCCGTTCTAAATCACGGAATCCTCATGCAAATAAAACCTGCCACTTCTGCAACAAATTGGGTCACATCAAAGCTGATTGCTGGAAATTAAAGAAAAAGAATGAGGAAAAGGAGAAAACTGCTACAGCTGATTGTGTAGTAGAGTCTGAGTCTGATGGGGATGTACTGCTTGCTACTTCGTTAGCCACCACTTCTGGGAGAGGAGTGGATGTTAATTGGGTTTTAGATTCTGGTTGCACGTTCCACATGTGTCCTCGTAGGGATTGGTTTGTAACTTATGAACCTGTGGATTCTGGGGTGGTACTTATGGGCAACGATGCTGAATGCAAGGTTGCAGGGATAGGTACAGTTCAGATTAAAACCCATGATGGCACTATTAGAACTTTGTCTAAAGTGCGACATATTCCTGATATGACTCGTTGTTTGATCTCTTTGGGTACTCTTGAGACTAATGGTTGCAGGATTGTTATGGAGAATGGTGTCCTAAAGGTAACTAAGGGAGCCATGCTGATGATGAAGGGACTGAAACAGGGAAGTCTCTACATTCTGCAAGGAGCTACAGTTACAGGCGTAGCTGCAGTGGGTACGACAGATGACACGAGGTTATGGCACATGAGATTGGGCCATATGAGTGAGAAAGGGATGACCATTCTGGGTAAGAAAGGTTGTCTTGGTAACGCTAGTACGGGTAAGTTGGATTTTTGTGATCACTGCGTATTTGGGAAACAGAAAAGGGTAAGTTTCTCAAAGGCTAGTCACCGTACTCAGGGGGTCCTGGACTACATCCATTCTGATTTGTGGGGTCCCTCTAAGGTACCTTCGATGGGAGGTAAGCGTTACATGTTAACATTTGTTGATGATTTCTCACGAAAGGTTTGGGTGTATTTCTTGAGACAGAAAAACGAGACATTCTCAATGTTCAAGAAATTCAAGGCTCTGGTTGAGAACCAGACTGGCAAAAGGATCAAGAAACTCAGGACTGATAATGGCCTAGAGTTTGTTGAATCTGAGTTTGAAGAGTTCTGCACAGCAAACGGCATAGCCAGGCATAAAACCTTGGTCGGGAAACCACAACAGAATGGGGTCGCAGAACGAATTAACAGGACATTGTTAGAGAAAGCACGGTGTTTGCTTTCAACTGCTGGGCTTTGGGATCGCAAAGCGTTTTGGGCTGAGGCCATTTCTACGGCCTGCTACCTGGTGAATCGATCACCACACTCCTCCATCGAGTTTCAGATTCCAGAAGAAGTATGGTCAGGTAATCCTGTTGACTACTCTAATCTCAGGGTATTTGGGTGTCCTGTGTATGCTCATGTAAATGAGGGAAAACTAGCACCTAGAGCAGTTAAATGTATGTTTTTGGGGTATGCTAGTGAATCTAAGGGATATCGTATGTGGTGTCCTGATTCTAAGAAAGTAATACAAAGTAGGGATGTTACTTTCAATGAGTCTGATATATTATCTTCTGGAAAGAATGCTGCTGTTCCTTCTACTGGTGTAGGAACTCAGCAAGACACCAACATGGAGGTGGAGCTGGAGACTGCTACAGCTCAAGGTGGAGCTATAAGGGAAGTCCAGGTCACTGAGCCTGGGGCTATCAGCACTAATCAACCTCAGGAGGAGGTTGAGTACTCTACAGCACGTGATCGTCCTCGCAGGGAGATCAGGAGACCGGCCCGGTACAACGATGATGAAGGGCTGATAGCATATGCACTTTCCGTTGTAGAGGAAGTGTCTGAAGGAACTGAGCCTTCAAATTATACTGAAGCCATCACCTGCCCAAGTTCACCCAACTGGATTCAGGCTATGCAAGAAGAAATGGAAAGTCTGCAGAAAAACGGGACTTGGGAGTTATGTAACCTGCCTAAAGGCCGACGGGCCTTAACTGCCAAATGGATATACAAGAAGAAGGAGGGCATCCTGGGGTAGAGGATGCAAGGTGGAAAGCAAGGTTGGTTGTTCGTGGTTGCAACCAACGGGAAGGTATAGACTACAATGAGGTTTTCTCTCCTGTAGTCAGACACACCTCTATTCGATTATTGTTATCTATTGTGACATTGTTTAACTTGGAGTTGGAGCAGCTTGATGTAAAAACAGCCTTCCTGCATGGTGAGCTGGAAGAGGAGATATATATGAAGCAACCTGAAGGGTTTGTTGTTCCTGATAAGGAACACATGGTATGTAAGTTGGAAAAGTCCTTGTATGGACTCAAGCAGGCTCCTAGGCAGTGGTATAAACGTTTTGACACGTTTATGATTGATAATGGTTACATACGTAGTAGATATGATAATTGTGTATACTTTAGACAATATGGTGATGGGTCCTTTATATATCTACTACTGTATGTTGATGACATGCTAATTGCATCTAAAGATAAAACCCTGATTAGCATGCTAAAATCTCAGCTCAGTAAGGAATTCGAAATGAAAGACTTAGGTGCAGCTAAAAGAATACTGGGCATGGAGATTCACAGGGATCGAAAGGAGGGAAAATTATACTTGTCTCAAGAAAAATATCTTGAGAAGGTATTAAGCAAGTTCAAAATGAGGGACTGCAAGGCAGTGTCTACCCCTCTTGCTGCACATTTTAAACTGTCTGCGGAATGCTGTCCGCAAACAGAAGAGGACATCGGTAGAATGTCCAATGTACCATACTCTAGTGCTGTAGGGAGTTTGATGTATGCCATGGTCTGTACCAGACCAGACTTATCACATGCTGTGAGTGTGGTAAGTGGATATATGCATAATCCTGGAAAGGACCACTGGGAAGGTGTAAAATGGATCCTACGGTATGTAAAGGGAACTGTGGGGAAAGGGCTGGTATTTAATAGAAACAAGGCTGCTACATCTGATGTAGTAGGGTATGTTGATTCTGATTATGCTGGTGATTTGGATAGGAGGAGGTCCATATCTGGGTACATCTTTACCATGTGTGGGGGCGCTATCTCTTGGAAAGCGTCTTTACAATCTATTGCAGCCCTGTCTACAACAGAAGCTGAGTATATTGCTGCCACTGAAGGGGTGAAGGAAGCTACCTGGCTAAGGGGACTGGTAATGGAGCTTGGAATACCACAATCTGCTACTGTAGTATATTCTGACAGTCAGAGTGCCATACCTCTGACAAAGAATGATGCCTATCACTCGAAGACCAAGCATATCAGCGTCAAATATCATTATGTACGAGACACAGTTGCTGCAGGAGAAATAATGATGAAGAAAGTTCACACCTCAGAGAATCCTGCTGACATGCTTACAAAGCCACTACCTACAGCTAAGTTCGAGCATTGCTTGGACTTAGTGGGAGTTCACAGTCATTGAGAAGCCCTGCGGGGCATAGCCCCTTAGGGGGCATCACCCCTTGGGGTGTGACGACGACGACGGTAATTGAAGACTGGAGATTTTGGTCCAAGGTGGAGATTGTTGGGTTTTATGGCCCAAAATCTCGAGTATCGGCACGGGGAGCCCATGCTGCACAGACACGGGCGTGCCAAGACGAAGAGCCGAAGACGAGAGGGACAGAAAATTGGCACGGGGGCACCGTGCCATATGGCACGGTCGTGCCATGTGGCACTGGGTGACCGTGCCACGTGGCACGGTCGTGCCTCGGGTCTTCTCGCCGCCGCTTTCGGATGGCGGCTAGGGTTGCGCTTTGGTGACGGTTTTTGGAAGGTGGTAGCTAGGGTTTTCAGGGGGAAACCCTACCTCGCAGACCCTATATAAAGGGGGTCTAGGGCCTTGTTTCAAAACACTTCAGTACTCATAAACACATTGAGAGGTAAAAGTCGTTTGTGAGAGATTACAATAGAGAGATTGTAATTCTGCTCTTTGATCGAATCACTGAGGTGATTGTGATCGTGGTGTACTTTCCTGCTCATAGTGAATTGTTCTGGTGCTGTCGCCGTCCGTGGTTTTTCCCACATTGGGTTTTCCACGTTAAATTCGTGTGTTCTTGTTCTCTTCCTATTATTCTGTTGTTTGTGATTGGTTGAATTTCTGATTTTCTATTGCATCCTATCGCTTCCGCTATACTATTATTCTGATATTAATCCTAACAAGAAGTTCTTACGGTCAATAACAAGGATAGCTACAATTTGCTTCATTAAATGAATTTTGAGCTCCTCTTTTACTCTTGGGTTAATTACATTTTCTCTCAACCAAAAGCCCTTGGTGGACAATGTCACTGGACATTCCCTGTTACTGCTATTGACATTCATACTATGAAGAACGAACAAAATGTCAGCAGTTAGTTTTCAACAAAATCTGAATTGCCAATTTCAAAGGATTTGCAAGGTGGTGCTGTGAACTTGCTGGGTTTCTCATCACCCTCGAAAGCATTGGCCATGACAGGGTTAGTCTTGGCAGGAAAACTGTGCAGTAATCGATACTGGCACCAGGACCAATACCTAGAGCTTCTCCCGGCAGGTGGAACCACCCAAAGGTGATGTGTACAAGGCTTATGTTGATGCTGCGATTGATGGACGGACAGGGAGGGGCTGTGGACTGATCATTTGGGATTCAAAGGGGGAGCACATAGTGGCAGCATGCATAAAAGTGGATGAAAGCTGGGAAGTCGAAACCTCCAAGGCGTTTGTGGTGTATCAGGGCTTAAGAATTTCTTTGGAAGCTGGCATACGTGAGCTGGTGATGGAGTTTGATGCATTGCGGGTCATCCAAGCACTGTCAAGGGAGCAAGAGAAGGACCTATGCAAGAGCCTTTCTAGAAGACACACTTAGGCCCTGTTCTTTTCGTGGTTTAATGAACCCAACCCACTCATTCCCACACCCACCCACTCCTTCCCCCCTTCCCACTCTTTCCCACAAAAAAAAAGGCAGTCCGGTATACAAGCATCCTGCGTTCACGCAGGGTCCGGGGAAAGGCCGCACCACACACTTAAACAAAAATACCACTCTCACCTACTCTCACCCACTTTCACCCACTTCTACCTATAATTACTATTTGGCATAGTTTGAAAACTTTTATAATTGATATAATTGTACGTCCGAGTAGTCTGATACCAATTATGAAGAGTTTTGTTTATTTTTCAGATGTTATTGGAATATTAGTGAGTTGTGCCATAAATTGTACATGAAATTATTTATGTTGTACGTATTAAAGAAATGGTAATTTTTGTTATTTTTTAAATTTTTGCGTTGATAAGCAAATGTTAGTTATTCGTGAGTGGTAGATGTTTTCAGTTAAATTTATATATGGAACAGATGGTTGAGAACTGGGGATTGTCGTCGGCGAGCTGGGGAGGTGGCCGGCGACCTGGGAGATGGCCGGCGAGGTTGGAGGTGGTCGGAGTTTTCGCAGGTGGCTGGGGGAGTTCGCACGGTTCTGGGCTAGGTAGATCCAGGGGGCTAGGCCGGGGTGTTCGCAGGCTAGTTGGGCTGTTCGGAGGTGGCTGCCGGCGTGCTGCTACTGACGGGGAACAGCCGGCGACCGGCCGGATGACGCTGCGCACGCCGGAGACTTTAAACAGCCGAGAGGGGTGTGCGAGAGATGTGAGGAGAGCTGGGAGTTTAGAGAGAGGGAGGAGAGCTGAGAGCTAAGGCTGTAGAGAGAGAGAAGAGTTGAGAGTCTGAGATTTTAGAGAGAGAGAGGAGAGCTGGGCATACAGATACATGACACATGTCATGTTCTTATTGAATTTGTAGATTACAGTTGGATATAATAAAATTGTGCTCAGATAATATTTTTGGTGATATCTGATTTCGAATTTCAAACTAATTTCATCGGTATCGTTAACGTAATTAAGAATTGAGGAATAGTAACGTCCAATTTCAGTCAGACAGTGCAAAAATGTCGCAAAATGTGAATAATTAATTTGCACACAAAAAATAAAAATTGTCTATGTAATTTTCAGTTCAACAATCAATTAATCGTAACCCAACTAAAGTAAACCATATTTGCGCAACGTACAGTATGATATTTAACTTTAAAATTCGGTGAAAATTAACAAATTCCGAAAATATACAACAAAAATTAACATCCGCAACTGATTCAACTCATTAACGAAAATTTAAATTTTTTGGGGGGTAACAACGACCATCAAACAATATTTTGTAACCGGCTAAACACATAAAGAATTTTTTTTTATTCAAAATTTAATTTTAAGATCGTTACTTACTATCATAAATAAAAAAAACTACATTAACATACAAAAATATATAACTTAAACCAATTCCCCAACTTCATTCAACTCTTTTCAACTCCGGCCTACTCTCACCCACTCCTTCTCCCTCTTTCCCACACTTAAAAAGAAATTCCACTCTTACCAACTCTCACCCACTCCTTCCCCCCTTTCTCACACTCACCCATCTAACACCCGTCATTTCCTACTGAAAAGAAAAGGGCCTTAGTCTGACATCCCTCTGTATTTCAGTTTCCTTTTATCATATTTGTAGAACTGCAACCTGTGTTGCACATTAGATAGCTAAATATGCTTTCATTATTGGTGGGCAAAGGGTTTGGTTAGAAAAAAGACCAAGTAAGGAGTGATCAAAATCGATTAATTGGAAATTCGGTTAACCGAAAATTGGTTAACCGGAAAGTCGATTCACAAAAATTATGAACCGTAAACCGAACAGAAACTTTCGATTAACCGAATTTTTCAGTTTGACAAAAATGTGAATCGTAACCAAACAGAAAAACGCGGTTAACCACATTTTCGGTTCGGTTACCAGTTAACCGTTGATTTAAACTGTTAATTTTCAATTTTCACTCTTTTTTTTAATTAATTTAACTATTTAAGATACCAAATGTTAATTTATACATTATTCTATGTTTACTCTTATCTTTAATAATTATAAAATCTACACTTGACCAATACAAAATTTAGTTTTTTTAAAAAATAAAAGCGTAAGTTTTGGTTTCGGTTAACCATCGGTTAGCCGTGCGGTTAACCGAATCTCAAATAGTCGAACCGAAACCGAAATCGAAACCGCAAAATTTTTTTCAATTCAGTTAATCAAACCGAAATTTTTAGAAAAATCGAACTGGTTAGCTGATTTTTCGGTTCGGCTTTTCGGTTCCTCTTTTTTTTTTTTTCTGCTCACCCACCAAGTTGTGTTGCTACTCTGGTTGAAAAGGAGAAAAGTTGTATTTCTGATGACTTTGTTTGAATGAAGCAAGACTTGGCAAATGGGTCGTTCGGGTTGGGTACGGGTCCGGTCTTAGTTCGGTTCGGGTCACTTTCGGTTCAATTATGTTCAGGTCGGGTTTGAGTCACTTTTGGGTCGATGATATTCGGGTCGGGTACAGGTTCGGTTTGGGCGGAATTTGGGTCAGGTCTGTGTTCAAATTGTCTACAATAGCCCAGTTCAGATCGAGTATGGGCCGAGTATAATTCAGGGTGGGTGGGATTCAGTTCATTGTTTGGATATCACTACATAAATGCTGTGTTTTTTTTGACGGAATTTTTGACGGGAAAAATTTTACTTTTTGACGGTATAAGTACTTTTTGACGGTAATTTTGACGGAAAGAATATCGGTCAAAAAAACCTTCGTCGAAATGTTTTTTTTGACTGATCCGTGAAAATGTTTGACGGATTATGTTTGACGGACTGACGTTCCGTCAAAGTTTTTCCTACGGCATTTTTCGATGAGGTGGTACCTTGTCAGCATGATTTCGACGATTTTTTTGACGGCCTAATTTTCCGTCGAAATTATATTTTGACCGAATTTTTGACCTCCTACGCTGTAAGTCAGAAACTATTGGATGCAAGATTTGGGCACTGTTTATGATGGACTATTTCAGAAAAGTCTGTCAGAAATTTCAACCACAGACATTCATATAATAACATTCTTACATTATAAATACTGTTTGTAAGAATTAAAAATCTACCTACATAGGTTTTACTCACATAATCAACCAACAAAACATAAATTGTTCACAACATAACAAAAATTGTTCAACTAGTGAAATATCGAAACTAATCCTCGGAGGAATCACCTAAGTGTGATGGATCATGCTTATCTTCATCATCATCTTGTGGCGGTGCCGTTGAGGACCCAGCTTGCTGACTCTTGAAGAACCTCCAGAGCTTGCTTAGCTTACTCTTCACTTTGTCCTTATCTCGCTGCCTCGTTGCCTTTTCTTGAGCCAACTCCTGTAGAAGGTCTTCAATCTCTTTGTGGTTAGCCTCCTCCGCTTGCCGAGCCTCCTCCGCTGCTTGCACAACACCCTCATTTAATCTCATCGCCATTTCGCGTGCATCGTAGTTGTGAACAGAGGACGAATGAGTCGAAGCTGATAGGCGAGACCGCTGCTTCATCAGAACTCCCTCAGCACCAAAGCCATACACGCGACCCTTGCTAGTGAGATTTCCTTTAACCCAAATGTCCTGCTCAGATAGTGGAGGGGTTTGGGAACTGTCCTCAGTGGACGTGTGGGAGGACCTGTACTCATGCCATCTCTTCAAGTGTTCATCCTGCATATTCACACAAAAAACAAAATGTTATGGAATATCTGTTAACTGAAACTCATATCCTAATGAAAAATTCATCCTTATGTTGATTGAATTCAATCTTACCAATCTTAACTCCGATTTTTTGCACACCCAATTGCCCTGGTTGTCCTTCTTCCTACGCATGTGGGTGTCCCTGTACAACTCATCGACTGTTGGTTCCCTTTCAAGTGAGACCGACTGCACATATTGGAAGTAGGTTGTGTTACAGGTAATAAATCGTTGAATAACAATGTGTTCATGAATAATTATATTATATAGTACCAGTCGTCTGCGACGCTCAGTTATTGGGATTGACCCACGCTCAGTTATATTATATATTTCATTTAATTAACATATTACTTTGGATATCTATTCTTACTTAAAATATCATTTCAAATATGTAATTTTATTTTTACCATATTGACAAGCACATTTTCTTTAAAATATTGGTCTAAAATAAAACTCAATGCTTAAAATTGGACCTATAATTAGATTAGTTTAAACCAATATTCCTATATGAGTTGTCAAGTAAATTATTATATGCACACCTGTGAGTATGTACTTCCGTATTTAATTTATATATATTCTCTCGGGTATACTTATTATATATTCTATTTTTTAATATGTAATTGCTTATATGTTAGATTAGAGTACATACTCTTCAGAGTATAATATAGACTTCGATCAAAACATTCAAAATGTTGATGTCATTCTATGCATTTACACCCAAAGATGAGTGTATACTGTTTGTGACATCCATAGTTTTTGTAGTCACGCATGGTATGGCCAAATAGGCTCTAGAGTACCGCCTGCCCCCTTTGCTTGTGTCCTTCACTTTCCTAACTTAAAAAACATATGATGATGCGAGAAACAAACCCTACAAATGTCCCTTTTAATTACCTACAATTTTGAGGGATCAGATCTAAATCATTCTTTTTAACTTGAAGCAACTTTACACAGCATCTGCCTAACACATATTCTGCAACAACAACTTGAGATTGACATTTCACATTTGTTGTTTTTTCTTTTGGTATTCTATTATATGTAAGTTTAAACAGGCGTAACCAAAATTACGAGAATAGAAAAATTACCACGAACGAGGATGTGAATAGAGCGCAGTCAAACTGGTTCGTTCTTCGTCGATCTGGGGCTTGTACGCTCGAGTTTCAGCAACAATTCTCAGCTTCCGGGCCATCAGCGTGCAAAAATCAGAAATTTAGGGTATGATTGACAAATTCAACAACAACTTCGATTTATACATGCTTCAACAACATTCAGCGATACAAAAATCAGAAATTTAGGGTATGAAAAACCCCATACGTTGAGCACAAACCTGTCAAACCGTGGGCTCTGACCAACAGCAACAACAATGGCGAGTGCGACTGAGAGATTGACAACAGCAACAGCAACCGTGAGCTCTTGATAACCAGATCGATCTGAACAACAATGGCGAGTGAGCAACCGGTATTTATGGAGAAGAGGAAAGGCATTTGCAGATTCAATAGCAACAACAATGTTGAGGAGCATCAACCAGTACGTAGCTTCAGGCTTTTGCAGAGGGGAGTAAGCTTTTGCAGATTCAACCAGATTGAAAGGGGAGGAAAGGGGTACTTGAGGAGTAATTGACGGTCCTTTTGCAGTTTGCAGAACAAAGTGGAGTCGAAAGGGGTGGTTGAGGAGTAGTTCACGTGCATCGGTAAAATAAAAAAATTGCCGTCAAAAACCTCTGAATAACCCGTCAAAATTAGTCTGACTTTTTGACGGACACGGTCAAAAATTTACCACCTCGTTAAAAAAAATTTCGAGATCTGCACTTTCGTCCAAAAATATTCTTTCCGTCAAAATTTTCGTCATATATTTTGACAAGCTAAACACCCGTCAAAATTTTCCGTCAAAAAAAACAATATGGGCTGCAGTGCGAGTTGGTTGTAAATCGGATCGGGTATAAATCAAGTCATATTAATTCGAATCATTGCATAGTTTTAACGTAGTCATTTTTACTCCTAAATTGTATTTAAAAGATAAAAGCCGTTTAATTAGACAAACTCGTTTATTGTATATTCCTCTTTTGATTCATACGTTAACGATTATACGTTTGTGTTTTATATTTAAAACACTTCTTTTCATATTTAAAACACTTCTTTTCACTTGTATTATATGTATATGTGTGTGTGTATACATACATACATATATATATACATAGATACATACATATATACACACATACATACATATATATATATATAGAGAGAGAGAGAGAGAGAGAGAGACTTTTGTTATGAAAAATCTAATAGGCTTAGTTATAAATTTACTAAGAAAGTTAGTAACTTACAAATATAAGTACACAACCATCCTTGATCCTATATCAGATGCGTCTTGCAATTATCCGAAGGATTATGTCTCCTTAAGTCAAGTTTCAAGTATCTCAATTAAGGTCATGCGATAACAAAATTAGTGAACCAACGGAATGCAAATCAGGAGTTAATGATCTTATTTGTAAGGCCCAATACCAAAACATACATTGAAAAATGACCCAAAAAAATATTGAAATAATAAAATTTTTATTTTGACCACTGCATTGGTTAATAACTTCACGATTGTCATATTTGGAGCTGGTAAACATAAATAGTTTAGTTCAAGTCGGTATTTTCAATAATCAAATCAATGTTCTTTGGTAGCTCGTTTAGTTATTATACATCAAAATTCAAAGATTTGTGTTTGTGAGATTAACAACTTGATATGCACGTCCCAATGAGTCATTGTTAATGTTCGTTATCAAAACTCAAGACTTGGAATTTAATTGTCCTAAATTCAAATGAATCACATTATTATGAGATCATATGCAAGCATACATTCTTGAATATGATTATGTAGACTTAAACATGTTACAAAGATGATTTAGAATCGTAAATCAATAGTGCGGTATTTTTGGCAGTAGGCACATAATGATATTATAATTATAGCATGCATTGCGTTAACTTATTAAGTGAATCAAATAGCAAAAAAGGATATTTGTTCTTAGCTAAGAAATGCCAATTCAAAAGATGACTCCATGGCCCAATGGACAGGGCGCTGGTCTACGGAACCAGAGATTCTGGGTTCGATCCCCAGTGGAGTCGGCAGTTATATTTTTTCACATCATTTACTTTGCCTCCGTAGGATTAGTGTTAATTATCTTTCTTTGAGGCATGATTGATGTTAACTAACTTAATTTATTCAGTGCGTTCTGCCTTCTTTTCTTTGGGCCACATTAATTAATTGGGTTCTATTTATTCGGCCTTGATTCTCTTGATATAATTGTAGATTACAAACTGGATCAAAGAGATTGGAATGTGGCAAAAATTGAATTTAGAAAAATGTAAAAGCACATGTGTAAAAATATTGGCTTTATATCCTTAAAAGCATGTTTTCTGAATCCTAGCCATAAGGTATTCTTTGCTGATATTGTCATATGCAATAGTTCATAAGTTTATCATATAAAAAAATAAAAATAAAAATAAAAAACCATAAGTTATGCATTTTTAACTTGTAATGAAACATAAATTAGCTAGGTTAACCACCCGCAACCCTCCAAATCCAATATCCCAAAAATTCCGTCACTAGGTGGGGTGGGGGGTTGATGTAGCAGTTTTGCCCTTGAATCACAAAATTATATAGAGATTGATTTCGATTGGCTCTAGATTTAAAAACCATAGAATATCTACTATTCCACAAAAATAGAGCTGAGGAAGTTTAAAGAGATATTTTGTTTTAGTTCGTACAATCCAAGCTAAAAAAATAATCCAAACTTATCTTTTTTAACCATTCAAATTTCACACAATCACCTCCCAACCTCCATTATTATTAAACTAGATTTAGTCCCATCCTATCCACAATTTCATTTAAAAATTCACTAAAAATATATATTTAAGTGACCAATTAGAAATTAAACATTTCTATTAATATCCTAACACATATCAACAATAGACAATACATAATAAAGTATATTAATAAGAAATATCAAAATTACTTTCGTAGTATTAAGAATTAAAACAGTAACATACGTAGCTTAGTCATTGATAGAGTTACACATAACGAGAAATAGGGGAGATGATTTCGAAATATCAACAATAGACAATACTTAGCTTATTAATTGGTAGAGTTACACTGGCATGAAACTTGTCCACCAAACTATGAGAAGTAAAATTGACGGCACTAGCCAGTATATCTTACCTGGGGATGTCACAATCTCCTTAAGTTTGATAGCATTTTCATGATGCAGCTCCTTGAGAATCTTGATTTCACGTATAGCAGTGATTGGAAACTGAAAACCCAAATAATCTTAACTGCACCAAATTGCCCAAACAACCCAAATAATCCTATAGATCACGAACCCTCAGAAGGTCTCATAACTTAATGGTGGGTATGTTATTCACTAGAACCTCATCATGATAAAGTGACCTTTACTCTAATGCTTCTAAAATCGCATATTGGTATGTTGTCAGGCGATTTCCCCAAATTGCTGTCATGTAGTTTGGTGGGTTTCTCCTGGAAGCAGGTTCTATCTCCATCATATAAACGAGTTCGATCGTTTTGTGCATAACTAATTTTGATTTTTCACATAACTTCGTTAAGCTTTGCTGAAACTTTGAAATGCTAGATCATGTGTCAAACTTGAAATAATTGAGCTGCATTGATTAGTTGATTTTAACTGTAGGGATTGGGTGAAGGACTTGCATATTTTTGCCAAAGAACATAATTTCTTTTGTTTTTAACTAATGCAGGAATTATTTGTGCCTCTTCTTGTTAATTTTCTTCATTTTGGCCTGTCTACACGTCAGTGCCGAATTCTTTACCAATCGTACTTGTCTAATTCCTTGATGTGTAATGGCTAGTTGTTGCATGTTGAGCTTTTGTTTGTGATATATTAAAAATATTTAGTGCTTGCTCATTTGATTGGATGAACAATGTAGGAAGAAATAGGACTAATCTGAATACGGAAGTACACTGTCGGTGATAGTCCACGATAATATAAGAATATCAAGCGGCTACTAGAGTCGCTTTAATGTGCCACGTCCTAAACATAAGAGCCCGACGGATGGTAGCTCAGCCGTGAGAGAGAATTAGGAGAATATGAGAGATGTAATATCAGTGTCTCTCTTACTAACCCTCTAAGCACCCCTTACATAGTTTGGGGTGTGGCTAGGGTTGTTGCCCTAGGCAACATAACTGGCCGTTGGGCCTAAACTTATTAGACCCGACCAACAGCTCCCACTCGATCACTTAGGTCGTAAAACACGTATTCTCCATGTATCACAACTTCTCACACTTCATACCAGGAATAGGACGTGCGACCAAAAATAACAAGTAATGTTATATTAAGTTACCATCCAACTAACATAACACTTTCACGAAATACGATACCCCAAAAATATCCCAAGACATCACCAGTGGCATCTCTAATCCCTTATGCTTGATATATCATATGATTATGTTCTCAACATAATCGCCCGGGCTGATATGGTGACGGTGGATAGATTTTTCCTTAAACACTCATGAAATCTCGTCTTAGCTTAATTGCTTTCCTAATATGTTCTCGCTGAACCGTATACATCGTGGTTCTTGAGAATCACATTAAAGTAGCATTATTAAGCTTTGACTTAATATCATAACTTTAAGTCAAAGGGTTATCGTCCATAGAGTCACACAGTGATAAGTGATAGGGAATTCAATTGTCACCCCACATATGGGTCGTCTTATAAGCACACACAGTATAAGATGTGTGTCACAGCATAGCTCCCACTTAGCTGGGTTCGTCACTCTTTATTCCATGCGAATCGTCAGTCTAGATTTTCACCCAAAAATCTAACCTGAGCCACTAGATCAACATACTGAATGTTGATCTTGACACTCAAGATTCGGCTTTTAAGGCTTCAATATGAAAACTTATTTCATACTCAACTCCCTCGAGTCTCATCTTAGTTTTACTAAGGCGACTATATTCATTCCACTTACACACTTCCA
Source organism: Carnegiea gigantea (assembly GCA_029747015.1). Taxonomy (NCBI): domain Eukaryota; kingdom Viridiplantae; phylum Streptophyta; class Magnoliopsida; order Caryophyllales; family Cactaceae; genus Carnegiea; species Carnegiea gigantea. The sequence goes on from JAKOGI010000375.1 coordinate 242,673, forward strand.
GTGTGAGTGATCAATATTACACACCTAGGGCTAATATGATTCAGTTTCATCCTACCCACTACTCAAGCGTCAAGGTGATTGCCTGTGAGACTAGGCCAATCAGAAGCCTGTGACATTTTAATATGCCTAACGTGCAATAATAAGTTATGAGCATTTTGCACATTTACAAAAGAAGCATGTCCATCACGTAACAGGACACGTCTAAATACCAAACCTCGTGAATTCCAAGACTCAACCAATGAGCTTTGAACGTATTACTAAGAATGGGTTTAGTCAAGGGAACATAACACCTTGTTAGTGTACATATATACACCATATGGCAATGCTTTTGTCTCCATAGTACAAGACACACAATCTACTTCCATAGCTGACATTATTGTGCAGCTTTGCTGTTGGGAAATTGTTGACCCCATCATTATGTAATGTAAGGTTTTGATGATAACAAACACAAATAGAATATACACTTGAGTGTGTTGATCGAACAGGTTCCAAATACTGTTTGGAAAACTTTGAAATTGCTTGATTAACCATGGTCGAGAACAGGTTCTCAGAACAGCTGAATGGCAAAGAACTTAAAGCACATCAAAGACATGGAGTACTTCAGAAACAGCCCAGGGAACAGTTCATAGCAACAGGTCTTAAGAACAGTTCCCCAGAAGAGCTGAATGGAAAAGAACTTAAAGCACATCAAAGACATGAAGAACTCCGGGGACAGTTCAGGAAACAGTTCTGAGTAACACCACAGCATTGGAGTAACAAGTCAAGATCCTATAGATGCTATCCGGTGGATTCAACAAGAGTCTTGGTCTGTTATAGGTTTTATTTTCTTAGATTCTTGTTAATATGCCACTTGGAAGAACTCGATTTAACATTACCTTGAATGATTTTTAAGAACACTGTCTCAGATCAGTTCTGAGATCAGGGTTCAGACTGTTTTCAAGCCAAAACGATTTTTCACAGTTTTTTCCAAATCTTGGGCTGACGTTTTTGAAAATATTTGAGATAAATTTTCTGTTATCATTAAACCCAGGATAAGTTAATCTTTGGCTTTGAAAATATATTGTGGAGATTTTGAGTCTAGCTTTTAAAGAAAATCTTTTACAAAATAAATCAAACTCTTATTTTTGGAATATAAGATAGGAAATTTCAGGATTTGGCAACTGAAAATATTAGTCACTTTCCATAATCTTTTTAGGAGCAAAAAGATCTTATACTTGTGGCTCAAGCACACAAAAAGATCTTGTTGCCCTCTACTATTTAAGGAGCTTCTCCACCTCCACATTGAACACACACACACGGTTTTATACACGGCTTTGCACGAATATATTTTTGAGAAAGTTTTTACACGGTTTTTCTAGGGATTTAACTTGCAAATCATATTTTCAGAAAAACCTTCAAAGTGTGTGTGAAAATTGAGTCATCTTCCTTGGCATACTAGGAGCAAAATTGTACCTTACATTCGCTTAATTAGAAGCACAAAAGTAAGGTGTTTTTATTCTCTTCTTTCATCAAAGTGAGAGTTGAGTGTGTCCAAGCCTAGGGAGGCTTTGGACGTGTGTAATTCGTCTTGGGGAGACGATTGCGTGAGTATGTCCAAGTATGGGAGATTAGGACGTAGTGTGTAACTAGTCTAAGGGTAGACAGTTACGTGTGTTGCAATTGTAACAGAGAAGGTTACCTTTGTAACGTGTTTAGCCCGTTTAGTGGAAGTGTGTGAAAATCCTACTGGGGTAGGTCGTGGTTTTCGCCTCGGTTGGGCTCGAGGTGTTTCCACGTAAAAATCTTGTGTTCTCACTTTTCAATTATTTTCGCTGTTTTACATCTTCTGTGCATGTTACAAATAGTCTGCCCAAACTAGTTCCAAGCCTGTTCCCAGAAACTGCGAAAATCTACCAACACAATTCACCCCCCTCTTGTGTTAGTGTACTCTCAATTCTAACAAGTGGTATCAGAGCAGGTTCTCATTAGAAAGATTAACATCTTGAGAGATCCTAAACATGAGTACACCACAGGGCATACTTGAGGGGCAATCCATAACTCGACCACCATACTTTAATGGTCAACATTATTGTTGGTGGAAGAATAGAATGGAAAACTACATTCAAGCTAAGGACTATGAGTTATGGATGCTTATCAAGAATGGACCACTCATTCCCACAAAAGTGATTGAAGATGGAAGCAAAGTTCCCAAAAAGCCTGAAGAGTTCAATGTCGAAGACTTCAAGATGATGGAGAAAAACGCCAAAGCCAAAAAACTCTTGTATTTTGATCTTGGTCCTGATGAGTATACTTGCATTTCCGAATGCGAGTCAGCCAAAGAAATCTGGGATGCCTTGCAAGTAGCTCACGAAGGTACAAATCAGGTAAAACAATCGAGAATTGAGCTTCTTATGAGAAAATATGAACTGTTTGAGATGGGTGATAAAGAAACGATGATGGAGATGTACACCCGTTTCACCCATGTCACTAATGAGCTAAAATCATTAGGAAAGTCCTTCACCACCGAGGAGTTGGTGAGGAAAATCCTACGATTTTTGCCACAGTCATGGGAGGCCAAAGTCACGGCCATCCAAGAAGCCAAGGATATGAATAAAATCACCTTGGACGAGCTTATTGGTAATCTCCAAACTTATGAGCTTAGAAGAAGCTCTCAACTGAAAGAGGAGACCAAGAGAGACCGAGGCCTTGCTCTAAAGGCTTTGGAAGAGGATGGTTCGGACCTTGATGAAGAAGAACTGGCCATGATCACCCGAAGATTCAAGAAGTTCTTCAAAAAGGTCAAAGAGAACAACAAAAAGAAGAACCTCAGCAAGCCTAGAAATAATGACCGGGAACAGTTCACTGGATGTTTCAAATGTGGTAAGCTTGATCACATTGTGAAAAACTGCCCTTTGCTGAAAGAGGAACAAGAGCCCGAACAGTCTAGGGAACAGGGTAGGAAACAGGTTGAAAACAGTTCTGCTAAGCGCTTCTCAAAGGCAATGCTTGCGGCTTGGGGTGATTTCACCGAGGATGAGGAAGGGACTGAAGAGGAAGATGCTGCAGTAGCTCTTATGGCCAGAAGTGATTCTGACTCAGATGATGAGCCTCTGGACAGCTTAGCTCAACTTAAGGATAAGGTACGTGGTCTAAATAAAGCAAAACTTGAAGAGTTATTAGTTACTTTGATGGATGAGTATGATGCTATTAATTCTGAAAATTGCATGTTAAAAGATGCATGTTCTGAGTTAAAAAGGGATATTAGAGAATTAGAGCATGAAAACAAAATTCTTAAAAGGAAAAAAATTGAAACTGATATGAAGAATATTGTTTTGCATGAAGACCTCAATAAATCCAAAGAGACCTTAAGTTTGAAAGAAGAAGCCTTTGTTTCTGACCTTACTAAGCTTGAAAATGAGTCTCTTGAACTGAAACAGAAGGTTGAATCCCTACTTGTCGAGAACAGTAAATTGCTTGAAAAGTTAAAACAAGTAGAATCAGACCTTGCTGCAAACAAGCGCTGGAACAGGTCCTCACAGGCACTAAATTGGCTGAACACTCACTGTAACCAGGGCAAAAGAGGATTAGGCTTTGTGACTAAGCGCACTGATTACCCTGTTAATAGAAAATATGTAGGATTACCTGAAAATACTGTGTGTTTTCATTGTAGTAAAACGAGGCATTATCAGTACACTTGTCCTATAAGAAGGTATGCCATGGAAAAGAACTTGATTCATGTAAAACAAATATGGGTTAGAAAAGATGAGATTTGCACTTCAAAAAGAATGGGACCCAAGTGGATCTGGGTTTCCAAAACTAACCCCTAATTTGTTTTGCAGGCTAAAGTGAGGGGGAACAACCGAGCAAACAACTCAGCAAACAACTAATTGTGGTATGTGGATAGCGGTTGTTCACGGCATATGACTGGTGAAAAATCAAACTTTCTCTCACTTACAGCCTCTGATGAAGGGAGTGTGGCATTTAGAAACGGCAAATCAGGGACAATTGTCGGTATAGGTAAGATAGGTGAGTCACTCCCCCATTCAATTGACAATGTATATCTGGTGGATGGATTACAACATAATCTACTCAGCGTGTCCCAACTGTGTGATAAAGATAACCTAGTAGTGTTTCCTTCAAAACAATGCTTGGTCGTCAATATCAACACAGGAGATGTTGTGTTGAGGGGGAAGCGACACAAAAATGTGTATAAAGTAAGTATTCTCTCACTTCCCCCAAAACAATTTGACTTGTTTAAGTGCTTTAAATAATGATGTCATGCTTTGGCACAAGAGACTAGGTCATGCGAGTCTCTCACTCTTGAATAAACTTGTCACTAAAGACCTAGTAGTCGGCCTACCTTCCATCAAATTCAATGATGACAAGGTATGCGACGCTTATGCCAGGGGTAAACAAGTCAAAACTTCTTTTAAACGGAAAAACTGTGTTAGCACTACCCGACCTCTTCAGATGCTACATGTAGATTTGTGTGGTCCTATGAGGATCACAAGTCGAGGTGGAAAGAGGTTTGTGCTTGTGATAGTGGATGATTACTCTCGTTTCACATGGACCTTGTTTTTGGCTTCTAAAGATGAAACTTTTGAAAAATTTCTTGCATTCATTAAAAAGACTGAAAAAAGAGTAGGACACTCATTGGTGTGCCTAAGGTCTGATCATGGTAAAGAATTTAAAAATTCGAGCTTTATTGACTATTGTAATGAGCATGGTGTTGATCATAATTTTTCAGCCCCAAGAACACCCCAGCAGAACGGGGTGGTAGAGCGTAAAAATTCGAACTCTAGAAGACATGACTAGAACAATGCTTATTGCTAGTGGTCTTGCTAGAAACCTTTGGGCGGAAGCTTTGAACACACCATGTTACATTATCAATAGATGTATGATTAGACATATTCTTAACAAAACTCCTTATGAACTTTTCAAGGGTAGAAAACCCAATATTATGCACTTGAGAGTATTTGGTTGTAAATGTTATGTGCATAATAATAGGAAGGATGCCTTGGAGAAGTTTGATCCAAGGAGTGATGAGGCAATCCTTCTTGGGTACTCCTCACACAGTAAGGCCTACAAAGTATTCAATAAGCGAACCTTGTGTGTTGAGGAGAGTGTGCATGTGCTTTTTGATGAAACTAACTTTCTAGTTGAGGTTGATGCACAGGATGATGATTTCGAACTAGGCCTTACTAAGAAAAATTCGCTGCTCACAAATGAAGAAGGTAAGTATCCCGAGGAGGAATCAGGGCCTGGAGCTGTTTCCTTGGAAGATGGGCAAGGTCTGAACCAAACAGGGGGAAGTATTGCTGAACCCAATTTGGAACAAAACCAGCCTAACACTCCAGAAACAGGCTCCAGAACAAGCTCGGGAAGAGGATTCAGATCAGGCTCAGGAACAGGCTCCGAAACAGTTTCTGAACCTGTTCCCCCAAGTATCCAAGCAAGAGTAGAAAGCATGTCTGTGGATCCACTTACTCCACGACCATGGAAGCACCAAATTCTTGCAGATTCAGATTGGGTAACAGCAATGCAAGAGGAGCTTCATCAGTTTGAAAGGAACAAGTGTAGCATCTTGTACCTCAGCCGGAAGACAGATCAATCATTGGCACCAAGTGGGTGTTCCGAAACAAGCTTGATGAGTCCGGAACAGTCACCAGAAACAAGGCCCGGCTGGTGGTTCAAGGGTACAACCAAGAAGAGGGCATTGATTATGAAGAAACCTTTGCACCTGTTGCAAGGATTGAGGCCATTCGAATCTTGATAGCTTTTGCAGCCCACATGGAGATCAAATTATATCAGATAGATGTCAAAAATGCATTCCTTAACGGATATCTTAAAGAGGAAGTATTTCTTGGTTGATAGAAAAAGCACCTCAGGTATGGCTCACTTCCTTGGACCCTGTTTGGTATCTTGGGCAATCAAGAAATAACACTCAGTTGCCATGTCCACAGCAGAAGCTGAATATGTTGCAGCTGCTTCTTGTTGTGCTCAACTACTGTGGATAAGGCAACAACTCAAAGATTTTTTTGTTGACACGGGACGCATTCCCATATTTTGTGATAATACAAGTGCAATTAATATTTCCAAAAACCCCTGTCAACATAAAAGGACCAAACATACTGACATTCGTCATCACTTTTTGAGAGACAATGTTGAAAAAGGCTTGGTTTCAATGAATTTCTGTGCCACTAATGAACAAATTGCTGATATTTTCATCAAGGCACTAAGTAGAGAACAGTTTGAGAGGAACAGATTGGAACTGGGTCCAATTAAAATGACTTGAGAATGCTTAATTAACCCCCAATGCTTGTCTAGTTAAAGGACTTTTCAGGTTAAGCTTGTTGAAATTATTGATTGCAGTTAAACTTGGTGCTACATTTAGCACATGTGTGGAATACAGCTTGTTGACACTCGTTGAGGTCTGATGATATTGCCCTTATTGTCCCATGTTACCAAGCAATTGACTGCAGGAAAAAGCACCAAGAACAGGTATGGTCACTGTTTGTCACTCTATGCAAATCAGGTAGTTAATTCAGTTGTTGACTTTTGTTGAAACGTGCGTGACTAGGAGATTTAATACTCCTCTTTTCGGTTGGGAGCAAGTACCCCCTTAACTTTCTGCTTGCTCACGTCACGCCCCAGTCACCCAGAACTCTCTCAATTTCGCTCTCTTTCTCTCTCAAATCCTAAACCCTAATCTCTCAAAAAACTCAAGCTTCTCTTCAACATCAATGGCGAATTCCGGCAGCAGCAAACGCAGCACCACCATGTCTCATGCCTTAGTCTCGAAGCGCCCACGCATGGCGTCGCCACCAACACCCATTGCTCTGCCCCTATCTGCGACGGCCGCGACTGCACAAATCAGAGGTATGGGGTTTGATTCTCTACCCCCTTTGCTGATTTACTCTAAAACTTTTGGATTTTTGAAATGTCTGGACTTGCAAACGGTGGGGCTGAAATTGGACGATGTTCCACCGGTGTTTGGATGGGATTTGGAGTTGTTTGACCCCAATGTGAAACCGACTGGGTTTAAGGGTGTCTTTGAAACCAACAAGGGTCTGGCTGAATCTGATATGGCACGAGCAGGGTCTAAACCTGTTCCTGAACTGGGGAAAGCCCGAACAGGGTCTGCCCCTATTTTCTTTGACATAATGGATGACCCCATCATAAATTTGGATCGAGTGGAAGACCTTGAGGAGACTAACAGTGATGGGTCTGAGTCAACCATAGGGGTCCTCCAACCACAGCCCTTTCAGAAAACTAAATCAGGTGAGTGGGGGCCTAGACGTCAGTTTAAAACCACCACTTCAAAACCTGTTCCCACACCTGTTTATAGACCTCAAACCCGCAGTTCTGGTTCACTCTCTGGTTCTTCTCAGCCAAAACAAGTACCTAAACCTTCTATTGCAAAAGCTTCTGCCAAACCTACCAAAGAATCTACCCAGTCTCCATCAACAAAAACCTAAAACACCCAAACCGAAAGGAAAGCTGTTTCAGAACAAGTGTAGAACAGGTGCCTGAAGAATTAGAAACCGAGGAGAATACTTCCAAACAGGTGCCTGCCTCTGCTCCATCGGTGAAGCCTTCCTCCAAAAGAGTCTCATCAAAGACAAAGGCTGCCTCTAATCAGGAGGTGCCCATAAAAGCCAAGCCTGATGAACCGCAATCCAAGAAAGCCAAAACTACCATGCCCACAGTAGACCAAATAGCTCATTTTCTCCAAAAGAGTGTGGTACGGGGTAAAATTTTCAAAGTTGCTTATTTTCAGGAACAGGACCTAGAGATGTTTCTGGATAAGCTTACAGCCCAAGGTTGGCTAGACCTCTTTGCAAACACCCAAAGAGGGTGTTCAGTACCTGATTTAGCTGAATTCTATACCAACTGTAATGTCACCAACGGAGTGGTGACAAGTATGGTCAATGGGAAGGGGATACGGTTCAATGCTAAGGAATTGGGAGAAATTCTAGGAGTTCCTACTGAGGGCTTTGGGGTGTATGTAAGGGAAAACAAGACAGTACTCGGAGCTGAAAGATTGCTCCAATTGACTCAAAGGTTGAGTCAACAACCAGAGTTTAAAACACCCAGATCAATCAAGAAAGGGAAGATGACACCTTGTCACCGGTTGCTCTTCTGGTTTATCATCAAAAACATCATCCCCCGGGGCTAAGGGCGTAACCTTGCAGATGCAATGGATCAATGCCTTATCGATCTCCTGGACCGGGGAGAGCAAATCAACCTAACAGCCATCATGATCAGTCATATCTCCCGCATTGCAAACACGGCCAGAGAACATGACCTGGGGTATGGATTTCTTCTGACTTCAGTTTTTGAGCACTTTGGGGTTTCTTTGCAGAAGAAGGTCGGGGTGCAAGTGACAGATGAGATAGGTAGTAGCACCCTGATCAATTGTGGGTTTAAGCTTGCAAAGGGTGAGACTGCTGATTCCAAACAGGGGCCTCGAACATCCTTTACCCCTGTTTCTAGTTCTTCCTCCAGTGAGCCTTCTGTTGATGCCTTGCTTCTAGATCAAAACCGGTTGAAGACCGAGCTCACTGAGGTTAAAGCTGCCCTTGCCGAGGAGAAGGCTCTCAATGCCAAGCGCCATGAAGATCTGATGTCCATTCTCTCCATCCTTACAGCCAAACTCTCTTCTCCTCCACCCTGATCCTACCCTGTTCTGCCTCTCTTGATTCTCCACCTTGTTCACAACAACTGTTTCTAACTCTTTGGTTGTGCTTTGTGACTGATAATGGTTTATGCTAATCTTGGTTGTGCCATGCTTGTCTTCTTATTACTATTTGTTTATGCGTGACTCAGATGGCCAATATCATTTCTGTACCATATACTTGAGTGTATCGCAGGTTGTCTTTCCTCCATTACCCAAGAGGTGGTGACTGCAAACACCCTACTTCTCTTGTTCGACCTAACCACCCTTTTTCGATGATGTCAAAAGGGGGAAGATGGGCATGACCAGGATCATTTCAGTTTGACCTAGCTTCAGTTGACTTCTCAAAACAAAAAGGGGGAAGATGGGCTTGACCATGAACGTTTTATCTTGAAACCTGCTTTTGCCTTTTATGTCAATATGGTCATTTGGTTTGTCATCATCAAAAAGGGGGAAATTGTTGGGAAATTATTGACCCCATCATTATGTAATGTAAGGTTTTGATGATAACAAACACAAATGGAATATACACTTGAGTGTGTTGATCGAACAGGTTTCAAATACTGTTTGAAAAACTTTGAAATTGCTTGATTAACCATGGTTGAGAATAGGTTCTCAGAACAGCTGAATGGCAAAGAACTTAAAGCACATCAAAGACATGGAGTACTTCAGAAACAGCCCGGGGAGCAGTTCGTAGCAACAGGTCTTAAGAACAGTTCCTCAGAACAGCTGAATGGAAAAGAACTTAAAGCACATCAAAGACATGAAGAACTCCAGGAACAGTTCAGGAAACAGTTCTGAGTAATACCACAGCATTGAAGTAACAAGTCAAGATCCTATAGATGCTATCCGGTGGATTCAACAAGAGTCTTGGTCTGTTATAGGTTTTATTTTCTTAGATTCTTGTTAATATGCCACTTGGAAGAACTCGATTTAACATTACCTTAAGAACACTGTCTCAGATCAATTCTGAGATCAGGGTTCAGACTGTTTTCAAGTCAAAATGATTTTTCACAGTTTTTTCCAAATCTTGGGCTGACGTTTTTGAAAATATTTGAGATAAATTTTCTGTTATCATTAAACCCAGGATAAGTTAATCTTTGGCTTTGAAAATATATTGTGGAGATTTTGAGTCTAGCTTTTAAAGGAAATCTTTTACAAAATAAATCAAACTCTTATTTTTGGAATATAAGATAGGAAATTTCAGGATTTGGCAACTGAAAATATTAGTCACTTTCCATAATCTTTTTAGGAGCAAAAAGATCTTATACTTGTGGATCAAGCACACAAAAAGATCTTGTTGCCCTCTACTATTTAAGGAGCTTCTCCACCTCCTCATTGAACACACACACACGGTTTTATACACGGCTTTGCACACGATTTCATAAATATTTTTGAGAAAGTTTTTACACGGTTTTTCTAGGGATTTAACTTGCAAATCATATTTTCAGAAAAACCTTCAAAGTGTGTGTGAAAATTGAGTCATCTTCCTTGGCATACTAGGAGCAAAATTGTACCTTACATTCGCTTAATTAGAAGCACAAAAGTAAGGTGTTTTTATTCTCTTCTTTCATCAAAGTGAGAGTTGAGTGTGTCCAAGCCTAGGGAGGCTTTGGACGTGTGTAATTCGTCTTGGGGAGACGATTACGTGAGTGTGTCCAAGTCTGGGAGACTAGGACGTAGTGTGTAACTAGTATAAGGGTAGACAGTTACGTGTGTTGCAATTGTAACAGAGAAGGTTACCTTTGTAACGTGTTTAGCCCGTTTAGTGGAAGTGTGTGAAAATCCTACAGGGGTAGGTCGTGGTTTTCGCCTCGGTTGGGCTCGAGGTGTTTCCACGTAAAAATCTTGTGTTCTCACTTTTCAATTATTTTCGCTGTTTTACATCTTCTGTGCACGTTACAAACAGTTTGCCCAAACAAGTTCCAAGCCTGTTTCCAGAAACTGCGAAAATCTCCCAACACAATTCACCCCCCTCTTGTGTTAGTGTACTCTCAATTCTAACATTTGCTTCTTTGCTGCACCATGACATGGCTCTCCCACTCAGGGTGAAGGCATGTCTTGAGGTTAACTTAGACTCATCCGAGTTACCACCCCAATTAATATTTGAGTATCCTCTCAACTTGAGGCCTTCTCCTTGATAGCAAAATACAGAGTTATCAATACTACAAAGGTAGCGCTTGATTCTCTAGGCGACTTGCTAATCAGCAAGGCTTGGGTTACTTTGATAACGACTTATCAAATTATCCGCAAAGCAATATCAGGTCATGTACATAACATGACTTTCATTAAACTTACTATGATACTAGGGTTAAGGACATTGTTCATTATCTCTATTTTGTCATCTGTTTTAGAGCATTGGACAAGACTCAAGGTTGAACCCTTCTCAACTGGAGTATCTATGGGTTAGAAATTATAAACCCAAAATCGTTCCAAGACACTTTGATGCATGCTTCTTGAGGCGGCTTTGGATTATTTCCACTCCTAGGACATACCTAGTTTCACCCGTGTTCTTCGTCTCAAGGACATGGAATGACTACCTTTTAGTAGTTTTAATCATCTCTAAGTTGTTCCTAGTCAACAGTATGTCATTAACATGAGGAACGTTATCCCCATGTTGATCTTTCGACATATACAATGGTCTTCTGAAACCATTTAAGCCAAAATGGCTTTATGGAATCTAGAGTACCAAGAACTGGGAGATTGCTTAAGATCATATATGGACCTTTTAAGATGACACACATTGTCCTCTTATCCCTTTGATACAAAATCAATGGGTTAGTCCATATAAATCTCTTTCTCAAGATCACCATTTGAGAAAAACAATCTTTACTCTATTTTGAACAACTCAAACTCCGAATGGGAAACCATGGCTAGGAGTATTTGGGCCTAAACTTATCAATTGAACTATCCATCTGATATTTTATCTTGAAGACTTACATTGGAGTGGAGTTTCAACGAGTTCTCAAACCTTATTAGTGAGTCCATCTCATTCCTTATGATATCCAGTCACTTTTTGTGATTTAGTGAGCCAATCGCCTCTTGATAAGAGGTAAATCCCTAATCTCCCGATGGAGTACATAAGAATATTTCTTTTTTGATTTAAAAAATTATCGAGGAATTCTTTCATGCTTAGTCCTTGGGATCCTGGGACCTTCATTATTTGTCTGCCTAGGCGAGAAATACCTCCCCCTTTCTCTAAGAGGTATGAGATCAGGAGTTTCTCCCTCTTTCTCTAAAAGATATGGAACCCTGATTATGAAGAGAAGATTACTCCCACTATCCATTGGAGGTGGGATCCTGAACATGAGGACTAACTGCATGTTCAGGAATAACTCTCCTCAATAATTGGAGATTGAGGACGAATCTCAATCTCCTTAACAGACAAACCTTCACCATTCTTATCAAGTAAGGAATGTGTACCATCCTCGGTGACTTAGTGAGAACTCAAATCCTCCCCCTCACCGAGAGGTGGTTGAAGGTCTTATTATAATGTATACAAATTTAGGCCCTTTTCAATTGCACCAAATGCTAAGAAACTCATCCTTAAGAAAATCAACATTGTGGGATTTTGTTTCACGAAGAAAATATTTATGATCTCAATTGGTTCGAAGAGTTTTAATATTTCATACCAATTGAGTCCTACTACCACTATAAAGTATATGAACACATCGAGTACTTAATAACGGTGGGATAGTAGGTACATATACCTATATCATGAATATATGTAGCTCTATGACATGCTTTCATATTCATAGATCCGCAGATGTCTAAAGTGAAGGAACGCTAAGGGATTTGATGGACTCGAAATCTTACAAAAAAGATTTTCTATTGCTTTACTAGCTAGGCATAACTCACATTTTACACCTTAAGCCTAGTGAGTTGGTCTTAAAAGGCCATCTTTAGCTAGTTAACTCTATCTTGACCCTTATGGTCAAAATGAGCACGTCTAAAACAGATTTAAAAATGAGACAAGGATGGAAGATGTTCTATTTCGTCCATTTAAAACACCTTTCAATGTGACATGGCCAAACAGATCACCATGGCATATGATGTCTAAAACATCTAGACGAAAATTAAAGAAAACTAATCTTAGGAATAGAAGACACGAGGAAACATTGCACCTCAGGTGCATAGAGAGCATCGGGAAGAGACAACGTAGTCCCTTCAAGGAGTCTCGAATGATTTGTCCTTAATTCAAGGACATCTTTTCCATCGTCGTTACCTAAAACGACGATTTGTGAATCTACCGTGTAGTGGTGAAAGTTCACAAAAATCAACTCGTTCTCGAACTATGTGCTTGGTTCTTCCCGTACCTGCAGTCCACTAAGGATCACAGTTCACAACAAATGCTTGAGAGTACACATATTATCCAGGCTGTGAAAGAAGGTAACTCAATCGGCTCAGGATAATCCCAAGTATAAGATCCCTAATTTCCACAGTCATAGCACTCACACGTGCTATATGCCCCTCTTTATTTCCCTTAGTCTTTTTCCCTTTAGCAATACCAATCTTAGGTCTAAAACTTTATGAGGGAATGGATCGAACAAACCTGATGCTAAGCTAATCTCACGCATACTTAACAGTAGGGTAACTTTCAATCCCTCACTAGACTGTCATTCATGCGGTACTACAAAGTATAGCATGTTGATCAATCCATTCTCGAATCACTTTTGGTATGCTTTTAAGTTTTCTAGATACTGTTCACTAGCAGTACCATCTTTGCCATCCTATGAGACCTAGAACCTAATGAGTGTCCTAACATTTCACGTTCATTCAGAAGAAACTGAATCTTCTGATATTATGTATCACAATCAGCGCTATCAAGTTCTTTTATTGGTAAACAAATTACCAACCTTATTGCCATATCTAAAGGTATATATTCTATAAAGTGGACATTTAGGCATATTTTCAAATAAATAAATTATCAAAAACTCCATTATCCATGTCGTATGATCGAAAATTTCGCTAAACTCATAATCATCTCATACAAGCATGAATTAGAAGTTTTTATAACTTATTTATCACAATTCTCCATAAAACAAAATTTATGGAGAACATTATGGTTAAACAAATTAGCATTTCAGATATATCACAAAGATATCCAACTTTATATAAATCAAATTTACATGAAGTTATCTCATCATATATAACTACTAATATGTCATTTAGAACTCTATCAATGACATATCAAACATAAAATTCATATTATTATATAAAACGCATTTATATAATAAAATGAATCTATAATGCGAAACATATTCGAAATATAACATGTTACAAAAGAAGTTCATAAAAGGCCCAAATAGCATTATATAAAACACATTTATATAATTATATATAAAATGAAACTTGTTCAAATGTTATTCGCAAATTATAAATCGCATTTATAATGTTACGAATTTGAATTTCATGAAACCAATTCATAAAATACCGCTATATTACACGATTAGCAGGTAACATAAAAACGAATCTACATTCATTAATTTGGACAAGGAAAAAGTGCTAAAACAATTAGCAAGTTTACTACAACCCATGTAGTTCATATATATAAAACACATTTATGTAATCGTAGTAATTAATGATTGACATAAAATGTATCCATGTAATCGAACGCAACATACTTTGTAACATGAAATATATCCAAATATTAGTCGTAATTAACCATACATAGAACAGATCTATAGGATATTAAAATTTGGATGAAACAAGTTCATAATAAAGCTTGCAAATTATATAAAACGTATTCATATAATGTTGCAAACTTAAATTTTATGAAACAAATTCATAAAATAATTAAATACCCTATATATCCAAATGATAGCATGAAACTTGTTCATGTAAAACTTAATGAATCATTTTTGTTAACAATGACAGAACAATTAACTGATTTATAATTGCTCATGTCTTTGCATTAAATCATGAAACATATTCATGTGACGGGATATTTTATAAAACATCTTCATATAATGTAACTTATGAAACATATTCATTTACCGTCCAAGGGGATCTTTATATCACATAGATATTTATTGAGTTTGAGTAAAAGAAATTTACGTCATACACACAAATCATATTGTTGAATTAGTATATTCAGTTTTGATGACAACAAACCCAAGTGTAAAATGCTCTTAAGTAATGTTGCTCCAAACAAAGTTCTCCAAACAGGCATACACTGTTATTTTCAATATGCATCTTAACTTGTTTGCTGAATGTTGAGAACAAGTCTTAAGAACAGGTCTCATACCTTGACGACTCACGCTCAAGTCAAGAACACCACCTCGATGAGTTGATTGTGTGTTAAGATCAGTTTCTGAACTCAAGCAATACAAGAACAACCTGGCAAACAGGCTAGGTGTTTCAAAGACAATCCAGCAAACAGGCCTTTCTGAACTCAAGCGATACAAGAACAACCTGGCAAACAGGTTGGTCTAGGTGGTTGGGGCAGCGTATTCATCTTGAACAAGATGACTGGATCTACAACAAGATGTCTTGGGTAATTTAGGTTTTATTTTTTAGACTCTTGTTAATATGCCAATCTTGAAAAGTCTCTAACTAACCACTCTTGAATCGGTTGCGCTATTTGCTTCAGAACACCAAGTTTGAACAACCCTATAAACAGGGTACCTAGGGTGTTTCTGAAACTGCAACGGCCAAACCCGGTTACTTTGGAAAACTTATTTTGGTTGGCCAAAAGCTCTAATATATTTTGATAAAATTTCAAGACAGCAATTTAAGCTGTAAGAAATCTTTTGATATGAAAATCACTTGAGAGATTTGCAAAATTGATTTTGAAAAATATTTACCAAAACCGAAAATATTTCTCTCTTATCCGTTGAAAAGTGATTAATTCAAAATTCAAGCTGAGATTCTTTCCCATGTATCTCACGGCTATTTTTAAAGGGGAAAAGATAGACTTTTATCTTCCAAAAATCAAATCCCTACAATATTGGGAAAACTCTATCCTCATTGATCTTTTAGCCGTTGGAATTCTTTGTGCTAAGCAAAAATCCTTCTTTGCTAAACATAGCTGATTTTTATCACTTCTCCTTGTTTTTGACCGTTGGATTTTGTGTTTAAAAACTCAACATTTCACTCCCATTCTGAAGAGAGAAAAAAAAAACGAGAAACATACACAACATACGCAAAAAGGGAGAAGTGCAAAAGTGGTTTTTCTAGTGAGAAGAATTTTTCGAGCTACTCTTGAGAAAAGAAAAACCGAGACAAGTTGTGTTTAAGCTGAGCTTTCAAGATATTGGCATACTAGGACCTCATTGTACCTTACATCTGCTTAAATCAGAAGCACCCCCGTAAGGTGTTTTGTAACCCTGATCTTGGATCAGAAAAGTGAGTGAGTGGTCCTCAGTCGTGTGGACTTTGGACGTGTCCAATCTGGTGAGATTTGGACGTGGTGTAACCTTTCTTAGAAAAGAAGGTTACGTGGTTGTAAGTTGTAACAAGGTGTGTTACATTTGTAACGTGTGAAGCCCGTTAGTGAAAGTGGTTAAATCCTACACGAGGTAGGTCGTGGTTTTTCACACCTCAGTTGGGCTAGAGGTGTTTTCCACGGAAAAATTGTGTGTGCTTTATTTCCGCATTTATCTTGTTGATTTTGCCTTTGAGCAAATTGAAAACATCTGGTGCAAACAAGTCAGAAGGTTGTTTGTAATTCAAGAACAACCTCTGCAATCAGGAGGGTGTTTGTCAGTAAGTACGCGAAAATCGAACACCACAATTCACCCCCCTCTTGTGGGTAAGTACTCCTAAATTCAACAAGTGGTATCAGAGCAGGTTCTCTCACAAAAGGGCTAACACCTTGAGAGATTCTGAAGATGAGTACACCACAAGGAATCCTTGAAGGGCAATCCATTACTCGGCCACCCTATTTCAACGGCCAACATTATAGTTGGTGGAAGAATAGGATGGAGAACTATATTCAGGCAGAAGATTATGAGTTATGGATGCTCATCAAGAACGGGCCCCTTGTTCCCACCAAGGTGCTTGAAGATGGTAAGAAGGTTCCCAAGGAACCCATAGAGTTTGATGCTGAAGACTATAAGAAAATGGAAAAGAATGCCAAGGCCAAGAAGCTATTATATTTTGGCCTAGGTCCATATGAATATACACGTATCTCGGAGTGTGAGTCAGCCCAGGAGATATGGAATGCCCTCCAAGTAGCTCATGAAGGAACAAGTCAAGTCAAACAATCACGTATTGAGCTACTCATGAGGCAATATGAGTTGTTTGATATGGGTGATCGTGAGAACGTGATGGATATGTACACACGCTTCACCCACATAACAAACGAGCTAAAATCCCTGGGAAAATCCTTCACCACAGAAGAGCTGGTGAGGAAGATTCTAAGGATTTTGCCTCGGTCTTGGGAAGCGAAGGTGACAGCCATCCAAGAAGCTAAAGACATGGACAAGATTACCCTCGACGAGTTGATTGGCAATCTTCAAACCTATGAACTCAGAAAGAACTCACAACAAAAGGAGGAGCAGAAGAAGGATCGTGGGCTTGCCTTGAAAGCACATGAGGATGATGACTCTGACCTTGAGGATGAAGAGATGGCCTTAATGACACGAAAGTTCAAGAAATTCTTCAAAAAGGTCAAAGAAAACAACAAAAGAAAGGACTTCAGTAAATCCAGAAACACCCCCCGAGAACAGTTCACAGGGTGTTTTAAATGTGGCAAACCAAATCACCTTGTGAAAAACTGCCCTTTGCTTCGAGAAGAGCAGGAGTTCGAATAACCCAGAAAACAGGTTCGAAAACAACCTGTGAACACCTCAGGCAAAAGATTCTCGAAGGCTATGCTTGCTGCCTGGGGAGACTCTTCTGAGGATGAAGGTGAATTTGAAAGTGAAAGAGACGCTGTAGCTCTCATGGCACAAAGTGACTCAGACTCAGACGATGAATCCACAAACAGCTTGACTGATCTCAAGAACAAGGTACGTGGTCTCAATAAAGCAACTCTCGAAGAACTTTTGTATACCTTGATGGATACTTGTGCTGAATTGAAACGAGATGTCCGACACCTAGAACTTGAAAATGAAACCCTTAAAAATGAAAAACTGGGCTTATATGAAAATATTAACATGCTCAAGGAAAACCTCTTTATAAAAGAGGGATATTATTCTCGAGTGGAGGAAAAACTCCTTGAGGTGGAAGGAATGGTTGAGTCTTTGCTCGAAGAGAACAAGAGCTTGCATACTAATATAGAAAACCTGGAAACCAAGCTTGTCACAACCAAGCGTTGGAACAAGTCCTCAAGAGCATTGAATTGGTTAAACACTCACCACAGTCGAAACAAAAAGGGACTTGGATATAAGCCTAAACGAACCATTTACCCAATCCATAGAAAGTATGTGGGATTACCTGAAAACATTGTTTGCTTTCATTGTGGTAAAACTGGTCACTATCAATATTCATGTCCTTCAAGAAGGTATGCCATTGAAAAGAATGAAAGGTATGTGAAACAAATCTGGATTAGGAAAGATGAGCTTTATTTGTCTAAAAGAATGGGACCCAAGTGGATCTGGGTTCCCAAAACTAACCCTTGATTTGTTTTGCAGGCTGAAGTGAGAGAGAACAACCCCACAAACAACCCAGCAAACAGGGTAAGAAACACCCTGGCAAATAGCTCAGAAAATAACCTTGAAAACAGGCAGCTGTGGTATGCTGATAGTGGGTGTTCCCGGCATATGACCGGAGAAAAATCAAACTTTCTCTCACTTACAGCTTCAACCGGTGGGAGCATGGCTTTTAGAAACGGCAAGTCTGGGACAATTGTCGGTATAGGTAGCATTGGTAAAACTCTCTCCCACTCAATTGATAATGTGCACTTAGTTGATGGTTTAAAGCATAATTTACTAAGTGTGTCCCAACTGTGTGACAAGAACAATCTAGTGGTGTTCTCATGAACACATTGCTTGGTTGTCAATGCCAACACAGGAGACGTTGTATTAAAGGGGAAGCGTCACAAAAATGTTTACAAAGTATGTATTTCCACAATTCCCCAAAACAACCTGACTTGTTTGAGCACTTTAAATGATGATATAATGCTCTGGCACAAGAGACTAGGTCATGCAAGTCTCACTTTTTTGAACAAACTTGTTTCCAAAGACCTAGTTGTTGGACTACCTTCCATTAAATTCAATGATGACAAGGTTTGTGAAGCTTGTGCAAAAGGAAAACAAGTCAGATTGTCTTTTAAATCAAAAAGGCGTGTTAGCACTACCCGACCTCTTGAATTACTACACATTGATCTATGTGGTCCTATGAGGATAACAAGTAAAGGCGGGAAGAGGTATGTGCTTGTCGTAGTGGATGATTACTCTCGATTTACTTGGACCCTGTTCTTGGCCTCCAAGGATGAAACTTTTGAGAATTTTACTGCATTTCTCAAAAAGGTTGAAAAGAGAGTAGGACACTCATTGGTTAGCATGAGGTCTGATCATGGTACTGAATTTGAAAATACAAGTTTTACAGAATTTTGTAATACGCATGGTGTTGATCATAACTTCTCGGCCCCAAGAACACCCCAACAGAATGGGGTGGTTGAGCGTAAAAACCGCACCCTAGAAGACATGACTAGGACAATGCTTATTGCTAGTGGTCTCCCTAGGAACTTTTGGGCAGAAGCTTTGAACACATTATGTTACATTATGAATAGATGTATGATTAGACCTATTTTGAACAAAACTCCCTACGAATTCTTCAAAGGCAGAAAGCCCAACATTATGCATTTAAGAACATTCGGTTGTAGGTGTTTTGTGCATAATAATGGGAAGGATGCTTTAGGAAAGTTTGATCCCAGGAGTGATGAGGCAATATTTCTCGGTTATTCCTCTCACAGCAAGGCATACAAAGTCTTTAACAAAAGAACCTTGTGCGTTGAGGAAAGTGTGCATGTGCTTTTTGATGAATCTAACACTTTGAATAAGAATGGTGCACAGGAAGAAGAGTTTGAATTAGGTCTTATCCGAAAAGAAGTGTTGCCCCATGAGAGACAAGGTAAGAACACCATGGAGACAACAGGCCCAGAAGTTGTTCCTCAAAACGGCAGGCAAGGTGAACACCAAACAGGGGGAAACACCGTTGAACCCTGTTCGGGACCATGTTCTTCAGGAACAGGCTTACAAACAGGTGCAAAAACAGGCTCAGGAGGTGTTCGTGAGCCTGATTCTCCAAATATTCCGGCTAGAGTAGAGCATGTGTCTGTGGATCCACTTACTCCACGACCATGGAAGCACCATAGTTCACACCCCCTTGATCAAATTCTGTCTGATATTAACAGTGGAGTGCAAACTAGGTCTAAGCTTAAGAATTTCTGTGCTTTCTATGCTTTTCTCTCTAACATTGAGCCAAAGAATGTGAATGAAGCTCTTGCAGATTCAGATTGGGTCACGGCAATACAAGAAGAACTCCATCAATTTGAAAGAAACAGAGTATGGCACCTGGTACCTAAACCTGCAGAGAGAACAATCATTAGAACCAAGTGGGTGTTCCGAAACAAATTGGATGAGTCAGGAACAGTCACTAGGAACAAGGCACGGCTGGTTGTTCAAGGGTATAACCAAGAAGAAGGGATCGATTATGAAGAAACCTTTACACCAGTTGCTAGAATTGAGGCTATTCGAATCCTAATAGCCTTTGCAGCTCATATGGAAATCAAGCTATATCAAATGGACGTGAAAAGTACATTCCTAAACGGATACCTTAAAGAAGAGGTGTATGTCAAACAACCCCTTGGTTTTGAAAACAGTGAATTTCCTAACCATATTTTCAAACTAGACAAAGCTCTTTATGGTTAAAACAAGCTCCTAGAGCTTGGTATGAACGTTTGTTAAGTTTTTTACTTGAAAATAATTTTAGAAGAGACAAGGTAGACAATACCTTGTTTCTAAAATCTAAGGGGGAACATTTATTGATTGTCCAAATATATGTTGATGACATTATATTTGGTGCAACTCATCATGATTTATGCAATGAATTTTCAAATATGATGAGGAGTGAGTTTGAGATGAGCATGATGGGTGAGCTTAACTTTTTCTTAGGCTTACAAATCAAGCAAACTCCAAACGGCACCATGATCCATCAACAAAAGTATATTAAGGAACTACTTAAGCGTTTTGGGATGGAGTCGGCCAAGCCCATTGATACTCCCATTTCTCCTTCTACTAAGTTGGTAATGGATGATGGGAGTCCCTCAGTTGAGGAGAAACTCTATAGGGGCATGATAGGGTCACTCTTATACCTTACCGCTAGTAGGCCCGACATTGTTTTCAGTGTCGGTTTATGTGCCCGTTTTCAGTCTTGCCCTAAAGAGACTCATCTTAAAGCTATTAAACGGATACTAAGATATTTGAAACATACACCCAATTTAGCTTTATGGTATCCTAGAGGTTGCAATTTTGATCTTGTTGGATATGCTGACGCTGACTACGCTGGATTCCTAGTTGATAGAAAGAGTACCTCAGACACTCGAATTGCATGTTTTTTAAAAGAGTGCAGCATAAGGGGATGTACTAAGGGTCATTGGAGCAACTCTGCCACCCCCAGTTCAAATGAGTCAAAATCAAACGGCAAAGAATAGGCAGGTATCTTGATCGAGCGGAAAGAACAGGTACGTCCCTTGGTTGTTCAATGCGTATGGGAATGTGTTCTCTTTAAACCTCCCTCCTTCCCAAGGCACACGCTTTTAATGTTCTCACCCGTTGCAAATCAAGAGATCTTTAAAAGTTTTTGGGGTGCCCTCTCTCTCACTTTAAATGCCCTGTTCTCAGTTCTTCTTTTCAGAAACAAACCCCGCAAACAGCCTAAAACCCTAATCTCTCTCCTCTAGCAACAATGGCTTCCAACCACACCTCCAACTCAAAAGCCTTGGTTTGTGCGTCCTCAATCCCTGCTCCCCCGCGCCCAATCCTGTACAAGCCTTTCAGATTTCTGAAAAGCTTGTCCCTAAAATCAGTAGGGATAGGGATGGACGATATTCCCTTCAATTGTGGAAGGGAATTGGTGTTTCTTGTGGGGTCAATTGCATGTCCCCTTAAAGTAGAGTCGGAGGGTGCACCATCGAGACCTCAAGACAAAATCTTGGAAACCCCTGAAGGGTTTAGTGATAATTTTGAACCCTGTTCTTTTGGGCTGTTTCCTGAAACAGTGCCAGAAACAGGGAAAGACCCTTTTGACGCCGTGTGTGTGGAGGATTTGAATGTCGATGAGACATCAAAGGAGAGTAAGGAGAAGGATTCTCTCCCTGAGGCTGAACTCACTACTCCGGTTGCTCAAACCGGAGAGAAAAGGAAAAGGGTAAAAATAGTGGCCAGGCGCAGCAGAACGCCACGAACAAGGCCACAACCAAGGTCTCAGCCCTCTCAAACTCCCTCTTCTCCCAAATCCTCCAAGCCTTCTCGCAAATCTGCCAGAATTACTTTTCAATCCGCTCCCCGTATCTCCAAACCCTCTGCTCCAATTATCGAGGAGATTTCCTCTTCTTCTACCAAGGAGTTCTCGAGTTCTGACACTAAGAGCACCTCTTTCAAACAGGGGACACCGGTGTTCTCCGAGTCCTCTGAAGATCAAGCTCCTCCATAATCCACCTCTAAACCTGCTATGAAGCCCTCTCCTGCAACCTCACCCCTCAAAAGAAAGCCTAGAACAGCTCCCCTACCAGACGCTACCACCTCTGTTGCTCCTCCCAAACACCCAAAGAAGTCTACCCCCTCTCCTATACCTGACAAACATGCACAATTGCTTAAGCGCAATATCGTCAGGGGGAAGGTAGTGAATATACGTTTTTTTGAGGAACATGGTCTGGGGGTGTTCCTGAGCAAGTTGCGAGCCCAAGGCTGGCTCGACTTGTTTGCAAACACCCAGTTGGGGTGTTCTGTGCCTGAGTTGGCTGAGTTTTACACCAACTGCAGTGTCACCAAAGGGGTGGTGACAAGTTTGGTAAATGGGCAAGGCATTAAGGTTGATGCGCCCATACTTGGGAAAATATTGGGTGTGCCCTCACAAGGCTTTGCTGTGTATGTGAGGGAAGACAAAACTGCCCTGGCAACATCCAGGCTCCTTGAGGTGTCCCAACGCCTCAGTCAGAAACAGGGCCTGAGAACACCCCTCTCGGTTAAGAAGGGTGAAATGACCTCCCTGCACCAACTACTGTTTATGTTCACCATCAAGAACATAATTCCGCGAGGTCAAGGGCGAAACTCAGCAGATGCCCTCGATCAATGTCTGGTGGACCTACTGGATCGGGAGGAACCAATCAACCTCCCTGCAATTATGATTCGCCACATAGGGCGAATTGCGAACACCACCCGGGCACATGATCTTGGCTATGGGTTTCTGCTGACAAGGGTGTTTGAGCACTTTGGGATATTGCTCACACGGAGAGTGGCGGCCCAAATCATTGATGAGATTGGGATTGACACCCTGCTAGGGTGTGGCTATGAGATTGGCGAAGGGTTAGTCTCCAAACAGGGTCGTCGACCACCTCGACCACCTGTTTCTGGGCAACCTTCTATCAAGGTTGAGGCTGTTCTTGAGGACAATGCTCGCCTCAAGGATGAGCTCTCAGCCGTCAAGGCTGCTCTTGCTGAGGAACAAGCCCTCTCCGCCAAACGCCATGAAGATTTGCTTGCCCTTCTCTCCACCCTTGCCCCCCGCATTCCTCCTCTGCAAACTAAACCACCCCCTGCTCCCTGATTGTCAATATCTATTTTTTGTTACTTTGGCATTGTACTGTTTTTTTTGCAATGAAATATCTATTTGCAATGCTTTATATGCTTTTCTTGCAACCGTCCTGTTGTTCTTGTTTTTTTAATGATGCCAAAATGGGGAAGAATAGTGTAACCTATTGACAAAGTGTGACGAATGAACCTGACCCTGACTAACTCCTTGTACCTACGTGGATCCCTATCAGCATTAAATGTTTTTTGTCAATATGGACACTTGGTTTGTCATCATCAAAAAGGGGGAAATTGTTGAATTAGTATATTCAGTTTTGATGACAACAAACCCAAGTGTAAAATGCTCTTAAGTAATGTTGCTCCAAACAAAGTTCTCCAAACAGGCATACACTGTTATTTTCAATATGCATCTTAACTTGTTTGCTGAATGTTGAGAACAAGTCTTAAGAACAGGTCTCATACCTTGACGACTCACGCTCAAGTCAAGAACACCACCTCGATGAGTTGATTGTGTGTTAAGATCAGTTTCTGAACTCAAGCAATACAAGAACAACCTGGCAAACAGGCTAGGTGTTTCAAGGACAATCCAGCAAACAGGCCTTTCTGAACTCAAGCGATACAAGAACAACCTGGCAAACAGGTTGGTCTAGGTGGTTGGGGCAGCGTATTCATCTTGAACAAGATGACTGGATCTACAACAAGATGTCTTGGGTAATTTAGGTTTTATTTTTTAGACTCTTGTTAATATGCCAATCTTGAAAAAGTCTCTAACTAACCACTCTTGAATCGGTTGCGCTATTTGCTTCAGAACACCAAGTTTGAACAACCCTGTAAACAGGGTACCTAGGGTGTTTCTGAACTGCAACGGCCAAACCCGGTCACTTTGGAAAACTTATTTTGGTTGGCCAAAAGCTCTAATATATTTTGATAAAATTCCAAGACAGCAATTTAAGCTGTAGGAAATCTTTTGATATGAAAATCACTTGAGAGATTTGCAAAACTGATTTTGAAAAATATTTACCAAAACCGAAAATATTTCTCTCTTATCCTTTGAAAAGTGATTAATTCAAAATTCAAGCTGAGATTCTTTCCCATGTATCTCACGGCTATTTTTAAAGGGGAAAAGATAGACTTTTATCTTCCAAAAATCAAATCCCTACAATATTGGGAAAACTCTATCCTCATTGATCTTTTAGCCGTTGGAATTCTTTGTGCTAAGCAAAAATCTCTCTTTGCTAAACATAGCTGATTTTATCACTTCTCCTTGTTTTTGACCGTTGGATTTTTTGTTTAAAAACTCAACATTTCACTCCCATTCAGAAGAGGAGAAAAAACGAGAAACATACACAACATACGCAAAAAGGGAGAAGTGCAAAAGTGGTTTTTCTAGTGAGAAGAATTTTTCGAGCTACTCTTGAGAAAAGAAAAACCGAGACAAGTTGTGTTTAAGCTGAGCTTTCAAGATATTGACATACTAGGACCTCATTGTACCTTACATCTGCTTAAATCAGAAGCACCCCCGTAAGGTGTTTTGTAACCCTGATCTTGAATCAGAAAAGTGAGTGAGTGGTCCTCAGTCGTGTGGACTTTGGACGTGTCTAATTTGGTGAGATTTGGACGTGGTGTAACCTTTCTTAGAAAAGAAGGTTACGTGGTTGCAAGTTGTAACAAGGTGTGTTACATTTGTAACGTGTGAAGCCCGTTAGTGAAAGTGGTTAAATCCTACACGAGGTAGGTCGTGGTTTTTCACACCTCAGTTGGGCTAGAGGTGTTTTCCACGGAAAAATTGTGTGTGCTTTATTTCCGCATTTATCTTGTTGATTTTCGCCTTTGAGCAAATTGAAAACATCTGGTGCAAACAAGTCAGAAGGTTGTTTGGAATTCAAGAACAACCTCTGCAATCAGGAGGGTGTTTGTCAGTAAGTACACGAAAATCGAGTACCACAATTCACCCCCCTCTTGTGGGTAAGTACTCCTAAATTCAACACATATATATGAAACGAATTCATATAATTTCAACCCACTTGATCGATAACAAGTTACTCGGCATGAAAATTTCAAGTCGACACATATATAAAACGAATTTATATATGACATTAAACATATTAATGTTTTGTAACGAATTCACATATTCATGATTAAAACTAATTCGAAACCTTAATTCAACGAATGAATTAAATGCATGAAACTTTATCAACTTGAATATCATTATAATTCAATTAAAGTCATGCTATGACTAATGATAATAATTAAACAATAATGGCTGAAAGATAATTCGGCCCAAAAAGGGAAAAACGGTCCAAAAAACAAAATTTGGGCCAAAAATCGGCCCACTAAACCAGGCCCCCTTTTTCTTTGGCCCAAATAAGGGGGGTTCAAGAGCCTTTGGCTGAGCCCTCTCTCTCCTCTCTGCCAGCCCTCTCTCTCTCTTCGGTTTGCTTCCCAAGTCCTCCTCCTTGACTCTCTTCTCCTCTCGACCCTAAAAACGAAACCCTCGATTTTCAGGTGCCATGGCCGGAGAGATGGTGCACTGAGCTCCTTTCTCACACCACCACGACGGTGGCTACAGCCGCCGTTCCAGTTCCCGAGAACCCGGATGAGGAAAGAACCCCCACTTGCCTCCGAAAGCCCACAAATAACCCACCAGCGTGTAGATCTGCTTCAACCGAGCCAGAAAACACCAACTGTGCACCGGACGCGCCTCTGACGTGGTGGCGCGTGACTCACACGCGCCGTCAGTCTGGTAGTTTTCGCGGTTCCTTTGTCTATTTTGGGTAGATCGGCGGTCAAGGGTGCAGATGGAGGAAGAAGAAGAGCAATGTGCTCCTTCGTCGGCGGCACGTGCCTTACACGCGCCACCCTTTCATAGTTTCTGATGGGTATGGTTCCGAAAACTGCCTCTTTTCCTTTTTCTCTTTTTTTTTGGGACTAATTCGGCAGTGGTCGGCGAGGGCCACCGAGGCCTTGCAGGGTCTGTTGCCACAGAGGCATCGGCAATGGAGACAGACTGGGTGGCGGACCACTGAGGTCTACGCCGCCGCCTCTTTCTAGGGTTAGGGTTTCGCCGTAGAGGGTTTTAAAGGTTAGGGTCTCGGGTCTCCTTCCCCCAGTTCCTCTGTCTTTTTTTTTCGTTTTTTATTTAGCCGAGGCCATGTTTCAGGCAGAGGGGAAGTTAGGGTTAGGGTTTTGGGTTTCACAATCATGTTGCTATCAAGAATTCAACGGGCATAAGAACAAATCCGAGTAGGGTTTAATATGTACACACAGTCGCATACTAATAGTACATTCATGAAATTGATTTATCATAATTTGTACTCAGTTGTATAAATAATCAAGCCTTCTGATTGCATCATAATTCAGTTTATTCATGAATTTGACCAATTGGAATCATGAGTTATCAGTCAAAAATTAACTCCTTTCGTTAATAGGTGACTTTAACTGGGCATGCTAATTTTACAAGGCATAGGCAGATTTAAGCATGAACTTGATTAATCTGGGCATAACTTTGATTAACATATAATCGCAAAAAGAATCATACTTGTAGAATATAAACATGTTAAGCATTCTCGGCATACATGTTAATCAGTTATCATGACTAGATTTTCAATCTTGCTATTCCAATGCTATGTGGTTGTAAAATAATCAATTTGGGCAGGATGGATTAACACATAATCAGTAAGCACAATTAAAAAAAAACTAATCTTTAGCCAATACATGATATTAAGGACACAGAAGCATGCTTTTAGTCGCATAATTACAGAAATTAAAACAACTGATTATGCAGTCATATTCTAGAATCTAAGCATGCTTATTGTTCAGATTTTTTAAAACGCACTAAACGGGACTAATCCGATCAGTTTAGGCTCTGATACCACTGTAGGAAGAAATAAGACTAACCTGAATGCGGAAGTATACTATCGGTAATAGTCCACGATAATATAAGAATACCAAGCGGCTACTAGAGTCACTTTAATGTGCCACGTCCTAAACCCAAGAGCCTGACGGATGGTGGCTCAGCCGTGAGAGAGAATTAGGAGAATATGAGAGATGTAATACCAGTGTCTCTCTTACTAACCCTCTAAGCACCCCTTATATAGTTTGGGGTGTGGCTAGGGTTGTTGCCCTAGGCAACATAAGTGGGCGTTGGGCCTAAACTTATTAGGCCCGACCAACAAACAACAACAACAATGCTACCACCTCCCAGTGGGTCCCGCTTTCGTGGGTCTGGGGAGATCCAGATGTAGGCAACCTTACCTCAACCGGCATGACTGCCCGTTGAAAGGCGGATTCCAAGATACTCACAAAACAAGATTTTATGAAAACATTTTATAGGAGAAGGATTTTGTGGAAACATTTTATAGAGGAAGGATTTTGTGAACACATTTTATGGAGCAAAACTAAGGATAAGCATCACGGAATTGAACTAACGAGTACTAATAAATCAGGGACAGTAACTATGTAAACATTAGTACAACAAAGCAGAGGAAGGTACCATACCTTAGCTAACAGACGTAGGCAAACAATGTTTCTTCCCAGATACAAGTCCTACCTGCATACAAACACAACATCCGAAAAACAACAACAAACTATGAGGCATGTTCAAAATTTGATCAGTAGCAAGGTGAGACTTAAATTTTCGTCACTGTTGGAGTTATTGGCAATATGCATCAGTAGCGAAGTGCTTGATGATTCTC
This sequence comes from Carnegiea gigantea, assembly GCA_029747015.1. Lineage (NCBI taxonomy): Eukaryota > Viridiplantae > Streptophyta > Magnoliopsida > Caryophyllales > Cactaceae > Carnegiea > Carnegiea gigantea. The sequence continues at coordinate 270,722 of JAKOGI010000375.1, forward strand.
ATTGAGTAGATGATTAACAGGTTCATTTTGTGTTGATTAAACACACTATGAGGCATGTTCAAAATTTGATCATCCTAGGCAGATAGAGTGATATATAAGAACTTGAAATCCCAGAGTCTGTTCAATTGCACACCAGGTCTTCAGGCCCTGGTGTTTGTAAGCGTCAAATTGTGGATATTTGAATGAATGGATTTGCAGTTGAGCTATGTCCGGCAGAGAAAAGCTTACTTTGCCGTTTCTCAGTCAGGAATTTATGGAAAGGGGAAGATGTGGAGGGCTTAGGCTCTTGGAGACGACCAGAATAATGAACATTTGGACCGAATCAGCGAATTGTCAGAGTCATCCACATCCTTTCATTTTTGCTAACAAAGCGTGTCGTAGGCACGATCATTCTATGCAAGAGTTCAATGAATTTATGTATTGTCCTGCCTATTCTTACTTTTGATTGGAGGCTAAGGATTGAAGTCAAACACGGAGATGACGGTTCGAGAAATAGTTTCCTTTAGATATCTAATTAACATTCCTTACAACCGTGCTTCATATGTCATATGCTGTAGATTTGCCAGCTTTATGGTTTGCATTCAGGTGGTACAAATTCGTCGATCCCTGCTTTGTCCTTATGCCAGTCACCAAGTCAGGAAAATCATTCGTGAGGGATTTGTATGTTGATATTAGTGAACCCTATTTTGTTGAATCCCTCTTCAAGCTCTTTTTTTAAGAAAGTTGACTGTTTTCGAGTTGCGTTTGGTGCGCATTGGAAATGAATATGCTCCAAATATGGTGCAGTCAGTTTGAAGATTGTCCATCTTAGAAGGGAGGGTACTTTGTCAAATCATAACCTTTTTCGAGAAGCTCTTAGCTGGCTACCCCTGTCTTGAGGAATTAACTCTCATTTTGTGGCTCCTACTGTAGTATTGAGATACACAACTTTGCCCTTGAATGCATACGTCTGGCAAATGTGGATAAGCTGAGTTTTCATGGAATGGTTATTTTGGAATCTCCGAAATCTCAAATGGGTGTCTCCCAGGAATGTGAACCTATCTTATAATGGCTATAACACGGCATTAGTGACAGAATTATGAACAGCTCGGCATCATTAGTTTTCTGCAGAGGCACCTCTAAGAAAGGTACCCTGCCCTTGGTCTACTTCAATGCTATAAGATACTTCTATCTTATTATTTTTCTTGGTCTTAGTGAGCTGTGAATCCTTCCGAAGTGACTGGTTATGTTCAGAATTGCGGCCTTCCTCTGCTTCCTGTTTCAGGATTTTGATAAAGTTGACCGCAGAAACCTGCCTTGATTTCACAATTTGACTTGTTCGAGGCTGACGGTTATTGGCTCCAATACTGCTACTAATCTCAACATGATGTATCTTTTGAGTTTGCTTCTTGGTATATCTTCTTATATGTCATAGCTATAAGTATGTTTTGATATACTATGTTTAGGAGCCCTTGTTGGCAACATGGCCCTACGCCTGAGCACAAATGGATTCCATCAAATTGTTTGCCTCATTGATTGTTATCTTCTCATAACGTCTTTGACTATATGTTCTACCTATCACCTGCATGAATCTGATATGGACATTTTGGAGGACTCTTTTGAGTAATGGAGTGGTACCAGAAGAAATGAAACTCATCGACTTTAAAGAGGGATCTAAAAAAAAGTATAAGTTTCTGGAAGAACTTTTGATGATTTGTGAGTCCTCCTGTATATGTCGAACAACTCTCAGCCGGTCATCTCTGCAAGTTGTATGCTTTTTGTGGCAGGATAAAATCGGACATGGAGTCACCTCACAGCTTGATACTTGTTTATGGTAACGTTGTTTGATTTTGGTGTTATTTATTTGGTCCTTCCGCAAACTGCTTTGTGGTTTTAGTATTACCTTTCTGAGGTTTTGCTCATGAAAGATGTCAGATGTCCTCTATAAGAGTGTTGGCTGAATTGAACAGAAGAGTAATTTTCAGTTGCCTGTATTGTTGCATAAGTGACATGCTTATTTCATTGCTCTGGTCGTTGCCCCCTTGTTCCCGGTAAAAGATATGTTGGAAGGACCTCATATTTTCTACGAACTTTTTAGTGCAAAAAGATGCATAATACATAGCCTTTGTGATGCGCTGTGTATTGTACGAAGACTCACCATGAATATAAATGAGACCAGGTGGTTTTCGATTTGCATTTCAGTGTATACTGTATACCACTTAGGGGTATTAGTATTCTGCTTTTAAGAACTTCTAAGGTAACATTGACTGTTAGGCCTAATATTCCTGTTGGATTCCCTCCATAATTGGTGGGACCCATACATGAATTCAAAAAAAAATACCAAAGTTATCTTGTTGCTGCGTCAGATTGGATCAGAAGGTGAAGTCTTCTTTTGCATGTTATGCCTGAGCATAGGTGAAGAAAAAATTACGAAGTCATTTAATATGTACACCACATACTTCTACCATTACAATTAATGGTATTTGAAAAAGGAAGATGGCGGTGGACTTTGTGTGGCATTTGCAAAGCAAATTGTTGACTTCCTAAGCATAGGCAGGGATCTTGACTCCCTATAAAATGGGGGTTTTGGATGATTAGCAAGGCATCCCACAAAAAAAAATGGAGAAATACTAACTAGTAAAAAAATACTAGTTAGTGACTGCATACTATCAAAAATAGGTGAAGAAATTCCACCCAAATTTGGTGAGAGTAACTTTGTTTTTCATCCTGAGAGGGTGAGATATTGAGTGTACCCTCTAATTTATTAGAGGTGATAATTTGTGATCCTACTATTTCAAATAGTGGAAGTATTTTTCTTTTTTTTTCTTCGTCTTGAAGGGTTTTCCACGTAAAACAATTATTGAGTCTCCATATGCTATATTTTCAAAATTTTTATTACCCATCTTAAATTATACAAAGAGGGAAAAGGGTCAAATTCCGCTAAATTGGCCCGACTTTTCCCAACAGCGGTATCAGAGCTCGAATTGAGCAGCCACGTTCTTATGTAATTCAAGATGGAGGGTGTTGTCACTTACGAGAGTGACATGGTGAAACTTACAGTAGATGATTACTTCTACTAGAAGTCCATAATGGAAGGCCACTTAATTTGCAAACACCTTGTTGAGCCCATCCAAAATGAAAATATGCCAACGGGTGGAACGTGCTAAATCGCAAAGCTGTAGCCACCATCTAGAAGTACATTGACCAGAGTTTGTTTGAGCATTTGTCAACCTTTGACAATACATGCAAACTTCGAAAACACCTTGAGTCCTTGATCCAACAGAAAACTCCATGTAACAAAGCTCTTCTTGTGAGATGGTTGGTGGTAAGAATGGCAATGGACTGGATCTGGATCGGGTCTGCCAAGATCCACATCCAGATCCCTTTTTTGGACTCGAATCTAGATCCGATTCAAATTTATAGAGTCGATAAACTTCGGACCTAGACCCGAATCCTCTGGATCTAAAGAGTCTAGGGAATTCTTAACAGGTCCTGCTACTTTGAATCACTTTTTTTTTCACTTTTTTATTTTTCTCAACAAAACAAAAATGCATATATAAAATTTTGTCATATAATTGACTTCACCATAGTCCATAGCAAAATATTGAATTGTAAGTAGAAATTATTGATAGCAATATTGAATTTTGTAATGAATTCTAATCAGCTTATGAACTGTATAATCCATTCTTTCCCGTTTGGACATGCTAATTAATATAATGGGTTGTTGACTTTGAGAGTATAGGACTTTAGTGAACTACTTTTTAACATCAACAAGACTAAATATCATTTAGGTTCACAAGGTGGTCAGTCCTGGGTGAAATAAGAAAAATGTCCCAGATGAGGAGGGAGGGAAGAGCGGATGCTAGACTAGTCATAAGTGAAAGCAAAGGAAGCATAGACGACGAGACTCGTCATTCCGCTATGCCCTTGTTGATGCCTTATCCATCAAATAAAGTCAATTAACACATGGAACAAATTGAAATGCAATTTCACAAAAAATGAACACAATTTGAACATGATAATCTACTTTAAGCCCTTGAGTTAAACAGATATAGAAATCGGAGAAACAACCGCGAAGGCGCAGGAAAATTACCGGGGAATCTGGATAAAGGCACTGGAAAATGGACAGGAGTGTCGGAAAATAGCCGATTTGTGAAGGGATAGCGTCGAGATGAGGGTAGCACAGCTAGTACGAGCAAAATCGCGATGAACAAGACCAAACTGTGGTTGTCAGGAAGAGGGAGGAGGCCGACGTGAAGGCCCTGGACTCCGGAGAATGAGAACCGAAGGAGATGTGGTGGAGACGTGGAGTGGTGGACGCCGGAGGAGAGAAGGCCGCGAGAGCTTGAAAAGTGAGGAAGAGAGATGCAACTGGGAGGATTGAGGAATGAGAAATCTGAGACCAAAACTGAAAACCCTAATGCCTATGCTATACGAACACTTAAAAAAAAAAAAAAACAAATGGGTCTGTATATGGGTCTAAGGTCGGGTCTGAGTCTCAAAGTCTCAAATCTAGATCCAGATCCAATAAGACCCAGATCTTCTAAAAATTTAATGGGTCCAAATATTTCGGATCCAAATCCTTAAAAATGGATCGAGTCTGATGGATCTAGATCGGATCTAGGATCCGCAGCCATCCCTAGTTGGTGAAGTTAGAATACAAGGATGGTCAAAATATGATTAAACACTTGAATAATTTCAAAGGGCTCGTAAATCAATTAACGAAGGCCAACATGAAGCTTGATGACGAGATACAGACATTACTGTTTCTCAGCTAGCTTCCAGCTAGTTGGGGCACATTGACAGTTACTTTGAGCAACTCCGCTCCAGGAGGGAAACTGACAATGGACACCGTCACTAATAGTCTCTTAAATGAAAAGGTCAGAAGACTTGGGGTAAAAGATATGATTTTGAAGAAAGAGAGGGATTGATTTTGAAGAAATATTCTCTCTGGTGGAAAAGATGTCATCCATCTGAGCTGTTCTTGGTCTGGCTGCCAGTCTAGATTTAGAGATTGAGCAACTCGATGTCAAGATGGCATTTCGACATGGTGACCTAGAGGGAGCAGCCTGAAGGATTCGAAGTTGCAGGCAAAGAAAATTTGGTGTGTCAACTGAAAAAGAGCTGCGCCAAGACAATGGTACAAGAAATTTGACTCTTTTACGACCGAGCATGATTTCGAGAAGACACTCATAGATCATTGTGTCTTTTTCAAGAGATATGCCAATGGTGATTTCATGATTTTGCTACTTTATGTCGATGACATGCTAATTGTGTGGCATGACCCAAAGAAAATTGTTGCCCTAAAGAAAGCATTGAGCAAGTCATTCGCCATGAAAGATAGCAAAGCAAATCCTTGGGATGAAAATAATTCGAGATCGATCCAAGAGATTATTATGACTATCTCAGAAGAGATATATATATTGAAAAGTTGTTAGAAAGATTCAACATGCATAAAGCCAAATCTGTTAGTAAGGGATATTTTTTTTGGGGGGGGGGGGGGGGGGAGGGGGAGGGAGGGCAGGTTAAAATCAGAGGGAAAAATATGTCATATCTATAGTGGGATTGACAGCTATCTCTTCTCGCGCTATGCTATCCCTTGAGGCTAGTGTGCTATTAGTATTTGGACATGTCCATAAGCTTGTTTTTGCTGAGGCTTTTGATTTGTCAGTAGTATCTCCTTTATGATAGCACTACTTTGTTTCCTAGTATTGATAGCATAACCAGCAACTTCTATATAAGCTTTCACAGAAGCAATTGATATGTGGTTTCTTGATTTGAGCTGGCATTTTGGTTTAAGTTTAATTACTGTGTATGTTCTGGGCTTTAAAGTCATTTATCCTTGGGAGACAATTTTAATGAGTAACTTCATGTTTGTAAGGAACATTGGAAGTAAATAATCCTACCTTTGGGGTTGTTGGATAAAAATATGTAAACCAATATTTTTTCGTGGATGCCAACAGTATGACTTGTAGGGTCAGTTTTTTTTAATAAATAAACCGTCATGGATTTTCAAGTCCTTTGAATTGTCGAAAAGCTTATGTATCAAGTAGTTTAGGTCACGTGTATATTGATGCCACTTATTAACTCATTCATTTTCATAATTTTTAACGGAAATCCCGAGTTAATAAGTATTATCGCAATTTAAGCCCAAGATTAACTTCAAATTATCACAATAAATTAATTTTAAATTAAGTTAATTAGTACCTCCACTATAAGCATGTTTAAAATCATCCAATATATTAGCTTCCTGGCCAGTCAAAGTGTTCAAAAATCGATGGTGGTTTATTAACAAAAACTACCCCTAAAAGTTAGACTATTGGTGTTCAAGAAAAAGGTTGGTATATTTTCATCCAATACCCTAAAGGTTGGATTATTTACGTTCACTGTTCCTAGTTGTAATTTGCCTCAACCATTGTTATTACGATTAAACTGCAAACTTTGTTCTTTACATTCACATTGGCCTTTATGAGGGTATATCTAATTCTTGATATATTGACATTTTTGTTTGGTGCACAATTTTGCCTATATTAGCAGTTCTTTGAAATTATACTGGGAGTTCACAGGAAGTGTATTAGAAATTCACTAGAATTGTGACTGACATGTCGAAAATGTTCACGAGTATTATGTTGCAATCCGATACGTAGAAGGGCTATTTATGTTGGTATCATTTTTGTTGATGATGTACTTGGTGACCAGACTTCATGCATTAAATGTATGTTATTTTGAATCATAGATTGAATGATGAATTTAGATCTTTTAATGTACGAATAATCAACTACATTAGCTAGAATTTCAAGTTTGTTAACGACAAGCAGTTTCCATGTATTGGCTTCATTTCGAGATGTCAGTTAAACACGTTATTAAGGCATGTTCTTTTCGACATATCAAGTACTAATCATCAGCATTCAACAGCTTTTAACACAATTTATCACAATCTAGCATCATTCAGCACAACTCAGCATTGTTAAACACTTATTAAAGATACCTAATTATATTTTCTTCAATCAATAAATATATTTTAGCATGTTTCAGTATGATTCAGCATGATTCAATACGTTTCAGCAATAAACATTAATAAGTACTTATCATAGGTCAAAAAGAACATGCCCTTATTGTGATATTTTTACTATCAAACTATAAATAATTGCTACAATTAAAAAAATTATGAGATCTCGCATGCATTGCATGAGTTCCTAATACTAGTTATTGATTAAAAAAATAGGTCACTTTGATTTAATCACAATATAATCAATTAAGTACTCTTACAAGTGCTTAATTGTGTTGAATTTTACTGCATTATATTGAATGATGCTGAATTATATTTAACTGCACTGAATTGTGGTAAGATATGCTAAATGCTAATAATAATCTTCTGGTACAAGTTGAAAAATAAAATACCTATATATTTCCTAAATAATTAACAAGTTTCTAATAACATTAAACTCACAATCCAATACCTATATATTCTACTCTCAAGGAGCAGTAGGAGGATTCATCATTCGCGATTGAAAATGCAGATTCATACAAGCTACATCATTCAATCTGAAAGCAGCATCAGTTTTGGTAGTTGAAGCAACTGTCATGCGCAATGGAATCAGAGCAACAGTCCAAGCCGACTTCATTGATAATCACATTTAAGGTGACAATCAAATCCTCATTTAAGTAGTGCAAGAATACATTCAAACACTATGGGAAATTCAAGTATTATTACAGTACAAGAGTACATTACTACTTATTTGCATAGCTGTAACAATGTTACTACTGATCGCATTTATAGGCAATGTAACAGTGCTGACTGGCTGGTTAAATGTGATCTTTCTCTTCATTCCACAAGTGTGTGAGATATGGTCCCTCATAGAGACCTTGGTTGTATCTAGGCCCGGCAAAAAAATCTGTATCCACCTAGAACCCGCATAACCCGCCTCAATGGATATGGGTATGGGTAGTGAAAATGAAAAAAAATGGATACTGGTGGATATTGCTAAAATGAGTATGTGTATGGGTAAGGGTATCGATATAGGTACTACCAACCCCATACCTGATTTGTCAATACCTGCTCCACATACACCCTACATAAAACTCGTACCCGTTTATTTAAAGTTCTAATTTGTTGCTTATACTTGGATATTTTGCTAATTATTTTGAGTTCTATGGTATTCAAGAGTTCGATGAGATATTTTGTTAGAAATGGTAATAGTCAAGTGCTTGTCAAGTGCTAATTTATTACTTTGATTGGCAAACTTTTGGTTGTATTTGACGTGATATAATGTGTTGTTAGAATTTGGTATTAATATGACATATTGGCTATTTGACATTGAATATGAGTACAAAATGAGTTTAATTCTTTTTTATCTATATGTACCCGAATAAAACTCATATATCTCCACACCCAGTGGATATGAATATGAGTATAGTTTTACAATACCTGATGGGTATGGGTATAGATAATAATTTTGAAAATAAGTATGGATGAGGATACGGCTAAATCCGTCCCATCACCACCCCTACTCGTATTCTCTATGAGGTTAATTTAGGAGGAATACTTAATAGAAGGGTTTTATAATTTGTACTACTTACATTTCTTTAAGAAACACACACACACACACACAAAAAAAAAAAAAAAACCTCACAATCCAATGTATATGTATATCTCGCCAAATAAGCGAAGGGAAAATTCGTGCCTGGAGAAGGAATCGCTTTGCTTCTGTTGTTACTTTTTAGTGTGAGTGCTAATTGCTCCTGCCTTCGCTGCAAAACTTGGCCGGAAATTACAACGCACGAGGAAGAAGGGAAGAAAATTAAGGCTTGCTTCTACAAATTCTAACGTCGGTAATGTCTCAATTCTATTAACTTGCAATTGATTTCTCGATTTGGAGTTGATTACTTAAATTTCAATCCTCCGTCGATTGTATTGGTCCTATTTAACAGTTCAACTAATTATGTCCGCTAATGTGTGATGGTTGTGAGTAATTAATGGTTATTAGGGTTTTGCTTATGATGTGGGATGTAAATTTGTATCAACTTTATGATGAATTTTGTTAGTTTCCCAGATGAATACCAACCGGTTATGGTTTGTGTCCATTAAGCAGCAACTTCCTTTTGCCCATTATATTTCTGGCCTTGTGGGTGTCTTTCACATCAACTAGTAAAGTATTTAGGAGTTGTTCCCAAATACCTGGTTTGAATTATGCATATATCTGCCTTTGTGCCTCATTTGCGCACGCACAATTACAATAGTGCTTCATATCCTTGTTAGAAGGGATTCGAAAGGATAAGCTTTGTGCTCCTATGGCTATAATTGTCACCTGTTTCGCTGCAGGATTTTGCTAGAATCTAATTAGTGGATGCATTTATTGTATTTGTGCTTTTGTGTTTGTGAAATATACCAGTTTAGCTGATGGGGGGGTTAATTTGTTTGAACCCTTGCACTGTCTTAAAAGGACTCTTCAAGTTAGTTATATTGTTGCTTAATTAGTTCTAACTAGTTAGTTAAGAAGAGTAAATGTGATGCCTTCATTTTTTGTTTAGCCCATTATTGTGGCCATCCAAAAGCATTCTTTCAGCTAAATTTGCAGTTGATTATGCCTGCCTTCTTATTTTCATGTGTACTTTATGATAAATGTGTACAAACAAACAAACAGTATCTGCATCTTAAATAGTTTCTGGTTTTCCGTGGTGCAGGGATAGCATGTCAGGTAAAACATCGTTCTCTCAAGATCGAAGAAAAGATGTAATAAGTGGACTCCCTGATGAAATTCTTTGTCATATTCTGTCCTTTCTTCCTTCGAGCGAGGCTGTGAGAGCTGGAACTTTGTCCTCTAGGTGGAGAAACCTTTGGGCTTCACTGGTCACTGTGGATATCGAAGATACTTTCTTACCGAGAATTCGGCGCAAAAATAAGCGTAAGCAACAGGAAATAGAAAAGACCTTTTTGAATTATGTCGAAAATATGATCAATCGTGACTACACTGCGGGCTTTCTAAGACTACGCCTCTGCTGTTCAATCGTTCCTGCAAAGGTAGTGTCCTCATGGGTGCTTGCTGCAATTAGGCACAATGTCAAGCATCTTGACCTTTGCTTCCGAGGAGACAGGCTGACATTGCCTCCATTATTGTTCAGATTGACATCATTGGAAGTACTGAAATTGGAAGTCAATCAACTTGTGATTACTGATTCGGTTTGGCTTCCAAATCTTAAGACCTTTCATCTTGATTTCGAGGACTTCGGAAATTATCTTGACTTGGATGTTTTGTTGTCTAACTGCCCTGCCCTTGAGGAGCTATGCATCAAAAGAGAAGTTGTAGTGATGAAGAAACCAGTTTTCAATATTTCATTGCCTAAGTTGAACAGGTTGCAGATGGAATTTGTTGATGGGAATCAAGGGGACCAATACAAATTGGTCCTTAATGGCCCAAATCTTGAGTACCTTCATTTAAAAGATTATCAGACAAAATATTTTGAAATCATGAATCTTGGATCATTGACTGAGGCATATATTGATTGGAAGTCAAAGTTTTATGATGATAATTGTGGCCAAATTACTCAACTCATAAAGGGAATCGCAACGGTCAAGTCTCTGTTGTTAACGAGTTTTCTTTTCGACGTGTTTGTCAACTCAAATTTGTTAATTTGCATTTTATCTTGTCACTTCTTTGCTAAAGGCCATACTAAAATTAGGACTGTCAAACGGGTCGGGTCGGGTCGACCCGTTTAATGAACAGGTCAATTTCGTGTCGGCCTTGAAAATAGCTTAGATTTGCTCAAAACTGAAAATAACAAGTTTTCACACTAAACGGTCAAATCGTGTCAACTTCGTGTCGAAATCGGTTCAATTCGAGTCGGGTTCGTGTTTCTCTCAGTAAATTCGGGCGGGTTATCGTGTCGGGTCAGACTTTGATAGCCCTAACTAAAATGCTTCTCTTTTTAACAGTTCCTGAACAGCGCACTTGATTTCGATGCGCCTATATTCAGCAACCTGAAGCACCTAGAGTTGGATGTTGCTAGTGGGATTGGTTTCCAATTCTTGGCAGGTTTCCTTCCTTGTGTTCCCAAGCTAAAGATCCTTATTCTCAGTTACAAGGTTGGTTGATTGACCAAGTTAACTCTTGGCCCCTCCCAATGTAACTGTAGGCCTTGGTCTTTTCTAATGCAATGCTTGTTAGCTATGACGAAGTGACCTTTTATTGACGTCCATATTTGGATCATTCTTAAATTATATCTCAACAATAAAGCATCTAATACTTACCCAATGAGGGGCCAATGGGAAGCTATGGAAATAGTCTATTCGCCATTTTAGAGGTAAAACTACTCGCATCAACCACCTTAGACATGCACAAGCCAGGTTTCTCATTAAAGGCACTGTGATAATTTTACTGAAGAAAGGAAATAACATGTCTGCATACTTTTGATTACTGTAAGACCTTGTTACAACAGGAGCCTTAGTGGATATATTAGTAGTCCTATAAATGATTGTTTGTGTTAGGTTACTTGAGGTATTGATTAAGTTGGGTTTTGCTAGTGCTTTGTGCACCCAATATGTCTAGCAAATGTAATCACTATTCAAGATCCAGTTGTTAAACTGCTTGTATTCTGGTCTGGTTGGTCAATGTGGCTAGTTCCAATTGAGGTGGACATTGTACATAGATCAGTTGTTTCCATATTAAACAAGCATTCATCTTAATAGTATTTGTGTCGTGGTGAATAGGGTGATTTTGATATTGAATATTGGGACGACTGGTCACCTCCTGATCAAGTCCCAGAATGTCTGTTGCTGCACCTAAAGGAGATTGTAGTGAAAGGACTTCGCTTGGACTGTGGGTTTGAAGCTATCGAGTATTTGCTGGAACATTCTCAAGTTCTGAGCAAGTTGATAGTTGAATGTGGGTATGATGCTACCGGGAAGAGACACAAGACTTCTACGAGATTTTGTCGAGCCTTTCTTGTGGTTCTGAGGTCTGTGACATTGCCTTGGTTTCCAAGAAGGGAGTTGCCTAGATGCGCATCTACTTTAGCTCTTCTTTTCACAATATTCTGTTTGTGTGATCCCTATCTCCCCCCCAAAAAAAAAAAAAAAAAAAAAAAAAAAAAAAAAAAATCTGTTTGTTTGATTGCTATTGATTGCTATGATTTCATCAAGTGATTTGACTGTTGACACCAACTAGTCCCGTTCTTCCCTCATTTTTTATTTTGCTTTTTTTTTTGGGGGTTGGATTACTGTTGATCAAGTAAGAGGTAGAGTTCTTTTATTATAAATTTTTTTTTCATTCACATGACTCATTTTTTATTTTCTATGGATGACACAACCCCCTCCTCTGTTTGAAGTGCATATTTATCGGTTCGTGGACCATGGATCCGGGAGCTTGTTGCTTGATGACTCCGGCCGCTCCACATTTTTCTTTGTCATTATTATCATTTTTTGATTCGTTGGTTTTCTTACCTTTTTCCTTTTTTTTTGGTTCGCTGCTTTGCACCTAGTTGGCCTGCATTATGGTAGGTCTTAAGTCTTGACATTTGTGTTATGTTGGGCACTATGATGATTAATGTTGTACGAACATTCGGTTGTATTAGTAGTAACCAAAAAGAAGGCGGCTCCCAGTTTATATTCATAAATTAATCTTCAGAGTTCAGACTTTTTTTGCTAGCATAATTGTAGGATTTTTTGGTATTTTACTGTACATGTAGTTTCATATTCATTTCTTATATATATATCCGTAATTATATTTCACCTATTAGCAATTATATGTTTATATTTTATTTTTATAAAACAATAATTATTAGAATGTTAATTGTAAGCCTCATAAATGGCCATTTATAAAATAAATGGATGATTATTAGTTATAAAATATTAAACAACAATAACACGTTTTCTTAAAATTAATGAAATGTAACAGGGTAAATTGACGTCAATAACCTTAACTATCGGGATATCAATGCGAATAATCTGATATAAGAAAATTACAATGAACAGTCTAATATTTGACTTTATTTTTTATAAATAATATGATGTGAGAAAATTTATGTCAGAGCACAATCGAATCAAGTTTACCCAAACTCTTTGCTAGTATACTTACGAAAAATAGGGTCAAAGTCAGATTGTTCGTTGTAATTTTCTCAGGTCAGATTATTCATTTCGATACCTCCAATAGTTCAGATTATATGCGTCAATTTTTCCAATGTAAAATAAAGAAACAATAATACTGAAATACCAATAAAATACCCTATAGGTGCCAACAAAACATCATACAAGAAACCCTTTTTCTACCTCAAAATTAGACCCGATAGTTATTAATAATCGTTCTCTAACAATCTTCTTAAGTAAAGCATTGTAAGATATATAAAAATACCAAAATATTCATTTGTACTCTATATAAATGTTCATTTACAGACTATATAAATGTTTATTACCAAAATGCTTATTTGCACACTATATAAATATCCATTTGAGCCGATTACATCAAAATGTAATATAAATGCTATGAGCCTGTGAGAAGGGTAAAAAAAACCATAATCCTAGCGTTGATTAGGAGTAAAAGAACATACGTACCCAAATACAAGTCAATTTCTACTATATTTGTTTCTCCAAATTTTTTTTGGTGATTATTACGCTTATAGAATAAAGCTACTCATTTTTTTTCCTTCTCTCATATCCAATTTCTAAAACCTTTTCAAAGACTCTAACTGAGTTCTAAAACATTCTGTTGCAATAAGCAACTTTTAAAAACAGAGTAATTTTATTCACAATCCAACAACATATAACATATATATTTATAACTTGAATATAATTAAGATAAAAAAAAGTTGCTGAAATGAGTTTTTTTTTGTTTTTGGGTCTTTGTTATCACTAGTTTGATAAATGAAAATAAAATTAAAATAGCTTAATTAATTTGTATAAATAATAAAGTGAAATAAAAAATGACAATCACGATTTTATTTTCTTTCATTGGTCTCACCTTTATTTTTTTTATTCATGCATGTAGTGAAAATTTTAAAAATATTAAAGATCACATAGTGTGGGTCCAAGATAACATTTTTTTGACATTTTTCACAAAATAAAAGTTTTTTTTAATGTGAATCAAATAGGGTTTTAGAGACACAATTTGACCAGTTATTGCTCAAAAAATGAAAACACCATTACTTCATTAATTTAAATCCTACATAAAAACACCTTATATAACAATTTTGACACTCCAACTAAGCATTCTATGTGTCAGTCATGTGTTGGTTCTATCCAAGTTTTAATATATACTAGCTTTATAGCCCTTGGAACGCAAAAGTTTGAGTTCAACTTTAGTTTTATTTATCAATATTACGGCATAAATAAGTTTTAAAAAGCATCTTATTTACATGAAAATTGTCTATTTTGTTTAAATCTACCTCTTTGAAAATTACATTTTTTGAGAGGTCACAGTGAACTTACATTAATCAAGTACAATTTTTTTCAAGGATGATTCCTTTTGAAATAATGAAAATTTTCTATGCTTCATCTAGTGATTATATAACAATTCATTTTTTAGATGCAAATGAAATTATATCATTTTATTTTTTTTCTATGATTATTAATTAACCTTGTAATAATTATTATTGATGATATGTGATGATGTAAATAATCATTAATATAATGGCAGTTTTTTTGTGGGGGTAGCTAGATAGGTAACTCACCTCTCAATATTAAATGATAAAATTAAACATATTAATGTAATTATCTTATATCATCATTATTATCTCTTATGTGGCATCCCACATGGCAGTGCCATATGTCATTCATACATAAGTCCAACTTTTAATATATACTTGTGAGAATTCCGTGCTTTACACAGATATGTATTATTCTTTTAATAGTCGATGTATTAGTTTAATATTAAGTGTGTTTTTTAACTAATCATAAGTATTAATGTCCTTTGAAAATTAATGTGTTTGTGATTTGTGTATGTCTGTACATAATATCATACCTCTTCATATATTAAAGTCATCCTGGTGCTAATCACTAAGCTCTTCTTTGTTTCAGTTGCCTTAGCAAATACGATATTCAAATTTGTCTTATACTCCAATGAGCCTTTTTATTACGTTGTTGGTCATAACTTTGATGATTTTATACCTAAAAGTCAAAATTCAAATTTAATAGTAAAAAAATATAATAAATGATACATATTTTATCATCTTAGGCCCTGTTCTTTTCGTTGCGAAATTGTAGATGTGGGATAGGTGGGAGTGTGAAAGGGGGAAGGAGTGGGTGGGAGTGGGAAGGGGTGGTATTTTTTTCAAGTGTGGGAAAGGGAGGAAGGAGTGGGAAGGAGTGGAAAGAAGTGGGAAGGTATGGGAAGGAGTTGGAAGAAGTGAGAGAGTTGATGTAAATTATTTATTTTGTTTTTTTAATGTAATCTTTTATTTGTGATTGTAATTACCGACGATAAAAATTTTTTTTAGACTTAGGTACGAAATATTATTTCGTGGTCGTTGTTACCCAAAAAAAATTATAATTTTCGTTATTCGTAAAACAAATTACGGATGTATTTTTTCATATATTAACCAAATACGAACAACAAAAAAGATACATATATGTTCAGGTCTTATTCTTTTCGTTGGTAAATTTAAATTTACCAACCTCAACCCACTTCAACCCACATCAACCCACGTCACAAACTTCAATAAAAAATATAAATTTCAACCAACTTTAACCTATTTCAACCATTTTCTACCCACTTCAATCTACTTCCCACTATTTTAACCAACTTTTGCCCATCATACAAAAAAAATTCAACCCACTGCAACCCACTTCAACCTACTTCAACCAATTTTAACCCACTTCAACCTACTTTAACATACTTCAATAAAAAAATACTCACTTCAACCTACTTTAACCCACTTCTACCAATCTCAATCAAGTTTATCCATTTACCAACCCATATTTCTCAACGAAAAGAACAGACCTTCAGTACACGGAAAACAATCATCTGCAATTTGTGTAAAGAATTTTCAATGTTTTGTTACTAATGCACACGGAAAAAAATATCTGCTCAAAATATATGTACAATACATATGTACTTCCTGTCACGAGTTACAAACAACGCTAAACAATTTTACACGTTCCTTCATTATGCCGAAAAAAACATCTGTATATTTGACCCCAAATTATGATGGACGAAAAATAGATCTGTTACATATACAGCAACAACCATCCACGCTTTGATGGTCTATAACAAATATTTTGTAACCAACGGAAAAAAAAAAATTTAAGCATCTCTTCCATATGCAGAATCAAACTCAAAATATCGACGAGTCATAAAAAACTAATATTTGCTTAACAAAGTCAAAAAAAAATTCTTATTTCTTCAATATATGTAAACAAAAATTACATCATTTATAATTTCCGCCACGACTTACAAATGTTTCCATGACATCGGAAAGATAAATAAAACTTTTCATAATTGATATTAGACTATTCATACAAACAATGGCATAAATTATAAAAATTTTCAAAGTATAAAAAATAGTAGTTATGTATAGGAGTGGGAAGGAGTGGTATTTTTTTTAAAGTGTAGGAAAATGCGGGAACGGTAGGGAAGGAGTGAGTAGGAGTGAAAAGGAGTATATTGGATCCATTAAACTATGAAAAGAACAGGGCCTTAGTTTCATGTATAATGAATAGATATAGGCATATAGTAAGTGTTCATCTTGTGATTGTAGTATTTACCTTTTCTATCAACTTAGTTGCTTATAATTCTCTATTATAATTTTGCAGCCCCTTCACCAATTGCACATAAAAGAATAATGATAATGACTAAATATCAACTGACATATGCCACGTGCTAACTTTCTAAATAATTTGTTTAAAATTATATCTTTTTTTTTTGAAATTTTAAAGCATTTAAGTTGTATTTCATTTGGTAATAAAGACAATAAACATTTGCAAAGAGAATAATATGTTTTTAATAAAAATAAAATGGTAACAAAATGTTATGGAAGCTAATTGTAAACTTTGACATTTAATAAAAATATTAATATTAAACTCCCATTCAATAAACTTCAGTTTAAATTATAAACTATAAAAATAGATATGTTACTTCCAAATATGAATTTTTTTTATTAACCATACGTCAGTAGTATTTCACGTACAAATTACCATACAGTTTACTGCTGAAAACATTTTTCACCAATCGAAGTCGGGAATGTTGCGACTGGGGGGGGGGGGGGGGGGGGGGGGGGGGGGGGGAGCGCAGGCATGCGCCATCGTGTTTTTGTTTTGCGTAAAGAAAGCCTAGGCATTTCCCTGGTGAATTAGCCTTCTTGCGTTTGCATTTGCATTATGAATCGAGGGTGGCCGTTATACTACTAGGCCAGCATTTAAAGACTGGCGGAGTTTGCGTTCAACAACACCTCCCAATTTTGAATTCAAGTCCCTCTCAATTTCATCACTCATCAGAATGACGCCAAGGACATCGGACTACAAATTGACGTTCCTCCTTTTCTAGCACTCCAGTATGATCCCGCTTTCTTCTTCTTCCCCTGAATTTCTTGTTCTTCTGCTTTAGAATAGATGCATGGTTTGTGCTAGTCGATTCTTTCTGCTCTGAATTGGATTTTCCCCTCTTTTGTGACGGTTCAAATTGTCGGACGACTGAAGAACCTTAAATTGCTTTGTCAGATTATGCAAGTAAAAATCTTTGTTTTTGCGACAGAATGACAGATCGAGGTTGCTTATTTTGATCTGGATTTATGTCTTTTCTTATCTTAGATGTTTAATTTTAACCTGTTGAGTAGCTATTGTTGAATCCGCCTCTGTTCTATTTTATTCATCACTCTAGGGTTTATTTGGAAAAATCAAAGGGCTAGTCAAAATGGACTTTTTGGCTCAACAGTTCCTGGCTCATCAATTTTCTGGTTCTTTAAAACCGTGGCCTCCCCCCCCCCCCCAAAAAAAAGGAAGAGAGTTAATTTAGTTTTGACAATCGATTTTATTAGATAACTGACCTTCTTTTTACATTTAGATTCTAGGAAGAGCATTGAATTAAGAACAACACCAATGCCTATGGGAACCTGATGATATGATTGTAGCATGCCTGTATTTTGTTTTTTATTACTCAATGAGAAGCAAAAATACATATTTGTGTAGCCACGTCTTGTGATGGAAAACTTTCCATGTGTCAATGGTAAGTTAGTTATCAAGAAGAATAGCTACCCGATGGAGATCCACATGCATGCTAACCATGGTTGCCAAACTTTACGACTTTTTCGTTACAAACATCTTATATGCAGCCTTTGGCACGGAAGTACTCAAGGTTTGGGGCACTGATTAAACATAATACGGACAATTGACCATTATATCTATCACAAATTTGTAATTAAAAGATAAGCTAAGTTCAACGGCTTATGGAAACGCATAGTGGCCATCGGAAGTTGTGTATCACATTGGGGCAATACCAAAACTACTATGCACATGAGTGTTAATTTCTTGAAGATTCAGACATATAAGAAATACTAGGGGAGAAGCCAAGAGAAGTTCAGATATTCCTTCTAGTATTTAGAAGTTTTTTCCTTTAGTTCAGATTTGTGATAGCTATAATGGTTGATAGTCCGTATAAATTTGTAAGTAATGCCCTGAATCTTGAGTTCGTGATTATTTCTATGTCAAAGGTCGCATGTAAGATGATTTTGTTGTGAAAGAAGTTTGGCAACTGTGATTAGGATGCATGTAGATCTTCAGCAAACAGGTGTTTATCGTGATGAGTGCATTATTTGCAGTGAACATGTTCACAATCTCTTTGAAGGTCTAGCAGCCAACGTCAAATTTCTTACATTGTCCAATGACATCGTTCAGGTAACTTTTCAACATGCTGACTTGTGTATTGATACTGACTGATGCCCTTCATTAGTTCATTTTGATAATGTGGTGTACAGTTCCCTACTTGTTTGATATAATATGATATGAATCTTATTATGCAGTTTATGTGTCGCCCATGAGCTGAATCTGTGTAGTTTCCAATTTTGCTCTTGGTGTTGGGTTTAATTTTTGCTCGAAAAGGTTGGTGATCGAGTACATTGTAGACTCTCCTTATTTAGAAGTTCTTATGATCAATAACATGGGTAGCTACAATTTGCTTAATTGAATGAATGTTGAGTTCCTCTTTGCCTTCAGCGTTAATTACATTTTACTCAAACAAAAGCCCTTCGGGGGAAAAATTTCTAAAGTTAAGACTATTTTGTTTCTTCTTCGTAGTAAGGCCTAGTGAGGGATGTATATGAGTTGTACAAGACCCCACCTCGACCTATGCCTAAATATTTGATGTCCTGGCCAAAGGATGTTTGGATCGAAGAGCTTTATGTAGGCGTCACACTTGTAGAGTCTCTGGTAGAGGATGTAATCGTTCTGAAGAGGCAAAAGTAAAGTGTCAGTCTCCAACAAACCAAACTTTGTTATACCTTTTGAATCTTAAAAGCTTCTCCTTTGCGGCTCACGTCTAATTTTGTGGACATATTTTTTATTGTGGATGTGTTCTCTTGATATTTTTTTCCTGCGAAGTAGCGATCTTATGGAGATGAATTGGTTACTCTCTCGAGTTGTTTGGAGATTTGAAATGTGCTTGGTTGAATCGAATTGCATCAGAATTCTTGCTCTTCTTTCTTGTCATCTCCGTCATCATGTCAAATTGTCAAGAGACCTCTTCATGTCTCACAAATTATCGATTTCGCCTATTTAGTGCACCAAAAACTCTTTTCTTTTTTTGGCCCGGGGGGGGGGGGGCGCATCTTGGCCCTTTTCTGTTATCTGTCTATTGAAGAAGTTCTTTCAGGTTTTTTTGCTGACATTAGATTATCATAGTCGGTTACAGCAACATTGTCTCATTACAGTGTTGGCATTTTGTTGGAATCTAAGTATTATCTGTACCTGCTACAGTCTTGCATCTTGTATTATAAATTAGTAGGCAGTTTACGACTTCCATTCAAATCAGATACAACTCTCCACATGCCAGATGTATGTGCCATGAGCCATGTAATAATTTTGTAGTATTCTAGTAATCTAGTTTTCAAAGTTTGGCGAAGCTAGAGATAGAAGTAAATATTCATATAATCATATCCCACAAGAGGCAATGAGGCATAGAGAATGCGCTTTCTCTGTCCCTTACCCCCCTCCCTCTATTCTATGCCTTCTTCTACTAGGATGTCCTCACGAAATATGGTTCCCAGGCATGCTATCTTATCAATTTTAAAAGAATTTTAAAAAGAAAAATGTCGGTTGTTCAACAAAATCTTCTTGATCTCAATTGTTAAAAACTGACTTCCCTTAAATATAAAACCTTTTCTCCTTTTATCTCCTTTTCTTCGATTTTGTTTAATCTATATAAAATTAAGATTATATTAGTTCTTAGACTGTGATGTGGTCCTTGGAGTATTAAGTACAGTGGCCAAGGATTTAAAAGAAAAAACCATAATTTACCTTCATATGATCACTAACCGGGATAACCTTCATGTGATCACTAACCGGGATTAATATTGCTGAGGTAGAATACTTGTACTACCATGTATTATATAGTCTATGAACCACTATTTCTTCACATATGATCATATTAATACATGCTAATTAAGATCAAAGAAAATGACATCAATGTATAGAAACAGGTAAATAAAACTTCATCTACTAAAGTGGTAGTGTATCAATCCTATAAAGTATGAACCTGCAAAAGGTATCAAAACGTAATGGTGGGTGTGTTATGTACTAGAGCCTCATCATGGTAAAGTGAAAAAAAAGTGACATTTACTCTAATGCTTCTCCTAAAATCTTACAAGATTTTCCTTTGCCCAAAAAGGATAAAAAATCTCACAAGAAATCTCAATCGTATTAGAGGTACGTTGTCAGGTGATTTCGCCAAATTGCTGTTGTGTGGCTTTGTGGCTTTCTCCTCGGAGCAGGTTCTATCTCCATCATATAGAATGGGTTCGGTTATTTGTGCGTAACTAATTGTGATTTTCCACATAACTTCATTAAGCTTTCCTGAAACTCTGAAATGTGAGATCATGTGTCAATCATTTGTTGGGATGTGCTTTAATACATCCTATAGAGATGTTTTTTGTCTTTCAAACTTGAAATAATGAATGCCATTTCTCAATTTTGAGGTGCATTGACTAGTTGATCTTAACTATAGATATTAGGTGAAAGAATTGCATATTTTTGCTGAAGAACCTATTTTCTTTTGTTTTTAACTAATGGAGGAATTATTTGTGCTTGTGGTCGTTAATTTTCTTCATTTTGGTCTGTGTACATGTCAGCGCCGAATTCTTGACTAATCACGGCTTGTCTAATTCCTAGATTGGTAATGGCTACTGGTTGCCCGTTGCATTTTTGTTGTGATGTATTAAAAATACCTAGTGCTTGCCCATCTGATTGGATGGAGTGGAGCTTTAATTTCTGGTACTGTTGAAGTTATTGGCAATATGTATTGGTAGCAAAGTGCTTGATGACTCATCACTTAGCAGATGATCAGCATGTTGAATTTTTGTTGATCGAAGTATCAGATCGTCAAAATTTGATTATCCAAGGCAGGCAGAGTGATATATAAGCCTTCGAAATCCCATAGTCTGTTATTTTTAGGGTGTGGGTAGATGGTTTGTCCAATTGCATGCCAGATCTTCTGGCCATGGTATTTGCGAATTGTGAGTGTCAAATTGTGGATATTGGAGTGAATGGATTTGCAGTTGCTATATGTCTGACAGATAAAAGCTTATGTTGGTGTTTCTCAGTCATAGTAATGAATGGATAGCGCAAGTCATGGAGGACTTAGAGCCTTAGAGACGACTAGAATAATGAAGATGTGGACCGAATCAGCGACTTGCCAGAATCCTTCTCCACATCATAAATGACATGCTTATTTCATTGTTCCTGTTGTTGCCCCCTTTTCTTTTTGTAAAGAGATCTTTTGGAAGGACCTTACATTTTCTAGGAGCTTTAGTGCGAAAAGAAGCAGAATACATAGCCTTAGAGAGCAGTTGTATATTGCACAAAGGGTGTCCATTAATACAAATGAGGTGAGGCGATTTTTGATTTCTATTTCAGTGTGTACCACTTAGGGCTACTAGTATTCTGTTGAGAACTTTTAAGATATAATGGATTGCTAGGCCTAATATTCCATGGGGTCATTCGATTTGGAGAAGGTGTGGGGGGTAAAGGCAGAAGGAAAATCTGTCCTATCTATAGTGGGATTAAAAGCTGTCTCCCTCCCGCTAGGCCATCCCTTGCGGCTAGTGTGTGCTATTAGTATTCGGACATGTCCATAAGCTTGTTTTTGCTGAGGCTTTTCATTTGTTGGTACTATGTCCTTTATGATAGCGCTAATTTGCTTCCTATTATTGATAGCATAGCTAGCAACTTTTTTGCTTTCACCTAAGCCATTGATATGTGGCTTCTTGATTTGAGCTGGCATTTTAGTTCTACATTGTGATGCAAGTTTCGAATTAAACTCTGTATGTTCTGGGCTTTAAAGTCATTCATCTTTGGCAGACAGTTTTATGATCAACTTTGTATTTGTAACTTGTCTTAGCCATTTTAGTTACAATTAAACTGCAAACTTCGTTCGTTTCATTCACACTGGCCTTCACAAGGGTATATATCTAACTCTAACATGAGAACATTTTTCGCTAGAATTGTGACTGACATGTCCAAAATATTCACTAGTATTATGGGCAATCCGATTCATAGAAGGGCTTTTTTTTTTTGGGGGGGGGGGGGGATGAGTAATCAAAGAGACATATAAATGAGACACCAACGGGGTGACACCTATTTACAAAAAGGGCAAGTACAAAAATCATCATGCCCTCAAGCTGTCATGCATAATTTTATCCACAAAATGTAAAAGAGACATCTCTAGCAATTGACTCCGACTATACAACAATCCCAAAAAATAGAGCTTGAAATCCTGATATGTAGAAGGGCTATTTATGATGCCATTATTTTGTTGATAATGTACTTGGTGGTAAAAATTCATGAATTAAATGTATGTTGTTTTGTGTCATAGATGAAATGAATTTAGGTCTTTCAATGTAGAATTACAATTTCAAGTTGAATTTTTATCATATATTCCCTCCACATTTACGCAAATGTTGTTTGTAATCCATTGTTTTTGGAATTATTATTTAACCTCTCCCACCTTAGAAATTGTTATCATATATAGGAAATTTATTATTACCTAACCCCCCTCACATAGGTACTTTTGGAGGCCGCATAATAATACTTTTTAAAGTGGGGGAGGGGGGGTTAAATAGTAATTTCAAAAACAGTGGATTGCAAAACAACATTTACTTGAATGTGGAGGGGAGTATATGATAATAATCCATTTCAAGTTATGCAACAACAAGCACTGTCCATGCATAGGCTTCATTTCCGACATGTGGGTTTAACTAGCTCGTGTCTCAAGGCTGTTGCTCTCCGTTGATTCAATTGTATTGTCAACATGGACTCTGGCGGATCCGCGACAAAACGGCTGCATTGGAAAGATTTTTGAGTTGGCTGAACCGCATTTTCATTGCGATACGGAACGCGATTTCCGCATTAGAACTTTTTTTTCCATATCGTGACCGAAACCACATTTTGATCCTTGATTGGAAATTTTGTGCTTCAATGGTTGATAATGATGTTGTCATGCTGGGATTCTTCCTGAGAAAAGAAAAATGAAATTAGGAGAATTTGATTCCTCTGCACAATATGAACCAAGGTAAGAAGACGATACTCTTGAGAAATGCTTAGAATTTCTTGGGGTATAATTATTCCTTTGACTACCATTCTAGAAGTTCAATGCTTGCTTGCTTTCCTGAAATGCATGAACTGTTCGCTCCCAGGCTATGATATCTTCAGCCACACCTGATGATATGTATATCACTCTGGCAAAATAATTGTGATCACTTCTGCTGATGGAAGGAGGTGGTACCTTTTTTGTCAACATTGCCATGAAGTTTTAGTAAGTTATATTCTTGTTAAATTCGCATTCATGTTTGCTTATGAACCTTAACGTGTCAACATAAATTTCCAATTTCTATACGGTTACATTGCCATGTTGGTTTAACATCTTAAGTAGTCAATGCTGTGTTATAGCTTTCCTTATTCATTTAGTTATTTATTTCTTTCACTGATTATTTTGCTCATCTAGCATTTATCAACAAATACGATTCCGCTGTTTTTACTTTAGTAAGTCTATGATTTGCAATTTTTGCTTCATAAATTATATAAAGATCTCTACTTTTCGGTTGATGGTCTTCGCCATGAACAGGGGTGTATTCGTGCTGAGTCGAGCCCAAGCGTGAAGCTTAGCTCGTGAGCTTGTATTTGAGCTCAAGCTCGGCTTGTGGCATGCCGAGCTTGGCAAAATCAAGCTCGAGCTCGGCTCACCTAAGACTGGTGCCTAAGCTTGGCTGGTAAAAAGCTCGAGCCGGAGCTCAGCTCGTCATAAGCTCGCTGACTTATGTTTCTTTGGATCTCTTTTTTTGGCTTAAATTCACAATTTTTTTCCTGGATAGTAATGTCATAATTTAGATATTGACTATAACAATCAACAACATATATTTGAGCTCAGTTGAGGCTCCGTTTTTCCTCCTCAAAAATCACAATTTAAATACTTAAAACAATAGTATAAAACTTAAACTAAGTCTTTAACAATTAGCCGCAAACTATTAGTCCTCCTAAAACTAGAACAATCATCAAATATGAATCATGAGTTTTAAAAATTAACAATCACAACCTAATCAAAAATCTATAAACTGGTAATAGATAATAACATCATCCAATGAGTACCCACTCATCTGGTGTTACTCCCACTGGGTCCCCCTAGACCTGCCTACAATGTGGTGTTGCGGTGTGCCATAGGGCCGTGAGTTACCAGTCACATAAGTGAGTGGGTCCCATAGTGCAAAAAAAGTTATTATTATTATCATCATCATCATGTTGTCGTTATTATTATTATTATTATTATTATTATTATTATTATATTCCCTTATTTTATTATGAATCTAAGATAAATGCAAATGCTAACAAAGAAAATACACAAAAATAGTTGAAAAAATAGTTATTTTTTGGATTTTGGATTTAAATAATCTCTACTTTGGCCGGTTTGTTGGTTATAGTCTCTACTTCAAAAATACATACTTTCACTCTATTTAATTTCCGTACACCGCCATCGACTTCCGGCCACTTTGACTTGGTAGTGGAGTGACGTGGTGGCCCTGCAATCATACGTCGTTTTGCAGTTAATAACTTAATGCTTTTTTTACATGTTACCAATTTGGGAGCTAAATTTTTTTACAACATTTCGTTGTCTCTCTTTCCTCCCTTAAAGGAAAATTTCCTAATTATTTTTATAATGAAAAAGTATATGAAATGTAATTAACTTATATAAAGTGTTTTTAAAAATTTATATACAATATGAAAAGAATCGCGTAATGAGATAAAAATTATAAAGTAATTTTAAAAAATTATATATTTATTCAAATTGCAAATAATACCATAAATAATTGAAAAATTAGGAAAATATATATAGTAAATTAATTATTTTTTTTATATGTCAGCAGTTTAACTAAAAATATTTCTCTACCTCTCTTCCCCCTGGTAAAGAAAAAATTTTCGGATTTTCTTTATAATAATAAAATAAGTGTGTGTGTGTGTGTGTGTGTGTGTGTGTGTGTGTGTGTGTGTTTCATTTAAGGGAGGAAAGAGAAGGAGAGAAATGCTTTAAAAATTTTTAGCTTTCACATCTAAAAGAAAAAAAATTAATTTGCTAACTACACACCCACATAGGATTGCACAATCGTCACATCACTCCGCTACCGAGTTAAAGTGGCCGGAACTCAGTGGTGGTATATTAAAATTAAATAGAGTGAAAGTACAGACTAGTGGTGTGTATTTTTGAAGTAGGAATTATTAACAACAAACTTACCAAAGTAGAGATTATTTAAATCCAAAATCCCTATATTTTGAAGACAAATATGTACAATTTCAGTTCCACATTTGCTATGGCGCATGTAACTTTGATAATTTTAATCCACTTTTTTTATTTTAGTCAATTATTAAATTTAATAATTACAGTTATTTAAAATAAATGACATCACATTTTTATTAAATATAACTTATTCAATTAATATTGATAAAAAATTTCCTTTGTTTACGAGCCTTCATCATCCAAAAGAAATACATGTTAATTATTGCTAATAACATTTACCACTTCAAATATATCAATTTCACCTATATATATTGACAAGTCGCGCATCTTACTAGTTACGAAAACCTAATCACTAAACTAAAACCAGAATTCTAAAATTCAATTCTTATTTATTTATTTTATATTCATCTTATGTGTACAGAATGTAAACTAGACCTAACATCGATTGCATATTCATTAAACTTTTCAAATATATTAATTTTCAATTTTTCACTTACGTAAACAACTATTTCCACCAAAGTTATTGTTGATTATAGCTGTTTACGTAAATGAAAAATCTAAAATTAATATATTTAAAAAGTTTAATGAAAGCAATCGATGTTAAGTCTAGTTTATTTTATATATTAGATTCTTTCACGTACGTAAACAAAAGTTATGCTATAAATTACATACTTAAAATCTTCCAAATGGTCAAGGCTCCTCTAGGCTCACCTATTTGGATCATTTACATATACTTGCCTTGTTTTGGTATGTTTGCTAGGTTCACTTGTCTAGGCTCGTTTTCTCGGCTTCTTAGCTTGTTCATTCGGCTTGATGTTACTTGGCTTGTGCAGGCTTGGCGAGCTTATGAGCTCAAATAATAGAAGCTCGAGCTCGGCTTGAATAACTAGCCAAGCCCGGCCCGGCTCGGCTTGGGCTTGAGCTTGTCACGAGCTCGGTTTGGCAAGCTTTTAAGTGAGCTGGCTCGCGAGGGCTTGTGAGCTGACTTGGTTCAGCTACACCCCTAGTCATGAATATGTATTCTTCTAGTTGGTCTATTTGTTGTTGTATTGACATGTGCTAGTCTTTGAATCAGCCATTCACGTAACTACATTTGAGGTCTACTTGAAAACTTTGATATGTTCCGTTTTTGTTGTTCTCAATGTTTGGCACTTGTTGGATTAACATTAAGTGCATCTAACATAATAACTTAAACGTATAATTTTTGCAGTGTCTTTTCCTTTGCCTTCCCTACCCCCAACCCTAATTTCTATACTTGTAATTTCCCAAGAAGTTGTCCCAATTTAGGAATGAAAAGTTTAAAGCCACATCAAGCAAGTCATAGTTTGAATTGCTGGTTTTTTTTTTTTGGGGTGGGGGGGGGGGGGGGGAGCGGGTGGGGCTGGGAGAACATTCTTGATAATGATGATAGTAAAAGACAGCCTTTTAGTTTAGGAATTAGAATGAATGAAGTATCTTGGAAACAAAAGGCGACCTACGTTGCCTCCATTGTATTTTCCCTCCCCCACCCCCCCCCAAAAAAAAATTTGTTGCAAATGAAAGGCTAGCTGTAGTCCCCTCCATAGTTACCAGGTAGTCCCCTCCATAGTTACCGGATTCTCTCAACCCCCTAGCATACCGCGAACTGATTCGTCCGAACCGGAACGCGATACTCTAGCGCCAATTCGCCAAATCTGGCAAATTTAATGAGCCCATCTCGTATCACAATGATGTTGCATATTTTCGCTATTCGTAGACCAATTTTGAAGAAAATGGAAGCATTTTTGAGGTTGCCATGAATGGGCAAGCTTTTTACAGAGCAAAACGCGGAGAGAGAGAGAGGGAGAGAGAAAGAAAGAGGGATTAATATGAAAATGATGTCCCATGTGGGAGGGGAGACAGGGAGGAAAAAGAGAGAACCCTTTTCTACAATATGTGAAGTTTTGAATTGGCGGACTAGAGGTACTAGTAATGGCCCTCGCGGACCGGATTCTCCACTAGGCGGCGAATCACATACACGAATCCGTCCCCGGGACCAGTGCGTACTGCGTTCCAAGCAACTATGGTCCCTTCCCCCTTCAAATATATGTGCTGTACTGTGATGTATATTGAAAATTGGGATCTTGCTAGTAGTTTGTGGTTCAATTTAGCAGTTTTACTAAGAAAACATTGGTTGTAGTTTATCTTGCTCGTTACTCAAGCTTTTATAGCTGCTTTTTTCAGTTGAATACGCTTTTCATTGACTTGGTTTTACTACATATAAGGAAATTAGATCTAGCTGATATCTTTCCTTTTCAGCCAAATGAATGTGGTGACTGGGTAGAGAGCATAGGATCTGTTTCCTTTTATTTTGGTGAAATGCAAAACCAAATGAATTTTAGATCAATTTTTCTTTGTTTTAGAAAAACATTTATTACTAACGGAAGCATTTAGTTTTCCTTTAATTGGATAGAATTCTTATCCATTAATTACTAAAAAGTTAAATACTACTTAAAAAAAAAGTCAAATAAGTCTATGCTTGATGAAAACTGACCACTTCCTGTACTTGTGAATGTGGAGATCAGGAGCATGCATATAGAATATATTTGTTCTGCCATTATAGGCACCCAGCTAGGCTGATCTTGGAATTCAATAATGGCCAAGCTCTCAACATTTCTCTGATGCAAAAGATTCAGAACTGGTATTCCTGCTATTTCTCTCTGCATTTTAGGCACGCCTCTCTTTATGTTCAGATTCGCTAGTAGATTATTTTGGCTTGTTGGGAAGTGATCCAATGGAAGACTTTGTTGCTGAGCAATAATTTCCATGAAATTGTTCCTCGGTTCTTTCACTGCTGTCTGCATAACTTGTAATGTTGAAGTGTGATTCTATTTTCTGCTCTCACCTTTTTTTTGTTTTGTAATTAACGATTTTGTGTTTTGGGAGAAGATGTTAAGATTAGAAGAGCGGGATGGTATAGATTTAGAGAACATGCTTGTGCGTAGAGATTACAATTAGTAGCCAGTCTTGTTGATTTGAATATTTAATGCTAAGAAGTGGAGACACTAATAAAAAACTTGGGCACGATTTGCTATTGACGAATCGGCACATGGTTTGACAAAAAGGTAGAGGATGAGACATTTAATGGACACATGTTAGTGGAAAAAATGTTTTTTTGAATTACTTGTTTGTTTATCATTGGTTTTATACTATTAGCTTTGGATGTGGAAATCCTCAAACGTTTGTAGGTTATGGTTTCTGTGTTCTAAAAATGTCAAATAACGACATTCATTTATTGTGGATCATACGTGGCTAAGGATTTTGAAAAGCATCGAAGGAGTATTGGTGTCTCACATGTTTCGAACAAGGATATGCTAAGTTTACGTGCATATTTATGTTTTCTTAGAAATAACGTATGGAGAGATTGGTTTCATCTCCTAAAGATGAAAAATGAATTTGGTGAAAAGTTTGGGCTGATTATTATGTTGTTTATGCAATCCTGAAAGTTCAACAAATGGTTGAACCTTTCATTTATTCACTTTATTTCCCTTTTCCCCCTTCTCATGTTGGGGAACATTGGAGCCTGAAGATGGAGGGAAGAGATTTAGCGCCATGCTTGTTTAGATAGGTTTAGGTGCTAGACAATCTAGGAAGATTGGAATATGTGATGTAAGGAAAGTTCTTTTTTTATTTTGTTGGGTTGTTATGAACCCCCTCCCCCTTAATAATAGCAAAAATCGTGCAAGCAGGGCATTGGAATGGCCCGTGGGTTTTTTTTTGGGGGGGGGGGGGGGGCTAGTCAGAAGCTCCATTATATCAGCCCACAAATTCCTTCACATGGAATTTGTGGCCATGAGGGGTTTAACGCCTGGTGGTGGATTTCACCAAGTGACTGCAAAACCATTGAGCTGCATGCTTTTTTGTTAGAAAGTATTGTTTTATCTATTCTTTCCCCCTTCTCTTAGCATCTGAGGATAGAACTCTAAATGGTGAAATGATTTGGCAAAAACTGTTTATGTCGTGCAGACTGTTGGAAAAGTTCAGTTGTTGGGAATTATTTTGCAAGCCTAAGCCTGCTAATTGATGATCGATTGTTACACAGTCTACTTCAGTAAGCGAATGGTTAATTCGCTCAAGTTTTCCACTTCTTGTGATATGGAATTCCCTTTTTTTTTTGGGGGGGGGGGTTGTAGAAGGTAGATTGCAGTGAACATACTTGATTTGCATAGAGGATGATGGTGGACAATCTCTGTTGATTCGAGTAATTAATGCATGGAGAGATTGTTTCTAAATTTCTTTTACAACTAATGTTCAAATTAAATTGTGAAAATTTGACAGACATGCATTTTTCATCGAACCAGGCCATTGATTGTTGACTTTTAACCTGAAACTGATTATCTGACATCGTAGACAAGTAGCTTCCTAAAACTGATGCGTTACTAGTCAACTTTAAGCCTGCAGTGCTTTTCTTCCTGTTTTATTTGCTTTATCTCTTTTTTCCATCGGAACACCACCCATTCTCACGTGAGTGATGCGAGTTGTCATTTGGAATTAAGTTTAAGTTTCTTAGCATCTCTATCTCTCCCTCTCTCTCTGATCTCCACCTCTGTCTATTTTGAAGGCAATGGTAGTGAATATCATGGATTTCGGCACCGATAGTGGTGTAGGGATCAGCAGATTGCCTGACCACATCCTTTGCCATATCCTATCATTTCTTCAAATAAATTTGCAGTGGCATCCAGCGTTTTGTCGACTAGATGGAAACATTTATGGACTTCAATTCCGGTTGTTGACATTGATGCGAGGCAACACGGAGAATTTTATCGTATTCTCAACATAAATGTCAATCGGGGATCAGAGGTAACCTTCCAGAGTTTTGTGAGCAGGGTACTGCTGCTTAATGGTACGCCTCATATCCAGAAGCTTCGTCTCATTTATGATTGTTGTAATAACACTGGGACAATTCGAACTTGGTTTAAGGTAGCCATCACGCATAACATTCAGGAGCTTGAACTTGACTTGTTCTCAAGTGTACGAAGAGAATTTGGTAAATTGCCTAGAAAGCTATTCACATCCAATTCTCTGGTTGTCTTGAAGCTTTCACGTATGCCTCTTTGTGCCCCTTCTCTTGTTTGCTTGCTGAGGCTTAAGATTCTGGAGCTCAGGAGGATGACATACTCAGATGACAATGGCATTCAGAATTTGCTTGCCGGCTGCCTAGTTCTTGAGGACCTAGTCATAGAAGAAACTGCAAGGGAAAAGCCGAGTGTACTCCATGTATTTATTTCTACATTGAAAAGTTTCTTAATTATAGATTTGAAATAGACGTAATGGTCAACAGTTCGTATAAATTTGTAATTAATGCCCCAAATCTCAAGTATTTACATATAAAAGGCCGGATATCGGATGATTTTGCTGTGAAAAGTCTGGCAACTGCAATTAGTGTGCATTTGGATCGCCGCCGGACAGGTGTTCTTCCTGAAGAGTACTTTTTCTGCTGCGAACATGTTTGCAGCCTTTTCTTAGAGGAATATCCAATGTCAAGTTCCCTGCATTGTCTAGTGATATTGTTCAGGTAATTAATGCTGTCTTTCCAATGTGCTAATTGTATATTTCTTAGTCACTCTGATAATTTTGGTAATGTGTGCTTGTAACTCAATTATCTGATGCATTTTATATTCCCTGTCATGTAGTTGCTCTGTGCGGTCCCTGAGCATAATCTGCCTAGGTTCATCAACTTGGCCAATCTAGCATTTGGTGTTGGCTTTGATTTTTGTTGGATTAGGCTGGTGATGGAGTTTATCAAATGCTCAGAAAATTTAGAAGTTCTTACGCTCAACAACAAGGTTAGCTGTAATCTATTCATTGAATGAATGTTGCTACTTAGCTCCTAGCTTTACTTCAGGGCTTACAATTTCCCCTCCCCCCCCCCCCCCAAAAAAAAAGCAGGGTCTATTGAGGGATGTAGATGAACTGCACAAGACACCACCCCAGCCTGTGCCTGAATGTTTGGTTTATCATCTCAGGGGCATTCTGATCAAGGAGCTTTATGCAGGGTTCACACCTGATACTGTAGAATATATGGTGCAGGAAGTAAACATTTTGAAGAGGCCGGAAGTCAACTGTCAGTGTCCAATCATGCTTAGACCCCCGATTGATTATACCCTTTGAATATTAAAGTTGAGGGCTCTGATCCTATTGAAGCATGCTATTTTAGGATTAGTTCTTTTCAGCTTCTTCATTGTAACAAGAAATGATTTTGTGGAGATGAATTGGTTACTCTCAAATGAGTTGTATGGCATTGTGCAGAACTTTTGTTAATCAGACTTGAACTGTGCTTGATTGAATCAAATCGCCACAGAGCCTTCCTTCGCTTTATTTTTTGGCACCGATGTGATCATACTAATCAATATTGTTGATCAATCTTTTACAGATGTAGTCTGAAGCTCATGGCTGCAGAAAATTTCATCTGAGCTCATTCTGTTTTCCGGCAATCGAAAAAGTTACTTGTACTGTTTTTTTCCCTCCTTCAGATTATAAGAGGTTAATAGTATCCTCCTTGCCTTTGATGTGAATTAGTTGGATATCTTGGACATATATGGTATTCAACATAAGCCTAATTATTTCACATATATGATGTAACCCATAATTCAAAGCAAATTTCGTTAGAATCCCTAAATTATTAGGTACACCTGAGTTGAGAAAATCAGACTGTCATAAACAATATTATGTTACTTTCTCCGCTCCATATTGGTTGTCAAGTGTAGAAAATATGCAAAAATAAGTATTAAATGTATTTAAATTGTTAAAATAGTGTTTCAACCAACAAAAATAATATTAACTTCTTGAAAAAGCAAACTTTGACAAATGATATAGGACTAAACAGAAAGGATATTTTGACAATGAATATGGAATAGAGTGAGTATTCTTCAAAATACATCCGTATTTTCATGGTCACCCTTTTCCCAAAAAAAAAGAAGTTTATGTTGTTGAAATGGGGCCACGTATGCGGTTCTCTAGATCCAAATCTATGATGTAAGTGGTGTTCAATTTCAATACAAGTTGTATCTAATGATTTGACACTTGTTCCATACAAGTAAGATATTACGTTCAAATCTTGTAAATAAAAAATTATATTATGTAAAGCTTTACCCCTTTGTGGACTAACACTACCATAAGTTGAGTTCGGTGAAAAAAGATTTTCAAACACCACAGGAAAAAGCAAATTATAATTAGGCAGTTCAAGTGGTGAATCAGGTGATGTGCACCATCATGTTTATGTTTCGGGTAAAGAAATCTAGTTGAGTGGGCGTTTCCCTTGTGTCGTGTATTAGCCAGTCCACCTGCTTTTGCATATGAATCAAGGGTGCCCGTTGGCCGTTATGCTTGGCCGGCTCTTAAAATCCCCACAAGGGGCGAACACAGACGCAGGTGAGCGAGCGAGAGAGAGAGAGAGAGAGAGAGAGGAACTTACGTTCAGCACTTGTCGAAGAAGGCGAAATAGCGATTACATTTCCGTCCTTCGAGTATATCTTCCCCTCCTTCCTCTGAATTTCTTTGTGTTCTGTTTTTAATGGCTTATTTTGTTCTACTTCTATTCATTCTGTTGTGAAATTGATTTTCCCTCTTTTGTGGCGGTTTGAATTGTTTAAGGAGATAAGAACCCTTGATGGAGACCATCAAGCCAAGGTGTCCAATGCCACTGAGGAAGACAAGGAGGGTCAGAGGAGTGTCAAGGAGGTCAAGGAAATCCACGCCATGGTCAGAAATGCCTTAACTCATAACCATATCCTACTGTCCAGTTCGACCGGAAATAGGCCCGGTTTTGTGCACCTTTTGCAGCAAGAAGACCTCGGGAATTCTAATGGGAATTTTCACCCTTGTCAAACCTAAGAAGTCAGCTTTCAAATAAAAAAATTTCAAGTCATTTGGAGTCCATTTGGTTGATCAAATACAGCCCACAAATAAATCGGCCAGAATCCAGTCCAGTTTGGACCATCTGGCTTCTATGGCCCATTTCTCCCAAACGGCTAATCGAAATCCAGTGAAACTTTTTGCATTGAAAAATAGACTCTTCAAGCTTTCATTTGACTCCTGAATCATCGAATTTGGATCACAAACAAGAGAGTTATGGCACATTGAATCTGGCCCTGCTGCTGTGTGAACGCGTTGACAACTAGGAGCAATTAATGCATGAAGAAACTTCTGTTCAAGGGACTTAACCCACGTTCCTCTTACTCCCAAGGCTGATACATCATATGCTAGGTGGGAAAATGAGTTTAATTTAGTCTCCGAGCTGATGATTCATGGTTCAAGACATAATTATCCATGATACTTTGTTTTAGTTTCCTTGTACTTTGTCTCTTACATTTCCTATGTTAGCCTAGTAATTTGTGTTTGTGTCTTTTCATATGTAAGGCCAGCCCTATAAAAGGGCCATAGCTGAGTTTGTTTTGATGAAGCAATTATCAAGTATCAAGTAAATTCCAGATTGAGTCCAAACACTCTTTCTCTTACAAAACCTTAGTTCTATATCTTGAGGCTGGCCCCTCAAGTGGTGTTCTAGGTCTCCTTGTATCAATTAGGTGGTGATTCAATTTTGTGTCCTAAATTGGTCTAAGGAGATTGCCCAAGTTCTTAGCAAGAGTGGCTCCTTTTGGATTATCCCTTGTCTTAAGATCTTGCCTATCTATCCCTTGCTTGCATTCACTATCTTTCCAAGTTACAAATTTGTTGCTAGCATGCGTGAGCCTTGTGTGTTTGGAGTGATTGGTGAGGCTACATACATCATTTGGTATCAGAGCTTAGGCTACAATCTTGGCTGATCTTTCATCCCAAAACACATTCCCAAACACAAACCATTAAACTCGAAATTCCCTCGGCACCCGGCAGAAATCTGGCACGGCCACACCGTGCCACTGAGCACGACCGTGCCTCGTCTGAATTCTCTCACCGCGCCAATCAGAATTTTGGCACGGACATACCGTGCCATTGAGCACGACCGTGCCACCCCCAGGCCGTGCTCCTTTTGCTTATCTAACCCTCCACAAACACATAATCCTCAAAGAACCCATATATATGCCGTCCAGAATGTTGTCTAGTCTCACTCCGGAACATGTTGCCGAGCAAGCTCTTAGAGAAAAGGCTGAGATGGAGGCCCAAGTTAAGTACCTCCAAACTCAACTCGACCAACTTTTAGAAGAGAAAAGGAGGTGGAACAGAACCCCTAATAGCTACCACACCCATGTTGATTCTGATGAGTCCGAGAGGGAGGAAAACAGCATCCAAGGGAATTTAAGTGAAAGAGGCTCCATTAGAAGACCCCATGGAAGGCGTGAAGGCAGCTATGGTGACTTCAAAGTTGAAATCCTTGAATTTGAAGGCCAACTGGATCCGGATTACTTCTTGGATTGGCTTCAAACCATTGAGAGAGTCTTTCAATATAATGACATTCCGGAGGACAAGAAGGTAAAACTTGTTGCTCTCAAGCTCAGAAAGTATGCATCCATTTGGTGGGCTAACCTAGTGGCTAAAAGAGTTAGAAAAGGAAAGGGGGAAATCAAAACTTGGACTAAAATGAGGGACAAACTTAAGTCTAAGTTTCTACCTTCTTATTACCTTCAAGACAACTACTTGAGACTTCATCATTTGAAACAAGGGAACAAGAATGTAGAGGAGTACACTAGGGAGTTTGAACAACTCCTATTGAAATGTGATTTGAGGGAAGATGATGCTTAAACTATGGTGAGGTATTTAAGTGGGTTGGATGAACATATTGCTCATGTTGTTGAATTTCACCCCTATACTTCCCTTGATGACTTAAGCTCTTTAGCCTAAAAAGTTGAGCAACAAAGAAAATCCAAAGGAAAGGGAGCCCTGTCCAAGCCTACCCCACGGCCTTTTGCCTCTCAAAGACCACCTTACTTTACCCCTAAACCTCAAACCCCCCTCCTATCCAAAAATACCCCCACTAGCGCCCCCATAGCCTCCACAAAATTACCTCCCAAGCCCAAGGAAAAGATCCGATGTTTTAGATGCCAAGGCCTAGGGCACATTGCTTCTGAATGCCCTAACAAAAAAGTGGTATCCCTTGCTGAATATCAAACTTCTTTTGAGGAGCCAAATGAGGACAAGGAAGAAGGGACGAAGGTATACTTGGCTAAAAATGTAGAGGAAGTTGAGGAGGGACCAGATGAAGGCGAACTTTGGGTGATTAGGAGAGCTTTGAGTGGCTTTGCTACTTAAGATGACATGGAGCAAAGAGAGGCCATTTTCCACACCAGATGCACCGTGGGAGGCAAGGTATGCTCACTTATCATTGATGGTGGGAGTTGTGCTAATGTTGCATCCAAAACTATGGTGGACAAGCTCAAGCTTACGGTCACACCCCATCCCAAGCCCTACACTATTCAATGGCTCAATCAGGGTAAGCGTATGCAAATCTCTTCTCGTTGTCTTATTTCTCTTTCCATTGGCAAGAACTACAAAGATGAGATTTGGTGTGATATTGTGCCCATGGATGCTTGCCATATCTTATTTGGGAGACCTTGCCTCTTTGATAGAAGTGTCATGTATGATGGCCGATGAACACTTATACCTTCTATAAAGACCACAAAAAGATCACCCTAACTCCTCTCAAATCTGCCCCCTCTCCTAAACCCAAAGACAACCCCCATATGGATGTCTTCCTTATCACTCTTCTCAAATCCCAACACCATGAATTTGAACCTTTTAAAGAGTTGATTTTGATGCAGTCAAAACGGTCAGAGCCTACTACCCATGCTCATCTTTTATTTATCCTACTTCTCCAAACCTTCCAGCATGTCTTTCCACAAGAAATCCCTCACGGTCTACCACCACAAAGGTCCATCCAACACAAAATAGACTTCATTCCTGGCTCTACTCTCCCAAACAAACCGGCCTATAGAATGACCCCATAAGAAACTCAAGAAATACAAAGGCAAGTGGATGATCTTCTCTCCAAGGGATTGATTAGAGAGAGTTTGAGTCCATGTACTATCCCAACCTTACTTGTGCCTAAGAAGGATGGGAGCATGAGGATGTGTGTGGATAGCCGTGCAATCAACAAGATTACAATCAAATACCGCTATCCCATTCCAAGGTTGGAGGATTTACTTGACGAACTTCATGGAGCCACCATCTTTTCTAAGATTGATCTTAGAAGTGGCTACTACCAAATCAGAATATATGAAAGAGATGAATGGAAAACGGCTTTTAAGACCAAGGGAGCCTTGTCTGAATGGTTAGTCATGCCCTTTGGCTTGACTAATGCCCCTAGCACCTTCATGAGATTGATGAACCAAGTACTCAAACCGGTGATTAGCAAATTTGTTGTTGTCTATTTTGACGATATACTCATTTATAGCCGAAGTGAGGAGGATCATCTTCAGCATCTCCATGAGGTACTCACCATCCTGTCCAATGAGAAGCTTTATGGAAACCTTGAGAAGTGTCATTTCTTCACTCCTCAAGTGGTCTTTTTAGGCTATGTTGTTTCTGCCCAAGGGATTCATGTTGATGAAAGCAAAATAAAGGCCATCCAAGAGTGGCCAGTACCTACATTAATTCACCAAGTTCGGAGTTTTCATGGCTTGGCCTCATTCTATAGAAGTTTTGTAAAAGATTTTAACACCATTATTGCCCCTATGACCGAGGTGCTAAAAGACAAAAGCTTTGAGTGGTCAGATCAAGCCCAATTTGCCTTTGAAGATATCAAGAGGAGGCTCATAAGTGCACCCGTTTTGGCCTTACCTGATTTTTCCAAGATCTTTGAAGTAGAATGTAATGCTTCGGGAGTTGGAATTGGGGCTGTCTTGTCCCAAGAGAAGAGGCCTATAGCCTACTTTAGTGAAAAGCTAAACGAGGCTAAAAGAAAGTACTCTACCTACGACAAAGAGTTCTATGCAATAGTCCAAGCGTTGGAGCATTGGCAGCGCTACCTAGTTGGAGGAGAATTTATTTTACATTTCGATCATGAGGCCTTGAAATACATTCAAGGGCAGCACAAACTCAATCCAAGGCATGCTAAATTGGTTGAGTATCTCCAATCCTTTCACTTCATAATCCATCACAAAGTTGGCAAATTGAATAAAGGAGCGGATGCACTTTCAAGGAGATATATCTTACTTTCTGTTTTAAGTACTAAAGTTCTTGGCTTTGAGATTGTGAAGGACATGTATCCTACTGATGAAGACTTCAAAGAAATACATGAGAAGTGTTCCAAGCATGCTCAAGGACTGTTTCATTTGGAAGAAGTTTTCTTATTCAAAGGATCCCGGCTTTTCATCCCTAAGTGTGGCTTTAGGGAACTTCTTATTCAAGAGCTTCATGGAGGGGCTCTAGCTGGACATTTCGGGTAGAGAAGACATGTGCCATGCTTGAAGAACACTACTATTGGTCGCACATGTCCAAGGATGTTGAGCACTTTGTGAAGAGATGCTCCATATGTCAAATGGCCAAGAGCCATGTCTTACCTCAAGGCCTATACTCTCCTCTTCCTATACCTCAAGCTCCATGGGAGGATGTGAGTTTAGACTTTATCACGGGATTACCAAGAACTCAAAGGAACAAAGATTCAATCATGGTAGTGGTAGATCGGTTTTCAAGATGGCTCACTTCATCCTATGCCATACCACCAATGATGCTTCCCACATTGCTAATCTCTACTTTAGAGAGATTGTAAGACTCCATGGTATTCCTAACAGCATGGTTTCGGATAGGGACAGTGTTGAGTTATTATATTTAGTTTTGATGATGACAAATCCAAGTGTAAAAATTTGTCCAAGTAATGTTACTCCAAACACGATCTCCAAACAGGCCTAACTAGTGTTTGTGATCTTTATTGTATTAACTGGTTTGCTACATGTGAGAACAAGTCTTCAAAATAGGTTTTACTTGGTGATTCTATATTAAGTCAAGAACACCACCTCGATAGTTCATTGTAAGGCATGTTCCTGAACTCTACTAATGCAAAAAACAACCCCAGCAAACAAGGTGACCTTGGTGTTCACTGCAGCTCTACAAATCTTGGACAAGATGACTGGTTCAAAACAAGAAGTCTTGGGTATATAGGTTTTATTTATTTAGACTCTTGTTAATATGCCAATATTGAAAACGTCATTTTAAACACCTCTTGAATCGGTATTTGCGCTAAGTGCTTTAGAACACCAGTTGCGAACAACCCTGCAAACAGGGTGCCTAGGGTGTTTCTGAACTGAAGTGGCCATACCCGGTTATCTTTGAAAATTCATTTCGGTTGGCCAAGATCTCCAGAATACTTTCTTTAAATTCCAAGATTGCTATTTTTCTGGAAAGGATATTTCTTGAAAATATTATGGGAGATTTGCGAAAATAGGTTTTGGGAGAATTGCCAAAACTAAAAGATTCCCTTTGCCTATATTTTCGGATATGATAAAATTTCAAAAGTTGAAGATTTCTGGTTGTCATTTGAATCTTCTTCACGGCTATGGGAAGATAAGGGTTATCTCTTAAGATAACAAATCCCTTATATTTTGGGAAAAATTTATCACTAGCCGTTGGGGAGTATTTCTTGCTTGAAAATCGTTTTCCCTACTTAGCTGATTCTTTCACCTCTCCTTGTTTTTGACCGTTGGATTTTGTGTTTAAAATCTCAGCATTTCACTCCCATTTGATAGAGGAGAAAAGACGAGAAACATACACAACATACGCAAAAAAAAAAGGAAAATTTCAAAAGTGGTTTTTCTAGTGAGAAGAATTTTTCGAGTTACGCTTGAGAAAAGAAAAACCGAGACAAGTTGTGTTTAAACTGAGCTTTCAAGATATTGGCATACTAGGACCTCATTGTACCTTACATCTGCTTAAATCAGAAGCACCCCCGTAAGGTGTTTTGTAACCCTGATCTTGGATCAGAAAAGTGAGTGAGTGGTCCTCAGTCGTGTGGACTTTGGACGTGTCCAATCTGGTGAGATTTGGACGTGGTGTAACCCTTCTTAGAGAAGAAGGTTACGTGGTTGCAAGTTGTAACAAGGTGTGTTACATTTGTAACGTGTGAAGCCTGTTAGTGAAAGTGGTTAAATCCTACACGAGGTAGGTCGTGGTTTTTCACACCTCAGTTGGGCTAGAGGTGTTTTTCACGTAAAAATTGTGTGTGTGCTTTATTTTCCGCATTTATCTTGGTGATTTTCGCATTTACAATATTTGAGAACACCCCCTGCAAACAAGTCACTAGGGTGTTTGTCATCCGAGAATAACCTCTGTGAGGGTGTTTGTTATTTACAACGCGAAAATCAGACACCACAATTCACCCCCCCTCTTGTGGTTGTATACTTACGAATTTAACAAGTGGTATCAGAGCAGGTTCTCCTACAAAAGGTTAACACCTTGAGAGATTCTGAAGATGAGTACTCCACAAGGAATTCTTGAAGGACAATCCATTACTCGCCCTCCTTACTTCAATGGCCAACACTATAGTTGGTGGAAGAATAGGATGGAGAACTATATACAAGCCGAAGACTATGAGTTATGGATGCTCATCAAGAACGGGCCTTTTGTTCCCATAAAAACCCTTCCTGAAGGAAAAACAGCTCCCAAAGAACCTCATGAGTTTGATGTCGAGGACTACAAAAAGATGGAGAAAAATGCCAAGGCCAAAAAGCTTCTATATTTTGGCCTAGGACCCGATGAATACACTCGCATCTCTGAGTGTGAATCAGCCCAAGCTATCTGGAACGCCCTGCAAGTTGCTCATGAAGGTACGAGTCAGGTTAAACAATCTAGAATTGAGCTACTTATGCGACAATATGAGTTGTTTGATATGGGTGATCGTGAGACTGTGATGGATATGTATACACGGTTTACCCACATCACGAACGAGTTAAAATTCCTGGGAAGATCTTTCACCACTGAAGAGTTGGTGAGGAAAATCCTCAGAATTTTACCTCGTACGTGGGAGGCCAAAGTAACAGCCATCCAAGAGGCTAAAGACATGAACAAGATCACCCTCGACGAGTTGATTGGTAATCTCCAGACCTATGAACTCCGAAAGAACTCACAACAAAGAGAGGAGTAAAAGAAGGATCGTGGGCTTGCCTTGAAAGCACATGAGGACACTGACTCTGACCTTGAAGATGAAGATATGGCTCTAATGTCCAGAAAATTCAAGAAATTCTTCAAAAAGGTCAAGGAGAACAACAAAAGAAAAGACTTCAGTAAGTCCAGAAACACCCCCAAAGAACAGCTCATAGGGTGTTTCAAGTGCGACAAACCAGATCACTAAGTCAAAAATTGCCCTCTGCTTCGAGAAGATCAGATGCCCGAACACCCTCGAAAACAGGGTCAAAAACCCTGTAAACAATTTGGGCAAGCGATTCTCGAAAGCTATGCTGGCTGCTTGGGGAGATTCCTCTGAGGATGAAGGAGAATCTGAAGCTGAAGAAGGGGTCGTAGCACTTATGGCACAAAGTGATTCAGATTCAGATGATGAATCAACAATCAGCTTCTCAGATCTCAAGAACAAGGTACAGGGTCTTAACAAAGCCACTTTAGAAGAACTTTTATATAATTTGATAGACACCTGTGCTGATCTAAAAAGAGAAGTTCGTGCCCTAGAGCTTGAAAATAAAATTCTCAAAAATGAAAAACTCGGTTTACATGAGAATATTAACGTGCTTAGAGAAGACCTCTTTCTAAAAGAAGGCGATTATACACAAGTAGAGAAAAAACTCTTTGAAGTGGAAGAAATAGTTGAATCCCTGCTAAATGAAAAGCAGAGCTTGAATGCCACCATAGAAAAATTAGAAACTGATCTTGCCACAAACAAACGCTGGAACAAATCTTCACAAGCCCTTGATTGGTTAAACACTCATCATAGTAGAAACAAAAAGGGACTTGGTTACAAGCATAAACAGACCGTTTACCCAATACATAGAAAGTATGTGGGATTACCTGAAAACATCGTTTGCTTTCATTGTGGTAAAACGGGTCATTATAGATACACTTGCCCTTTAAGAAAACATGCTAATGAAAAGAATGAAAGGTATGTGAAACAAATCTGGATTAGAAAAGATGAGCTTTACATGTCTAAAAGAATGGGACCCAAGTGGATCTGGATTCCCAAAACTAACCCGTGATTTGTTTTGCAGGCTGAAGTGAGAGAGAACAACCTTACGAACAACTCCACTAACACCCTTGAAAACAGGCAGTTGTGGTTTGTTGATAGTGGGTGTTCACGGCACATGACTGGTGAAAGATCAAATTTTCTCTCACTTACAGCTTTGAATGGTGGGAGTGTAGCATTTGAAAACAGCAAGTCTGGGACAAT
This sequence comes from Carnegiea gigantea, assembly GCA_029747015.1. Lineage (NCBI taxonomy): Eukaryota > Viridiplantae > Streptophyta > Magnoliopsida > Caryophyllales > Cactaceae > Carnegiea > Carnegiea gigantea. The sequence continues at coordinate 312,896 of JAKOGI010000375.1, forward strand.
TGTCGGTATAGGTAATATTGGTAAAACTCTCTCCCACTCAATTGATAATGTGCACTTAGTTGATGGGTTAAAACACAATTTGCTAAGTGTGTCCCAACTGTGTGACAAGAACAACCTAGTACTGTTTTCAAAAACACGTTGCTTGGTTGTGAATGACGACACAGGAGATGTTGTGTTGAGGGGGAAGCGATGTCAAAATGTTTATAAAGTTTGTATTTCCACTCTTCCCCAAAATAATCTGACTTGTTTAAATGCATTAAATGATGATATAATGCTATGGCACAAGAGACTAGGTCATGCAAGCCTGTCCTTGTTAAACAAACTTGTTTCCAAAGATTTGGTTGTGGGACTACCTTCCATCAAGTATAATGATGACAAGGTATGTGAAGCTTGTGCAAAAGGAAAACAAGTCAGATCTTCTTTAAAATCTAAAAAGTGTGTAAGCACTACCCGACCTCTTGAATTATTGCATATTGATCTATGTGGTCCCATGAGGATAGCTAGTAGAGGAGGGAAGAGGTATGTGCTCGTAATTGTGGATGATTACTCTCGATTTACTTGGACTTTATTCTTGACATCCAAGAATGAAACCTTTGAGAAGTTTATTGCCCTTCTCAAAAGGATTGAAAAGAGAGTAGGACACTCATTGGTAAGCTTGAGGTCTGATCATGGTACTGAATTTGAAAATGTAAGTTTTACAAACTTTTGTAATGAACATGGTGTTGATCATAACTTCTCAGCCCCGAGAACACCCCAGCAGAATGGGGTGGTTGAACGAAAAAATCGTACCCTAGAAGACATGACTAGAACAATGCTTATTGCTAGTGGTCTTCCTAAGAACTTTTGGGCAGAAGCCTTGAACACATCATGTTACATTATAAATAGATGCATGATTAGACCCATTTTGAACAAAACTCCTTATGAACTTCTCAAAGGCAGAAAACCCAACATTATGCATCTAAGAACATTTGGTTGTAGATGTTTCGTGCATAACAATGGGAAAGATGCCTTAGGAAAGTTTGATCCAAGGAGTGATGAGGCAATATTTCTTGGTTATTCCTCTCACAGTAAGGCATACAAAGTCTTTAACAAAAGAACCTTGTGTGTTGAGGAAAGTGTGCATGTGTTTTTTGATGAATCTAACTCTTTGAATGAGAGTGATGCACAGGATGAAGAGTTTGAATTAGGTCTTGTCCAAAAGGAATCGTTGAACCAAGAAAAACAAGGTGAGAACACCCTGAAGAAAACAGGTACAGAAGCTGTTCCTCAAAATGGCAGGCAAGGTGAGAACCAAACAGGGGGAAACACCGTTGAACCATGTTCGGAACCATGCTCTTCAGGAACAAGCTTGCAAACAGGTGCAGAAACAGGATCAGGAGGTGTTCTTGAGCCTGATCCTACACACATTTCAGTTAGAACAGAGCATGTGTCTGTGGATCCACTTAATCCAAGACCATGGAAGCACCATAGTTCGCACCCTCTTGATCAAATCTTGTCAGATATTAATACTGGAGTGCAAACTAGATCTAAACTTAAAGAATTTTTGTGCTTTCTATGCTTTTCTTTCTAACATTGAGCCAAAAAGTGTGAATGAAGCTCTTGCAGATTCAGATTGGATCACGGCTATGCAAGAAGAGCTTCATCAATTTGAAAGAAACGCACCTTGTACCTCGACCGGCTGAGAGAAAAATCATTGGAACCAAGTGGGTGTTCCGAAACAAACTAGATGAGTCAGGAACAGTCACTAGGAACAAGGCACGGCTGGTTGTTCAAGGGTATAATCAAAAAGAAGGGATCGATTATGAAGAAACCTTTGCACCAGTTGCTAGAATTGAGGCTATTCGAATCTTAATAGCCTTTGCAGCTCATATGGAAATCAAGCTATATCAAATGGACGTGAAAAGTGCATTCCTCAACGGATACCTTAAAGAAGAGGTGTATGTCAAACAACCCCCTGGTTTTGAAAATAGTGATTTTCCAAATCATGTTTTTAAACTTGATAAAGCACTTTATGGTTTAAAACAAGCTCCAAGAGCTTGGTATGAACGGTTGTCAAGCTTTTTACTTGAAAATGATTTTAGAAGAGGCAAGGTAGACAATACCTTGTTTCTAAAATCTAAGGGGGAACATTTATTGATTGTCCAAATATATGTAGATGACATTATATTTGGTGCAACTCATCATGATTTATGCAATGAATTTTCGAATATGATGAGGAGTGAGTTTGAGATGAGCATGATGGGTGAGCTTAACTTTTTCTTAGGCTTACAAATCAAGCAAACTCCAAACGGCACCATGATCCATCAACAAAAGTATATCAATGAGCTACTTAAGCATTTTGGGATGGAGTCGGCCAAACCCATAGACACTCCTATTCCTCCTTCAACCAAGTTGGTTATGGATGATGGGAGTCCCTCAGTTGAGGAGAAACTCTATAGGGCATGATTGGGTCACTCCTATACCTAACCGCTAGTAGACCAGATATTGTTTTTAGTGTTGGTTTATGTGCCCGTTTTCAGTCTAATCCTAAGGAAACTCATCTTAAGGCTGTTAAACGGATACTGAGATATTTGAAACATACACCCAATTTAGCTTTATGGTATCCTAGAGGTTGCAATCTTGATCTTGTTGGATATGCTGACGCTGACTATGCAGGATTCCTAGTTGATAGAAAGAGTACCTCAGGTATAGCTCACTTTCTTAGACCTTGTTTGGTATCTTGGGCTACCAAGAAGCAACATTCAGTTGCCATGTCCATAGCAGAAGCTGAATATGTTGCAGCAGCTTCATGTTGTGCTCAACTGTTGTGGATAAGACAACAGCTTAAGGACTTTTGTGTTGACACTGGATGCATTCCTATTTTTTGTGATAATACTAGCGCTATTAACATTGCCAAAAACCCATGTCAACACAAAAGGACAAAACATATTGACATTCGACATCATTTCTTAAGAGATAATGTGGAAAAAGGCTTTATTTCAATAAATTTTTGCTCCACTGAAAATCAAATTGCTGATATATTCACTAAAGCATTGAGTAGAGACCAATTCGAGAGAAACAGACTGGAATTGGGGTTGGTAAAAACACCCTGAGAACATCTGTTCTCAGAGTTAGACCAAGCTGACAAAAACACCTTATAATACCTGTTCTATCCCCTTGTTTGCAATTCTTGTTATCAAAACAGTGGTCTATGCTTAACGAATATGTGTAGTCTTGTGTGTTACTATGATTATATGTGAAGACTACTGCCTTGGGAGATGGAGAAAGAGTATTCATGACAGACCTTGGAATGAGAGAAGCATGTTCAAAAACAGGCGGCTCGAACAGGTATGCCTTAATTGTCATTAACGTATGCTGCCTGCTTAAATTCTAGGTGTTCCCTAGGTGGCCCTTCATAACGAGTAGGGAGTTTAAAAAACCCCCCTTGCGTGCGTCTGTCTTTCCCGTCTTGCTCTCTCCTCTGTTCTTGCTTTCAAACCCTAGCAAAACCCTCAAAACCCGAAATTCTTCCTTGCGATAATGGCTCCCAAAACTGGTTCTTCATCAATCTCTGAGAGTAACAACATGATTATACCCTCGATTCCGGCTCCTCCTCGCCTAATTATCCACACAATATTCAGGTATCTAAATCGGTTAAACCTCAAAAGTATTGGGCTTGAGTTGAATGATATTCCCTACTCCTTCGGTTGGAAATTAGTGGTGTATATGGGAACAATCCCTTGTCCCATTTCTTCTGAAGCTGTTGCTGGTTCTTCGGGTTTCCAAGACCAATTCTTGGAGAACCCAGAAACCCTCTTTAGGGATTTTGAACCCTGTTCTTCTGCGCTATTCCCAGAAACAACTCAAAGAACAGGGGATGCGTTCTTCGATGATCTGTTCATGGATCTGAAGGAGGACTCTGGTGAGAAAACAGAAGATAGTCCTGTCCAATGGGATGACTCTGTTCCTCTAGTCTCTCAAACTGGAGAGAAGAGAAAAAGGGTGAAGATGGTGGCTAGGCGCACCCGAACGCCAAGAACACGACCACCACCAAGGTCTCGCCCCTCTCTAACTCCCTCTTCTCCTCCTTCTAAACCTTCTCGCAAATCTGCGAGAATTGCTTTCAGATCGACCCCCAGATCCTCCAAACCTTCTGCTCCAGTTATTGAGGAGATTTCCTCTTCCTTCTCGAGCCTTTCTGGTTCTGATTCCGAGGATCCCTCCTTCAAACAAGGGACCCCCGTGTTCTCAGAATCCTCTGATGAACAAAACCCTTCAAAACCAATCACCACTTCTTCTAAACCTTCAGCCTCAAAAACACCCCTCAAGAGGAAACCGAAAACAACCCCTCTTTCCAAAACTGCATCCCCGGCTCCTCAAATCAAAAAGACCAAATTGTCCACTCCCTCTTCCCTGTCTGAGAAACACGCGCAATTCCTCCGGCGCAATGTTGTAAGGGGGGAAGGTAGTGAACATACCCTTCCTTAAGGAACTTGGGCTGGGGGTGTTCTTGACCAAGCTTCGAGCCCAAAGCTGGCTTGAGTTGTTTGCAAACACCCAGCAAGGGTGTTCTGTGCCCGAGTTGACTGACTTCTATGCCAACTGCTCTGTCACAAATGGGGTGGTGACAAGTGTTGTCAATGAGTGGCATTTCTCCTTCGATGCAGTCACTCTTGGTGACATTCTGGGCATCCCCTCCCGTGGATTTGCTGTGTATGTGAGGTAGGACAAAACTGTCCTAGAGACAACCAGGCTCCTGGAGATATCCAAGCGGGTCAGCCAGAAACAGAGCCTGAGAACACCCTCCTCTGTAAAAAAGGGTGATCTGATCCCTCTTCACCAACTACTTTTCATGTTCGTCATTAAGAACGTGATTCCAAGGGGTCAAGGGAGAAACTCAGCAGACCTTTTTGATCAGTGCCTGGTTGACTTCTTGGATAGGGAGGAACCCATAAATCTTCTTGCTATCATGATTCGCCACATTGGGCGAATTGCGAACACCACCCGAAACCATGCTCTCGGGTATGGGTTCTTGCTGACGAAGGTGTTTGAGCACTTTGGTATTGAGCTTAAACGGAGAGTGCCAGCTCAACTGATTGATGAAATTGGCGTTGACACCCTAATGGGGTGTGACTTTGACGTTGGCCATGGGTCAACTCACAAATAGGGTCTTCGACCACCTCGACCTCCTGTTTCTGAGAAACCCAGTCCCACCGTTGAAGCTGTTCTTGAGGATAATGCACGCCTCAAAGAAGAGCTTTCTGCTGTGAAGTCTGCTCTTGAAGCAGAGAAGGCCATCTCAGCTAAACGCCACGAAGAACTCCTTGCACTCCTCTCTGATCTCGCTCCCAGTATTCCTCCACTGCAATCAAGACCACACCCTACCCCTTGATTGTATAGATTGTTCTCTCGCTCTCCTCTCCTCCCCTTGTTGTTTTTATTTAGCATTGCACTTGGCATTGTTCTCTGCGTGCTTACCTGTCGTAACTGTTTTGCAACCACCCGTTACTTTTTTCTTTCAATGTTGTTCTTGCTTTTTAATGATGCCAAAAGGGGGAAGACGAACCATTACTTGACAAATATTGACCCTCTTTCAATTTGGAACACTCGGACCTTAGTGGATAACCAAATCAATCAGCATACATGGTTCTCAAATTTGTTTTTAATATTTGTCAATATGGTCACTTGGTTTGTCATCATCAAAAAGGGGGAATTTGTTGAGTTATTATATTTAGTTTTGATGATGACAAATCTAAGTGTAAAAATTTGTCCAAGTAATGTTGCTCCAAACACGATCTCCAAACAGGCCTAACTGGTATTTGTGATCTTTATTGTATTAACTGGTTTGCTACATGTGAGAACAAGTCTTCAAAACAGGTTTTACTTGGTGATTCTATATTAAGTCAAGAACACCACATCGACAGTTGATTGTAAGGCATGTTCCTGAACTCTAGCAATGCAAAGAACAACCCCAGCAAACAAGGTGGCCTTGGTGTTCACAGCAGCTCTACAAATCTTGGACAAGATGACTGGTTCAAAACAAGAAGTCTTGGGTATATAGGTTTTATTTATTTAGACTCTTGTTAATATGCCAATATTGAAAACGTCATTTTAAACACCTCTTGAATCGGTATTTGCGCTAAGTGCTTCAGAACACCAGTTGCGAACATCCCTGCAAACAGGGTGCCTAGAGTGTTTCTGAACTGAAGTGGCCATAGCCGGTTATCTTTGAAAATTCATTTCGGTTGGCCAAGATCTCCAAAATACTTTCTTTAAATTCCAAGATTGCTATTTTTCTGGAAAGGATATTTCTTGAAAATATTATGGGAGATTTGCGAAAATAGGTTTTGGGAGAATTGCCAAAACTAAAAGATTCCCTTTGCCTATATTTTCGGATATGATAAAATTTCAAAAGCTGAAGATTTCTGGTTGTCATTTGAATCTTCTTCACGGCTATGGGAAGATAAGGGTTATCTCTTAAGATAACAAATCCCTTATATTTTGGAAAAATTTATCACTAGCCGTTGGGGAGTATTTCTTGCTTGAAAATCGTTTTCCATACTTAGCTGATTCTTTCACCTCTCCTTGTTTTTGACCGTTGGATTTTGTGTTTAAAATCTCAGCATTTCACTCCCATTTGAAGGATGAGAAAAGACGAGAAACATACACAACATACGAAAAAAAGGGAAAATTTCAAAAGTGGTTTTTCTAGTGAGAAGAATTTTTCGAGTTACGCTTGAGAAAAGAAAAACCGAGACAAGTTGTGTTTAAACAGAGCTTTCAAGATATTGGCATACTAGGACCTCATTGTACCTTACATCTGCTTAAATCAGAAGCACCCCCGTAAGGTGTTTTGTAACCCTGATCTTGGATCAGAAAAGTGAGTGAGTGGTCCTCAGTCGTGTGGACTTTGGACGTGTCCAATCTGGTGAGATTTGGACGTGGTGTAACCCTTCTTAGAGAAGAAGGTTACGTGGTTGCAAGTTGTAACAAGGTGTGTTACATTTGTAACGTGTGAAGCCCGTTAGTGAAAGTGGTTAAATCCTACACGAGGTAGGTCGTGGTTTTTCACACCTCAGTTGGGCTGGAGGTGTTTTCCACGTAAAAACTGTGTGTGTGCTTTATTTTCCGCATTTGTCTTGGTGATTTTCGCATTTGCAATATTTGAGAACACCCCCTGCAAACAAGTCACTAGGGTGTTTGTCATCTGAGAATAACCTCTATGAGGGTGTTTGTTATTTATAACGCGAAAATCAGACACCACAATTCACCCCCCTCTTGTGGTTGTATACTCACGAATTTAACAGACAGCAAGTTCTTTAGCCATTTTTAGATCACTTTATGGAGGAAGATGGGTACTCAACTCAAATTCAGCATCACTTGCCACCCCCAAACTGACGGACAAACGGAAGTGACTAATAGGACTTTGGGCACCTTGCTTAGGGTCCTTGTCAAGAAGAGTATAAAAGGATGGGATGAGTTGCTACCTCATGCGGAATTTGCCTTCAATCGAGCACCTAGCAAGGCCACCCACCTCTCCCCTTTTCAAGTAGTGTATGTACAGAATCCAAGGAGTCCATTGGATCTCACTCCCATTCCAAATCCCACCAAATTCAGTTGGGAGGCCGAGAAGAGAGCCAAGGAGATTCACGACATGCATATTCAAGTGCGAGATAGGATTGCTAAGTCTAATGAACAAGCCATGAAGCAAGCAAACAAGCACAAAAGAGAAGCCCATTTCCAGCCAAGAGACTTGGTATGGATCCATTTGAGGAAGGAAAGGTTTCCTAACAAGCGCAAATCCAAGCTAATGCCAAGATCAGATGGTCCTTTTGAGGTCCTTGAGAAAATTGGCCCCAATGCCTACAAAATTGACCTTCCTGGTAACTATGGAGTATCCGCCACCTTCAATGTGGCTGACCTCAGTCCATATTATGATGAGCATGAGGAACTTCCGAGTTTGATGTCAAACTCCAATCTAGCCGACCAGCAAGCCAAGGCATCCAATGCCACTGAGGAAGACAAGGAGGGTCAGAGGAGTGTCAAGGAGGTCAAGGAAATCCACGCCATGGTCAGAAATGCCTTAACTCATAACCATATCCTACTGTCCAGTTCGACCGAAAACAGGCCCGGTTTTATGCACCTTTTGCAGCAAGAAGACCTCGGGAATTCTAATGGGAATTTTCACCCTTGTCAAACCTAAGAAGTCAGCTTTCAAATAAAAAAAAGTTTCAAGTCATTTGGAGTCCATTTGGTTGATCAAATACAGCCCACAAGTGAACCGGCCAGAATCCAGTCCAGTTTGGACCATCTGGCTTCTACGGCCCATTTCTCCCAAACGGCTAATCAAAATCCAGTGAAACTTTTTTCATTGGAAAATAGACTCTTCAAGCTTTCATTTGACTCCTGAATCATCGAATTTGGATCACAAACAAGAGAGTTATGGCACATTAAATCTGGCCCTGCTGCTATGTGAACGCGCTGACAACTAGGAGCAATTAATGCATGAAGAAACTTCTGTTCAAGGGACTTAACCCACGTCCCTCTTACTCCCAAGGCTGATACATCATGTGCTAGGTGGGAAAATGCATTTAATCTAGTCTCCAAGCTGATGATTCATGGTTCAAGACATAATTATACACGATACTTTGTTTTAGTTTCCTTGTACTTTGTCTCTTGCATTTCCTATGTTAGCCTAGTAATTTGTGTTTGTGTCTTTTCATATATAAGGCCAGCCCTATAAAAGGGCCGTAGCTGAGTTTGTTTTGATGAAGCAATTATCAAGTATCAAGTAAATTCCAGATTGAGTCCAAACACTCTTTCTCTTACAAAACCCTAGTTCTATATCTTGAGGCTGGCCCCTCAAGTGGTGTTCTAGGTCTCCTTGTATCAATTAGGTGGTGATTCAATTTTGTGTCCTAAATTGGTCTAAGGAGATTGCCCAAGTTCTTAGCAAGAGTGGCTCCTTTTGGATTATCCCTTATCTTAAGATCTTGCCTATCTATCCCTTGCTTGCATTCACTATCTTTCCAAGTTACAAATTTGTTGCTAGCATATGTGAGCCTTGTGTGTTTGGAGTGATTGGTGAGGCTACATACATTAAATTGCTAAATCAGATGATGCAACTAACAACCTTTGCCTTTGAAAAAGAACCGCAAATCGAAGTTTCTTATTTTGATCTGAGTTACTGGTGTTTCCTTATCTTTGATGTTTAACGGACCTATGGGACCCCTAATATTGGACGTGTTTGATGGAATTTGGGTTCTAATCCTTTTGTTCCCAACACTAGGGTTCATTTGGGTATATCTGAGGGGCAAGTTAAAATGATATCTTTGGTTCTATAGATCCTTGGCTTATCAAGTCTTTGGTTCTTTCCAATCATCCCCCCCCCCAAAAACCAAAAGAGAAACTTTAGTAGAAAATAAATAGAGAGGAAGTGGTAGTTACTTCTGTTATTTTTATTATGTAATTGACTTCCATGTTACATTTGGATTCTAGGAAAGACTAATGAATAAATAGCAATACCCTAGCTGACCATGATAAAAGCTTGTTGTGTGTTGTATTTTGTTTCCCATTCACCCAGTGAGAAGTAAAAATATGTATTTATGCAGCCTAGTCTTGTGATAATTAAAAAACTTTCCATGTTATGAATTTAGCCAATGGTAAAAATATTAGAGTATGCTTATTCATTATTTTCTTCTTATTTTGAGTTTAGGTATTTGGAAAAGCATTAGACTTGTGATCAATGACTATTATGAGGAAGAATAGCTGCTTGATGGAGATTGACAATCGCACTAACTAGAGCCGTCAAATCAATATAGACAATCTAAGAATATATCTACCATGCACCAGCATATAGCTAAAAGAGAAACTTTTCGATGTTTTAGGAAATATATGAAATACCCTTGGTTTCTTCCTTGTGGTTTCTTCTACGACCAAATCTTCAAGAATTTGTCAACCAGAAAGTAGAGATGTACAACAAAATAAATTTGTAGAGTGTAGGTACTTGGCCCTCATAGATTGGACCCAAAGACTAGGAACATTAATAAGTATTTTTCATGCCAATTTACACTGAAAGGTCTTATTAACGGCTTCTGTTTTCCGCAATCCCAACCCGCCTTTGCTTTTAGGCATACAAACCTTATCCCATGCTATAAGTGGTAGACCTTTTTCTGTGTTGGACTTTTTCCAGAAAAATTCTCTGTTACATTTGTCTAAATATTTGCTAGTATTTGGTGGTAATTCAAAACATTACATTATGTGTGCTGGAAGTGATTCTAAATGCGACTGTATGAGAATTGTCCTACCTACTTAAACAAGCGGTTTGCTTTCCATCCTTCTAATTTTGTAGTCTCTTTATTGATAATTTCCTGAAAAGTTGAGTAAGAAGGCCGACCCTGAAAAACAGGGCATCCTAGATATTTGCCCAAAGACTCTCTATGCGGAATATTAAATATTGCAGTCACTAGTTGCTTTTGTGTATCCGTCGCATTATACGAGAAAGTCAATGCAGATTTATGATAATTGACTAAGGGCGTGTTCGGCAATAGTATTTTGGGTAGCGTTTAGCATTTTGACTAAGTCAATACACTCATCACGTAATTTTTAGTATTCGATAACGTAGTGTTTTGACTAGCGTTTCAAGTTGCGTTTAACGTTTTAAGTAGCGTTTTTGAAAAGCTAATAGTATTAACGTTTTACATTCAAAAGTAGCGTTTCATATTTTTTTACCAAAAATTATCCTTTGGAAATTTTATCTTTGGAAATTATCTATATCTTTTTATGTCAATTTACATTAATCAGCTAATCCAACAGCTAAATTTACCGAACACATTTTATTCAACTGCTCTTCTAAACAGCTATCCGCTAATAGCTAAATTAGAAACGTTATCCGCTACCTGAACAACTATCCGTTTCCTAAACCGTTATTCGCTATTTGAACCGCTAATTTTGCCAAACAGGGCCTAATTGTCCTGAGGTTGAACAGAAGAAGTCAAGAATGCTTTTTAGTGTACTGCAACTTTTTAGATTAGTTTTGCAAAACAATAAGCAATCGTTAGCAAAAAGTAGGCACAGAATTTTGACAGATGATGGGCAGATCTTAACTCCTACTCCAGACCTTGGAACATTAGGTTATTTTAGAAGCATATTGTTTAAGGCTTGCATACATAGAATAAGTAGATAAGCGGAAAGAGGATCCCCTTGTCTAATCCCTCTTGTCGGGATGAAGAGGTCATTAGGTCCATCATTAACGATGATTGAGTACGAAACTAAAGAGATGTATTGTTTAATCCATGAGTTCCAAGTGAGATGAAAACCTAGCTCTTGTAGACATTTTAATATAAAATCCCATTCGATTCTATCATATGCTTTCTCCATATCTAACTTGATGGCTGTTCAAGCAGTCTTAGTTTTAAGGTTCTTAAATTTATGCATAATTTCATGCGTTAACAGATCTACCAGGTATAAAGGCACTTTAGAAGGGAGATATTAAACGGTCGAGGAGGGGTCTCAACCTGTTAACAAGTATTTTTGAAATAATTTTATAAATTATAGAACATAAACTTATTGGTCTATAATGACTAGTCTATGTAGGACTATTTGATTTTGGAATAAGAGCAATAAAGGTATGGTTAATCTTTTTAAGGATTTTGCCATTTATAAAGAATTTAAGAATATAGTTAAAAAGATACTTCTTGATGATTTTCCAGTAGTTCGTAAAGAAACCCACACCAAAACCATCTGCGCCCGGTGTCATATTAGAATCAATGCTGAATAAGGCCTTTTGAACCTCTTCTAAATTTAGAAGTTTAATAAGCTCATTATTGTCGAGGTCTAAAATTACTTTCGATAACCCTAAATTCGGTAATACTTTGGCATTATTATGCATGGATTTGAATCTTTGCGTGTAATCTAAAATGAATTTCTCAGCAATCATTTTGTGGTCATCAATCCAAATACCACAATCATCCCGTAATTTCATGACTAACTTCCTCTTCCTTCTAGCATTGGCCTTATTTTGAAAGAATTTAGAATTTCTATCACCGTTAACTAACCATTCTTTCTGCGCTAACTTTCCCCAATATTTCTAGTTAAAAAGCATCATTTTCGCTCGTTGTTTCAATAGTCGTTGCATCCAGGAGTTAAATCTATGACTATTGGGATTACCTATTAGTCTTTCCTCTGCATATTCTATTTTAACCGCATTCTTGGTGAGTTTATCATTGAAATTCCCAAAGTATCTTTTGGACCTTGACATCGTTCTTAACACATTTTAGTTTCTGTATAACCCTATACATATTGGTTCCATTGTAGTTATATTGCCAATTTCTAGAGACAATGATATCAAGATCTTGATATTTCGTCCAAAAATTTTGAAACCAAAAAGAAAAACCCTTAGCTTTTGGTATCTGAGATTGAGTCGACGTAATAATAGGACAATGATCAGACAAGAGAAGTTACCATGTGTTTCATAAACATTGCGGTACAACATACTCCAATCTTTTCTAATCATAGTTCTATCCAGTCTTTCATAAATAAGGTGACCGTGGATCCTTTTTTTTCAAGTAAATAGACGGCCTGATACTTGAACACATTCGGCATTAATGGCGAACAAAAAACTATTTAAATGATGAAATCTAATAGTAGCAGGAGGCTGGCCTCCTAATTAATCATTAGAACACAGTATTTTACTGAAATCTCTCATTAGACACCAAGGTAAATCAATAACATTACTAAGCTCAACTAAATAATTCCAAAATTCACTTTTATCTCTAGATTGCGCCGGTGCATAAATTCCTGAAATAACTGAATTTTGCACCTTATCTGGGTCGTGAATTAACATATGAATAGCTCTAGTTTCTTTTAGTTAAACTGATGCATGGATATTATCGTTATTCCAAAGAACAGCTATACCGCCAGAGTGATTAACTGGTGATACAAAATCAAAATGTTCAAATCCCATTAGGGGAAGAATCTTCTGTACATTTGAATCATTAACAATAGTTTCTAGCAAAAATAACATATCAAGCTTATGTGCTCTTGCCAAGAACTTTACTTCTTGTACAACCTGCATTTTTTTAATGCCTTGGACATTCCAACATACAACTTTCATGAAAAAAGTAATATTAAAATATCCCCCTCCAGCGGGAACCAGGACATATGTGAAATTGTTACTGACATACGTCGTGCAAATAGCCTGCATAAATCATTCTGGGATCGTGTTCAGTCATTCTTAAGCCTTTGAAGGCTGGGCCGCGGGAAAAACTAGAAAGGATTTTCCACTTTCCCCCAAACCTCAGAGCTGCAAGGAAAACATAAAGAAGTGTAGTAGAAAACGCAAAATACTAAAGTGCAAAGTCAACCATAATTCAGCGTCAATTGAAATTGAGCCAAGTTGCCAACATTGCTTATGGGCATTATAACCAAGAGCGGATGTGATGGTATCTTTGTCAGACAAATAAAAATTCAATGACATCCGGAAGCAAATAGTGTGGACTTATCAAGTTTAACCATAATGGTTTGTTGCATATATTGAAACACCGGTGAATTAATATGTAACAAAAGGCCAACAATAGCCCATGTTTTTTTATTTTATAACAAAACATTTATCCTTACTGTATAAAATGTAAATGATTAATGCTTCTTAACCACTTTCCTTAGAACAGTGGCTAAGATTAACTTTAATTTTCTGATCTCTGGTACATTTAATTAGTACTTTGAGTATATGACTAGATCCTAATTCGAATTAATTATAAACACATGTTTTGAAAATAATTTGGCAAAGTCTTTTTTTTGGGGATAAAATTTTGGGCAATGTCTTAAATAATTTGCATGAGCAAGACGTGGCGAAGTGTGTACTTCATTTAGCTGCCAAAATTACTTGCAACGTGGGTGGTACTCATGGTAGGTAGTCAGACTTATTAACTAACCAAGGGCATCGTTATAAATACGGACACTTACATGCACAAATTAAGCAAGCAAGCAATTTCCAACTATCAAACTCAGTTGCCACCTAAACTCTGGAGAAGAAAAATGAAGAAAGTTTCGCTCAATCTCCCTAAGCTTGTCCTCCTTGCCCATTTGATCAATGCCATGAGTAATATTACTAACAGTACTATTCGATTTTTCTATGTAGATAGTTATGATATCATGCATATTTAATTGCATATGTTATTTTTATAAAGAAAAAAACTACGTATATGCAGGCATCTAGGATTAACATCCTACAGTTAATACTAAGTCCTTTGTACAGAGAATGCTTGCAGGTATAGTGGGTGCGTACGTCCAAGAAAATTAACACACTTTAAGCGCCAGTATTATTGAGCTTTTGACATCTATCAGAACTTTGGCAATTGAAATGTCTCAAATTTGGATCTTAACTATCAAATGGCATTCTGAAAGAGGGTACTTTAAAGTAAAACATATAGATTCTGTCTGAGATTTCAACTATGATAAGCTTTTGGTTTAGATAATTTCTTAACACTTGCTTTGTAAAAAAATGTTAATTTCCTCACCTAGCTCAGTCACGCATGTCGATGAGCTTAGCTTCTTCAAAAAGTTTTTTTTTGGGGGGGGGGGGGGAGCGTGTAATTTGTAAAATCTGTAAAAATAGGCAATGCATCGTTATCTCATGGTGATGGTTGGCATGCATTATTATGTATTTGCAGTTCCAATCTTGGGAGGAGCCCAAGTGGTAATAGAAGAAGTGGTTATGAAGAAGTTGAAAATTATGGATGGAGAAGGAAAAATAAGGAATACTTCACCAGATGTGGTGATAATGAATGATAATTTCATAATTAGGTGACAACAATGTGCAAAGCGCGGTGAATCTTGCAATCCACCCAAGTGTTGTGAGGATCTTTTTTGCGCTCAACCTCTGATATGGCCACCAGTACCAGGAAGATGTGTTTAATTCAGTTTGACACAATGACTAATGTCGTCGGCCTACTCATGCAACCGCAAACCCAGGATGATGAAATCTTGTTACTCTAAATAAACAATGTGATCGATGGGGTTTTATTAAGTTATAAAACAATCTTGTATGTAATGAAAATTAAATAAACATTAGTCCTGGGTTAGCTAGTTAAGTCGCTGTTGAGGGTAGTATTAGTGCGTGTCTACATCCCCAAGGTTACTGGGGCCTATGTATTTGGTCTTTTAAGTTAAGCGCTTTTATATTGAAAAATCTGAGCTATGCAAGAGACCCCAATGTCAATGGGGCTATGTGTTTGGCTCTTTAAGTACTTTATGTTGAAAATTTAAGTCGTGAAAGAAAATTTAGTATGTATGCGTTGCAATGTTCGACGACAAATAAATATTAGGAGCCATGAATTGCGATGATAGTAGACATCACTCATTGATGTCATAGCATTGGGAGGAGACATTGTTTTTGCTGGGTTTTAAGTTTAAAGGGACTAAATTCATAATATAAAATTTTAAAAAAGGCTAAAGAGTGAAGTCCATTGACGTTCTCCACCAGTCATGGCTCAGACTGGTTGTTGCAAACTAGAATTGACAAATAGGTGAATTACATCAAATGCACTCTTACATAGCAGTGCGTTACAACGGAAATTCAGAGTTACATGATATGCATGCGTTGCCCTGAACTTCTGCCTACATATTTGTTGCATAATGCATGTCCCGGAACATCTGCTTGCATATTTTTCAAGTCACGAAAAGAAATTTTAGGTTGGCTTCCATCAACTTTGACGAAGCACCTGAAGATTCCCCAATGGTCCTGCATAGCATTTTTTTTGATAATGAGTAAGGTTAAACTCGACAAAGGATGTAAGCAATTAGAAAGAACAAACCTGGCTCAATTGGTATCACCTGCTTCTTGTCATCCACTCTACTGGGTTCAAATCGGGGGAGAGCCTTTGCTTGCCAATTATTGGGAGGCAAAGGTGATGATGGTGTTGGGCCTTGGGCCTTTGTAGCAGATTTCCCCCTTCCCTTGGGCTAGTAGGCTTGCTGGGTCATTTCCTGAGATAAGAGACTCAGTAGGTGGTGCAATTTACCATTGTAAAAAAATTAAAAAAAAATTAGAAAGAACAAACAAATCAAGCTTAAAAGAAGACTTACCCTGGAGAGACCAATTCTTTCTTCTCTTGCAGCTTCAGAATTCCCTCCTCTGTCGTGTTCTCTGTCACAAATCTTACAATTCTTAACCATAATTACCAAAATCAAAAACAAATTTAGAATCTAGAGGATGTGAAATAATTTCCAGCACTAGTGATACCTATAAACTATGGTAAAGTAACTTACATGAGACGCCACTGTAAGAGTGAGTGCAACATCTCGGCCTTCGAGTAACTCACATTAGGCAAAGGGTCGACCATCCAAAGGCGGTTGAAGATCAACACGTGTGTTGGGGCACTTAGAGTTGTAAGGTCAACTTATAAGTATACGGTTATAAATCGTTTGTATAATATAATTGACCAATCTGATAAAAGGAAAGGTTCTAAAACTTAGCGAACTTCATATCTCTTAAAAGTTTCTACTGTGAAGTAAGTCAAAGATAACTAGAGTTTACAATATAGTCTTCAGTCCTACTTAATGCCTAAAAATGGCGATCTAATTCATTTGACGGTCGAAGCATATTGACGGTTGACTCAAAAAGAAAAAGCAATTTTTACCTTAAGATATCCCAATTTGTATTTTCATTGTTTACTAGACCGGTCGCAAAAACTCATCTCTAAATTTATTGGCTAATGCATGGCACAAGTCCTGATTTGCTCAAGATGGGTTCTACCATCCTTTTTTTGGAATGTGTAGAAATATATTCGCAAATGTAAATTTATTGGCTAATGTCACAAAAACTCTTTTATTGTTATTATTGTTATTGCCACGCTTTTTTGTGCCTCATTGTTTTCTCCATTTCATTTGTGTGCAATACTAAAGGAGCCAAAATGATGGACATTACTATATATATATTTTTTATGTATACAGTAAAAATGCTGGTAGAATGGGTTACGTCGACGATCGACTAACAAATATAAATTATCACAGGTCCAGGCCTGACCATTGATGAGTATTGGCTCGTTCTGTTTTTAAATATATATCTATTTATTATTATTATTTTTTCTTTGCCTTGCATTGTTTTTGCCTCCTCAATGTTTCCACGCAGGATTAAATGGGTCTAGAAGATTAGTACTGCTATCATTCATTGGTTCCAGACTAATAAACACGATATTCAAAAGTGAGGTCTTATATTCGAATTCTCTAAATTAAAAAAAAAAAAAAAAACCTACGAAAGGAGAGCTCTATACATCTATGGAGTAATAGCAGCTTAATTTTGATAAACTAATAGCATGTTCGTTATGAACATATTAGATAAATTGTTAGTAAGTTTGACTAGTAGAAAGCATATTGGAGCAAGTTTAAATAGCAATTAGTAGATTGGAGCGATTTGGAAGCAGGTTTGTGAATGGATTGGAGTAGGATTTAGTAACAATTAATATATTTGAGCAGGTTGAAACAGAGTTAAGCAAATTTAACTAGCAGTCAGCAAATTTGAACAGGTTGGAGTAGATTGGAGCAGATTAAAGGTGGTAGCAGATTACATATTCTCATAACAAGCAAGCCTAGCTGGAAACTCAAACAATAAAAAATGAAAATGTTGTTAGGCATGGTTGGTAACCTCCTAACACATATCCATGATCACTTGACAATCAATTTTAGGGTGTGTTTGGTAGGGAAAAAAAATCATTTTCCCAGAAAATCATTTTTCATGAAAAATATTTTCCCAAGAAAATGATTTCACTTACATTTTTAGCTGTTTGATAGAATGAAAAACCATTTTCTTTCCACTTCATTTTTTGCTACTTGATAGAATGAACCCCCCGTCCTCACTTCGTTTCTTTTTACCATCAACCCCCTCTCCTGCTCATTGCTCTGACCTGACCCAACCAACGAATTCTGTTTCTCTCTCTTCTTCAAAATCAAACCCAAAATATCAGTAAGAAATATATATGGTAATATAAACCCAAAAAAAGGGAGAATCAACATTAATGAATTTCAATTTTTTCACTATTTCCAAAGATTACCCAGTTGACTTTGAGTGATATTAAACCCAGATTAAAGAAGATGGCGAACGGAGAGATGATGGGTGTCTCAGATTACGAAATTCTTCAAAAGGGTAACAGTAATAAGGTCAGAGAATTCAAGGAATAATTGCAGAGATTAACGATAGAGATCATCGATGAAGATGATGAACATGAAGAAGAGGGGAAGAATGAGAGACAAAATGAGAGTGAAAATAGAGTGACTCTGGGCACAATTAAAAGAAAATAGAACAAGAGACAAAATTAGGCAATAGAAATCGGGCTTGGAAAATTATTTTCCCTACTTTTTCAAGGGAAAAGAATTTCCTTCAAATGGAGTAAAATGATTTTCCCCTTCTTGTTTTACCAAACGACATAAAATGGGAAAATCATTTTTCGGAAAAATGATTTTCCCCCTACGAAACACACCCTCAGTGTTATTGCTCCTAATTTTCTTTTCTTGCCTCCTACCATCTTCTTCCACTAACTACAATTTTTTCTTTCATACAATGAACACATCAATGAAAATGGCCGGCAATCCTATAACAAGTATAAGTGATCATAGGTCAAGGCTTGACCATTAATTTTAGTATTTGCTATGTCGTCGGTGGTCACCGCAATTTTTTAAGTAGTAATATCACTCCTATATACTATATGCATGGTATTTTTTAAGAGAAAAATTACTCCTGTTATCTTATCTTATAAAAAAAATTTCATCTCACGACACTAAAGATAATAATAAGATATTTCATTGTAGATAAAATCATAAATACCAAAGAAAGTGAGATCACTGCAACCTCTTTTATTTGGTTTTTTTGGTGTTCTCCAAGGTAATACAATAGTAGCAAACATCAACTATAGCAGTCGAGCAGAACTATCAATTAAGACTCACAGTTCAACCAGTTACCAACTGATGTCTAGCATACTCTGAATCATCCAGACCTCAACTTTTGTCCACCCATTTGTTGTGCTGGTTTAAGAGCTTAGCAAATGCCTCAGTTGTCAAAGCATAACCGGTTCATCGTATCTAAAAGTTCTTATGATATCTTGATCGAAATGCCACTACACCAATTATGCCTTGATGAATCCCAGTTTTCGAGCACCCGTCAATGTGTATGATGACCCAATGCAAGTAGGCTCAGAATATCCCAATGGTACGCAACAGTTTCCAAATTCTCTATTAGGGACTTGAACCCAGTTGACTCTACCTGAGAAAGGAAAGGTTCCTACCGTGAAATAAGTCAAAAATAACTAAATTTTTCAATATAGTCTCCAATTCTGCTTAATGCCGAAATCAAGCGATCCAATTCATCAGATAGTCCAACCATCTGCAAAAAGATATTGTTGGCTGACTTAAAAAGGAAAACTATTTCTTGCCTTAACACATCCCAGTTTGTATGTTCATTGTTTAACAAACCCGTCACATTATTACTGGTCCAATCCACATGATTAGTCCAAAAGCCCATTTCTTTGGCCACAAAAAACAATGATGGAGCCCCGTTAGTGCAAGTAGTGTCAATTGACACTCCAAGTTTTTGTGAAAAAAAATTTTATGTTCTAGAAATTCGGGTAGAAAAAGAAGAATGAATACATATGAATTAATTAGCAAAAATACCATGAGCATGCATGCAGTCCAGTGGCCTTAGCAACTTACTCTTTCCGCCTTGCCATTTTTATCACGTGTTTGAATCCAATTTTCCACAATTGTCCATTTCTTGTTTTTATTTTTCTGCTCCCTTTATTTTTTCGGCCACTTTATTAATTACCTTAGTTTAGTCAAATTTGTATTAGATACTTAGTGGATTTAGTGACTCACTCTCATGAATTAAGGAACTGGGGTTCCTGGCTGGGGACTTGGGTTGATGGTTGTTGCGGGTCATGGAAGATTGGTTAATAATTAATTAATTTTGAATAATTATGCTCTTGATTTCTAAAAGGAACCTAAGCTATTGGTTAGTTAACCAATTATGAATTCTTATGCTCTTAATTTCCAAAAGTAATATTAGTTCACTTTTTTTTTTGGTTAATGTAGACACTAAAAACCTGAAACCTAAGTAAAAAGTAGATTGTTTTCAGTTTACTTTATCTTAAAAATATGAGATCTCAAGTATAACTTTTTAAAATATATTAATTATATGCTTTCATTTTTAGAATTAATGTTAAATTTTATTATATACACGTTTATTATATATATGTTTAATCCTGACATCCCAAATTTGCACGCGGGTCCGCAAAGTTAGAATTGGCCTCTCGAAGGGGGCAGAGCCCACAAACATATAAGTTTAATGTATCCACAAACATATTTTGGTACAGTGGTGGATGTGTGGTCTAATTTAAACTAGTACAGATGCACTAGTCGATCTTTGCTATCTAGTGCTATCTTTTCCATCAAAAATCTAGCAAAGGAAGGACAATTAGTCAATTAATTAATAATTTACGATGGAAATGTTTAAGTAGTTTCGTATTTATTTCATTAGATATGGTCTTGAATCTGAATTCTATGAATGTAAAATCTTTATTAAAAGTATTGTCATATATAAATTAATGACAATTCCATTTCATTTAAATGAAGAGTTGAAGACCCAAAAAAGGAATAGAAATAGTAAGGAATGCAAAGAATAACTCCTTTTTTTTAAAAAAAAAAAGAACAAAGCAAGGAATATAATACATTTCTTCAACTAGTGAATTTACACCAGTCTTTTGCAACCAAGTTGAAAATAGGATCCAACCCTTCAATCCAAAGTCACTCACCCATCACAATACGTTGAAGGTCGGCTAGAGAATGGATGACCCAATTTACCTCACATATTATATGAGAAACAAGACAAAATTAAAGGAAATTGACAAGAAAGTAATTCATTACTTAAAGTTGATCTAGAAAAAAAAATAACTGTAAACACAAATTTGTCTTGTCATTAGCTTCTCCTTCAACTAAGGATCTAAATTGTATTTCTCTGAGGCAGCCAAATGGTTCGCCTTTTGTTGGCACAAAGGAGCATGATGTTCACAATAACATTTAATGCTTAACTACTTTTATTGTTTTATATCTCACAATGAACCTGCAAGCAATAAATTATTCTCACTAAATGTACTATAGAAATTAAAATTATTTCTTTGGAACTGTTGGATTTAACATATAATACACCTACAAGGGGTGCAAGTCCAATATATCGACGACTTAAGTCAGCTTAGAAACCCTAACCCTCAACTGTCCTTTTAATATGAAAGGGAGGTCAGTCTATGAGGGAAGATATCCGAGAGAAACATCGAGAGTTCTCTGAAGAGAGTTTTTACCCAAAACCTTAGGGCTTCTGGACTGTAGGATTGTGAAAGTTTTTTGTATCGTGAGTTCCTTCTACGATCAGTGATTCAAGTCAAGATTTGACGCTAAATAACATACTAAAATATAAAAATTAAACTAATTAAATGTAACTAATTGTATAGTTTATAAGTATTATTTTATTTGGTGAGTTAAATAGTGAACCTCGAAGTAAAAAGCCTCAGAAGTAGAGAATTATGAGTTAAAAAATTAACTCACAAACTGATATTATAGAGGTAAGGATAGGCCTCACTTACGAGCTACAAAATTGAGTCACCACTGGAACGCTTAAAGAGAGTGATGGAGTTCAACGCCTCTCAATTTTGAATTCTGGTCTCTCTCGTCGCTCATCAAAATGACGCCAAGAAGATCCAGCAAGCAATTGGCGTTCCTCCTTTGTTTCGTCACTCGGGTGTGATCACCCTTCCTTCTCCCATGAATTTCTTATTCTTCTTCATCTTCTGCTTTAAATTGTTTATGTTATTTATTCATGTAGTGAATTTGATTGTCCCTCTTTTTTGGCGGTTCAAATTGTCAGGGTAGAGAAGAACCCTAAATTTCTATTTCAGATGACGCGAGCAACAACGTTGTTTTTGAAAAACATTGAAGAAATCGACAGATTGAAGTTGCTTATGTTGATCTGAATCTATGATTTTTCCTTATCGTAGATGTTATTGAAGGTAACAGATGTTTAACCTATGGAGTCACTAAGTTGAACCTGTTTGATGGAATTTGCGGTTCTAATCATTTGGTCTAGGGTTCTAACAATGACTTTATGGAGTCTGTGGTTCTACGAGTCCCTTGCTTACCAGTTCTTTGGTTCTTTCCAATTACCCCCCCGGCCCCAAAGTCAAATATGAGCAGAGAAGCCTTAGTTCCTGACTTCCTGCAATTGTTTTTATTAGATAATTGGCTTCC
This sequence comes from Carnegiea gigantea, assembly GCA_029747015.1. Taxonomy (NCBI): domain Eukaryota; kingdom Viridiplantae; phylum Streptophyta; class Magnoliopsida; order Caryophyllales; family Cactaceae; genus Carnegiea; species Carnegiea gigantea. Next base: position 335,156 of record JAKOGI010000375.1, read on the forward strand.
ATTTTACATTTGAATCTAGGCAAGACTAATGAATCAAGGGCAACACCAATTATTTTTATTAGTCCTTCCCATCACTGATGAGATTGACGCAAAGGGAGAACTAGCAATTGACGTTCTTCTTTTCCGTCACTCTGATTATGTTACTCCCCCTCTTCTCCTTGAATTGTTTTTCCCGTTCTGTGTTAGATCGTTTATGTTATTCAATTCTTTCTGCTGTGAATTTGATTTTCCTTCTATTATGACGCTCATAGTTGTCACAAGAGAGAAGCTTAGTTTAAAAAGGTGCGAGGTGCACTGAAGCGCAAAGGGTTCCGAGGCGCGAGATGTGAACCTCGAGGCGAAGGCGCACGCATCATGGATGCGGGGCGCACCTTTATACCGTAATGCCTAAAATGTACTCAGCAAATAGATTTTGCCCAAATGAGTTATATGATTGCATCAATATGAAATTATATGTCAATATAAACCATTACAATGTTAAAAACGTTCGTAAAATAGTTTAAAATACGATAAAAAGTAAATTATATTATTTAAATACAAATCAAAATGCTAATAAGTAACAAACATTCTTGCCATAAGTTTTTAAAGGAAAGAAAAAGAATCAAAGCTATGAGAAAAGAAAGAAAAAAATGGCTTCTTTAACTCGTAAAAATATAATAAAATAAAAAAATATGGCTGATTCTTTCCTAAATAAAAGATAAAAGGAAAAGGAAAGAATTTTACACAATACAACAAATTACGACTACTGGAAATCTTTACTAAATAAAACTATGAATGAAAAAGGAAATAATATGCACAAATTCTAACCTAGCCCCTACCCACCTAGACTTCTAAGTAGTTCTAACTACCCCTCCCCACACAGCATGGAAGAAGAATGCTGTTATTTGGAGCCCACTACAGTAATTCTAGTGAAGATTGACCACCGGAACAATATGGAGATGGATATTCGACCCCCTTGGCACCACTAGGTCTCTATACTTAACAGTTCGAAAATTGGGGTTTTTAAATCTTAGAGTTTGTCAATTGATGCTCGAAATCGCTATATAAGACTAATATAAGTGATAATTTTACCAAAGTTGGTGATTTTAATGGTCAAAAGTTCTCCTCTTTGGCCTATGGCTTCACTTCTCAATTAATATCAATAAAGCCCTCGCTTTGGTCGCCTCGCGCCTCAAACTAAGGCGCGCTGAGGCGCACGCCTCACCATGCTTAAAGGATTCGCCTCGCCTCACCTCACCTCACCTCACCTACTATGAGGCGCCACAGTGGTCTTCTAGCACCTCAGTGCGCAGGCGCGCTTTTTTAAACTAAGGAGAGAAGTATCCTAGATTGCTTTGTCTGATCATGCAAGTAACAATATTCATTTTTGTAAAGAATGACAGATTCAAGTTGCTTATGTTAATATGAATTTATGAAGTCACCAATGCTGAACATGCTTGATATAATGTGGGGCTCTAATCCTTTTCTTTCCTGGCTCTAGGGTTCATCAACAAGTCAGCTACTAGATCGACATGCACACTAATGAGAGCTCTCAAACTATTTGCAATAAAGGATATGATATACGGCATGTGATATGGAAATACTTGAGATTCGGGGCATCACAATGTTAATTACATAATTGCATAGGTAATCAACTTATATATCTATCGGAAGTCTATAACTAAAATAGAAACTTGTCATTGTCTTCACAGATATATGAACTACCCTTGTTTTCTCTACTGTGATTTTTCTGTGTCTAAATCTTCAAGAACTTGGCAACCGGAAAACAGAGTCTTGCCACTGTTGCCATAGAAGTGTGTTTTCTCTTAAGCTCAAGAGGTTGTGTGACAGTTAAAGCGGTTTAGTGAATTTGAAAATCTTCTATGGGAACTATATGAATTCATCTCAAATAGTCAAAAAAGAAGAAGCCAAGCTTAACAACTCATACACACGTAGTGGCCACATAAAGTTTTGCATCATGTTGGTGCAATACCACAACTAAACTCAAATATGCATGTATAATTTACTTTCCGGTTGCCAATTTCTTGAAGACTTAGCTATAGAAGATACAACAAGGGGGAAGCCAAGGGAAGTTCATATATTCCTATTGGTAGTGAGAAGTTTCTATTTTAGTTAATAGATTTGTGATAGCTATAACAGTTGATAGTCCATCTAAATTTGTAGTCAATGCCCTGAATCTTGAGTATTTCCCTGACAAAGGCCACATATCAGATGACTTTGTAATGATGAAGTTTGGCAAGTGTGATCAACCGTCATGTAGATCTTTGGTGAAAAAGGGTTTATCTTGGTGAATACATTATCTGCACCGAACTCGTTTGCAATCTGTTTAAAGGTATAGTAGCCAATGTCAAGGTTCTTACGCTGGCTGGTGACATTGGTCAGGTAAATAGCGCTCTTGTCAACATGCTGACTTGTCTATTTGATAGTGACTGATGTCCTTCATTTTGATGATACGGTGTACAATCCCCCAATTGTTATAATATGATATGTCTTGTTATCCGGTTGTTATGTGTCGCCCCTGAAACGAATCTATGTAATTTTTTCAATTGTGCTTTTTTTTTTTTTGGGGTTAATGTGGCCTTTGAATTTTGCTGGAAAAGGCCGATGATCGAGGTTATTATATACTGCCCTTGTTTAGAAGTTCTTATGATTAATAACAAGGCTAGCTTTTGCAATTTTATTCAGTAAAACTTTTAATACTATTTTTTTTTTTTTTTTTTGGGTTGTTGGCACTAGGGTCTATTGAGGGATGTAGATGACTTACACAAAACTACAACTCGACCTATGCCTAAATATTTGATGTCCCAGGTCAAGGTTGTGTTGATTGAAGAGCTTTGTTCAGGCTTCAACGTGATGTAAACATTCCGAAGAGGCAAAAAATAAACTGTCAGATGTCAGTGTCTAATAAAGCCAACTTCATCGTACTTGTTGATTCTTAAAGCTTCCTCCTTTGCAGTTCAAGTCTTATTTGGAGACATTGTTTTTATTTAGGACGTGCTCTCTTGATCCTTTTCTTTGCGAAGTAGTGATCTTGTGGAGATGCACTGGTTACTCTCTCTCTTGGATTATTTGGAGATTTGAAAGGTGCCTGGTCAAATCACGTTGCCTCAAATTTCTTTCATTTCTTTCTTGAAATCTATGCCATTGTGTCATCCGTGCATGTTGAGGGATCTTTTCTTTGTCTCACAAGTGATTGATTTATCCTATATAGTGTACCAAAAGCTTTTTTTTTTTTTTTTTTGGGGGGGGGGGGGGGGTTGCATCTTAGCCCTTCTCTATTTTCTGGCAGTTAGAAACATTATTTCGGTTTTTTGCTGACTGTGGATTAACATAGTAGGTTAAAGTAACATTGCCTCAGTGAAGTATTGGCATTTTTTCTATTTTGGAATCTAAGTATCACGTATACCTGATGCAGGCTCATTTCCATTTCCTTTTCTCTTTTTTCTTTTTTTATAAAAAATAAAATCTATATATAAGTGAGATTATATTATAGTACAATTATGTGATGGCCTTGGAGTATTAAGTATGGTGGTGAAGGAGTCTTCATAAGAAAGTAAGAATAAGAAATAGCTTAATTAGCTTCATATGATCACTGACCAGGAGGTTAAGGTAGAATAGAATCCATGTACTACCCTGTATGCTTGTGTCTTTCAATCACCATTTTGTTGAAACATGATTGAATACTGTGATCGTATTCAATAAAATGATGTCAACATATAAAAGAGCGTTATAAAATATTGCTTAAAAAGTGGTAAAATGCCAATCCTTTAAGGTGTGAAGCCTCATATGGCATCGTAATCATAACAAAAAGGTGGATATGTGACTCATTATAACCTCATCATGATAAAGCAACATTTACTCTAATGCTTCTACCAAAATTACAAGATTCTCCTTTGATCGGATATGGAAAAGAAGAGATCTCACTAGCAAAAATCTCAGTTGTATTACTGGTCCATTGTTAGGTGATTTCCAAATTGCTGTTGCGCACTCCGGTGTGTTGCTCCTCAAACACAGGCTCTATCTTCATCATATAAAAGAATTCTGATTGTATTGCGCATACTTAATTTTGATTTACAGTGCAAATCCATTAAGCTTTGGTGAAACTCTGAAATGTTATGTTATGTGTCAATTATTTGCTGGGATGTGTTTTGACATGACTATAGAGAGTTGTTTGTCCTTCAAACACTCAACCCCATTTCTTAAGGTTGACGACCTTGAGGTGCATTAATTATGTGATCTTAACTTTTGACATTGGGCAAGATAGTTTTGCCAAATAACCCCCTTTTCTTTTGTTTTTTAGTTAATGGAGGAATTATTTGTCCTTGTGGTCATTCATTTTCTTCATTTTGGTCTTTCTAAGTATAAACATCCAACTCTTTCCTTATCGTGGCTTGTCTAATTCCTGGATTCATAATGGCTACTGGTTGCTTAGTGGGTTTTTCTCCTGATATGTCAGAATCTTTACTTTTTGCCCATTTGATTGGATGAAGGGGACCTTTAGTCATCGTTTGTGTTGGGCTTGTTGGCATTATTTATAGGTAGCAAAATACTAAATGACCCACTATTGAGAAGGTCATCTACAAATTCAACGTTTATTGATTAAGCAAATATGGATCTTCAGAATCTGATCATTCTAGATGGGCAGAGTGATATATGAGCATCATAGAATTTGAAATTATATGGTCTGCCATTTGCAGGGTGTGACTAGATTATCCAATTTGAAGATTATCCATGTTACTAGGAAGTGTACTTGCTCATATCATTATCTTTTTCAATACGCTCTTAGCTGGCTGCCTCATCTTCGAGGAATTGACTTTTTTTCTTTTTCTTGGGATTTCTAAGGTAGTATTGGGGGTCGAAGCTTAACCTAGAATGCAGAAGTTTACTAGTGTGGATAAAACTGAGATCTCCTGGAATGGTTATTCTGGGATCTGTGAGTTCTCCTGGAATGGTTATTGTGGAATCTCTGAATCTCAAATGGCTGTCTCCATACAAGGAATGTAAACCTGTTGTATAAGGGCAGTCATACACTATTATTGACAGGATACAAGCGGTTGCGGTTCTTGGGGAAGTACTTTTCTCTTGGTCTACATTGATGCTGTAAGATACTTTTGTCTTAGTATTCCTTATGAAGAAAAAAGAAGATGCTTCTATCTTATTATTTATTTGATCTTGGCGAGCTGTGAATGCTTTTGATTATGTTCATAATAGTGGCCTTCCTCTGTTTCCTGATTTTTGGTACCAGGATCACTTCAACGTGCAAAATTTATGTTTTGATATGTTATGTTTGGGATCCCTTGTCGAAAGCGTGGCCCTACATTTGAGTGCAACTGGATTCCACCAAATCGTTTGCCTCTGTGTTTGAATCTGATATACGCATTTAGAGCAGATTTTGAGGAATCGAATGGTACTGGGGGTAATGACACTCAATGACTTAGAAGTGGTTCTAAAGAAGTGCACATTTCTAACCCTGATGGGGTAGCTCGGCTGGTGAGGCATTGGGATTGCATCCCAGTGGTCACAAGTTCAACTTACCATCAGAGCCACTGGAGGTTTTGCTGGTCCTTAATGTCAGGTCCCCCAGGGATTTAGTCAAGGTGCATGCGAGTTGGCTCTGACACCCTGGGTCATCAAAGAAAAAAAAGGTGCAAATTTCTAGAGGAACTTTTGATGATTCGCCGGACATCAAGTTGAACATGGAGTCACCTCCCGCCTTGATCCTTGTTTAGATGTTATTTATTTGTTGCTTCTGCAAACTGGTTCGTGGTTGAACCTAATAGTAATTTTCAGTTTCCTATACTGATATATAAATGACGTGCGTAATTCATCGTTCTTGTTGTTGTGGTTCCTCTTCCCCTGTTTGAAGAACCTTATATTGTACAGGAAGAGCTTTAGTACGAAAAGAAGCAGAATTCCTGGCCCACATTAGGTGCTGTATATTGTACAAATTATAGATCACTGTGAATGCAAAATGAGGTGGGGTGGTTAGCAATTTCTTGCAAGCAAACTCGGCAGTGCACCTGAAAAGCTTGGTTCAATAAAGGCTTTATGAAGCTTGTGCTCGAACTTGCACCTGTTAAGAAAATGAGCCAAAATAATTAAAAAAGCCCTAGTTTAGGCTCACCACTCACCAACCTGTATGTTGGTACAATACTGTTAACACCTTTGTCATCTGTATTCCTAGCAATTCTTTTTTTTTTTTTTGGGGGGGTTCACCTTTCACTATTGCGGCACAGAAAGGCTGAATAGGGCTAGATTCACACTTAGATTTCTAATCTGATATCAACCCCCCCCCCTAGATTCTACTGATCCTTGGGGATTTGCATATTATACAAATCTTATGAATGGCAGTAAATGTATGTGTGGCTATATTGTTTTTAAAGCATTTGGCTGGTACAGGGTTCCCAGTCAAGCCCATTGATCTTGAGAGTTGAGAGGACTTGTTGCTTAGTTTCGGTTACTGAGCACACAGCAAGGTACGGCATGGTTACATTGCTTTTCTCTTTTGCTAGAAGTGAAAATTTCATTAATTACTGTGTAAGTACTGTTCATGTGCCTTCTAAAGGCCTTTAGAATCGTGAGGTGGTGGGACTTGGCATTATAATATTCTACTGTTTTCCTTTTGATTATTATATGAATATCTTCAATATTTTCAATGTAAATGTTTCTTATTAATGAAAACCCTCTTCTATATATCAAATAAAATGGGGCTACACTAAGGAAATTAAAAGAGGTAAATTGCATTTTGTTTTGCCCATGCTTCTTTCATCTGTTGATAAAATTTCATATGTTTGTAAAAAAATTCTAAATTTCAACAGTTTGACCAGAATTTTGAGATCCATGAAAAGTTTGCATTTTAGAAGATATTCAAAGTCATTCCAGAAAAGCTAGACCATAATCCTTGCATACTAAATTATTCTAAAGCTTTTTTTTTGGGAAGGGGGGGGGGGGGGGGGGATCAAAGCTCTACAGCAGAAAATACCTCCCCCAAAATAAAAAAAAGCTCAACATATCATATGGAGAGACATACTGAGCTAGTTCTTACAGGATCTAAGTTAAATAAGGGTTTGCTGAATATGATTCATACCACCGTTTTATTTGAAGATTTATTCATATTATAGCTTTTGAACTTCTACGTCCAAGTTTATGCGAACTTATGACAGTTTTAAATTTAGATTTCCAAATGATATATGTAGGCTCCACTTTTATATAAATAGAAAAAAACTACCTTGCTGCTTAACAACAACAATTTTTTAGCATTGGTAAGAATGTTTTCCAATGTAATTATCTTTTGTATTAATTCTTATTAATTAATTTTGAAATTACTAAATATGTCTAATTAAATAACTATGAACCCATTTAAACACTAAACATATAGTTATTTTGGCAATTTGCTCGACTTATATAAGTATAACTAATTCCTATTGAATGGTTGTCATCTTAGTGCATTAATAACAAGGCGCCTGTGGAGGTTCCATAGCAGCTTAGTTTTAAAAGGCATGAGGCGCATTGAGGTGCATAAGGTCCCAAAGTGCGAGGTTATGCATGAGGCGAAGGCGCACGCATCATGGATGCGAGGCGCACTTCTATGTAAAAATTTTTGAAAGTCTTTCATGTTTTGCAAAGTAAATTTTGCAGAAACAAGTAGATGAATGCATTAAAAAGTGGTTAGACATCAATATAAATAGTAACATCGCAAATAACCTTAAGATATATTATCTTATCATCGTAGTTTCCTAATGCACACACTTATTGTATAAGCATAACTTACCTTTTAGCTCCCAAGGAAAGAAGAGAAGAAAAAAAGGTAAAGGCAAGACTAAGAAAAAGAAGAAAACCAGGGAAGATATAGCCTTGCATCCTTGAGGCGTACGAACATGTCAATTCGGGCGGGCGGGTCAAATACGGGTCGATTGTATTCGGGTTCGGGTAAAATACGGGTCGGATGTATTTCGAGTTCGGGTAAAATACGGGCGGGTGTATTTCGGTTTTACGGGTTTCAGATCAACCCAACGGATTTAAAACGCCTTTTTTGTGATTTATTTCTTTTTTTGTCAAAATCAAAAGTTCGGCATATTTATTACTTAAAATTGTCTGTATTTAATGAAAAAGCATTGTAATTGTAATTTTTTCAAAGAATATCAAAAATTTCCAAACTTTTCAACATGATATATGAAATTCATGTGCGAGTGGACAATGAGTCACGTTTGGATGGATTGACCCGTATATTAAAATATTAATATTTGGCCGGGTCATTCATAGGCCGGCCCATCTGAAACATGGTAATGAGTCAAAGCAGTTCGACTCGTTAATAACCCATTTAATAATTTGATGTTCCGTTAATTCACCTAGCATTACCTAATCAGGCATTCTTTATTAGTACGTCGATCCTAACATGAATATAAGTTGGTCCATTGCCCAACATTGCACCAGATTTGAGACCAATTAGAAGGAATCCAAACGAAAAAATATTATATATGTGCAAGATATTATAATTATCTATTAATTATAAAATCAAAATATTAGATTACTATAGAATAATCTTATTTAAAATGCAATGAGACATATTCATTTTACCAAGAACATAATGGTATGACTTGCACATTTTCAATACTTATCTAATTTTAAATTGTTTTTCTTAATATTTGAGTTGTTTCATGGCCATTTTCTAAAATTGTACCATGTATAAGTTGTATATGATGTTATTTTATGGGAAAAACGGGAACCATTATCTAATTTGCGAAGGGATGTGATAATTGTATAACGTGTCTCTAAATGATTCGTTATAATGAAAAACTATTATTGTTAAGAGGAAAAAATTAAAGAAAATAAAAGGTCAGTATATAATATTCGGGTTGATCGGGTGGGTTCGGGTCGGGTGTGACCCAAGAATTTACGGGTTTCTCGGGTTCGGGTCGAGAAAATCGTGCTCAAAACCCAAAACTTTCGGGCGGGTTCGGGGCGGGTTTTCGGATCGGGTCAATGTTTGCTAGGTCTAGGCGCTGACATGGTAGCCTAACGCTGAGGCGCACCTAGGCATGCCTCAAGCGGGCTTTTTTAAACTAAGCATGGCAGTCCACGGACCAAGACTGCCACAATAAACCGCGGCCAAGATTAAGCAATGGAGGTGGTGGACAGCTGCCAGATAAAAGAGATGATTAGTGAGGCAACTACACAAAGCATTGAATGTGTTACTTCTTAAGATGTCTTCTGGTAGTCATTATGATGTTTATAGAAGATTTTGTTTATAGAAGTCTACCCTGTTTGGTTAATTTGATGATTTGATCTTTTTCTACTTGATAACTTATTGATTTTCTTAGCAAGTTAATTTTACGTGATGCATATTCAATCAGACTGAATCAATTTGCAAATTTTATGTCATTGTTTTAGTGAGCCACATTGTTACTAGTATCTTTCAGTTATGCCTCAGCTTTTGAATTTGACTTGGTAATCCTAGTAATCTAGTGAATAGTTTCTATAATTTGGAATTTGTTGTGCTCAATAGTTTGAAGATAATAGGTTCTTCCTTATTTTTGGAAACTACTATCCACATGGTGGGAAAATAGCTCAATATTTAGTGTGTTTATTGTAAGGATTAAGGATACACTTAGTTGCATGACAGGCCAACTCGCTTATATTCCTTCTAAACTTAATGCTGTTTAAAGTTTGTAATTTTTTCATGTAATTTTTGCAAGGATTTTAGACCCAAATGAAATGTTCTTCAAAGCGTTATATTTTTGCTTAGGCAAGAAAACTACTAGAACTCTATTAAGTTGGTTAAATCCTTGCCCCTAGTGATCTTATCTCGTCCAACTGTGAAGCAGAGAAGCACTTGCATGCTGTTGATCATTGTGAACATCTTATGTTATCTTGCTAGACGTGTTAAATACAACAATCTTTAATGCAATAATCACTGATAATTTAAATCTTTCAGAATGTGGTGGTGCAACATGTATTTATATTGCTTGCCTTCTATTTGGGTTTCAGTGTATACCATTTTGTTCTATTAGTACTCAATTCTTAAAATTTTTTAAGGTAAGCGGGCAAATTTTTAAAGGTAAGTGGGACTGTCAGGGCTAATATCTCATGCGGTCATCCAAGTAGGGCAAGGAATGGGAGAAGGGCAGGGGTAAAGCCACAGGGAAAATTTGTCATACCCATATAGTGAAATTCAAAACTGTCTCCCTTTTTATTAGTATTTGGACATATGCAGAAGCTTGTTTTCCTGCTGAGGCTATTGATTCTTTTTTTTTTTTTTTGGGGTGGTATGTCATTCATGATGTCACTACTCTGCTTTCTAGCATTGATGGTGTAACTTTGCAACTTCTACCCTTTCACCTAAGCTTGGTTCTTTGTTTGGGATGGAATTTTGGTTCTGCATTGTAATGTGAAATTTTTGAATCAAACTGTAAATTTCCTGGGCTTTAAAGTCATTCATTTTTGGCAGACAATTTTGTGGACAACTTCATGTTTGAAATGTGCTTCAACCATTATAATTGTGATTAGACTACAAACTATTTACATTCACATTGGCCTTTATGAGGGTATATCTGACTCTTAACTTGTTGACAATTTTGCATTGTTTCTCTTTTTGGTGTGCAAATTTCCCTGTACTAGTTCTTTGGAATATATATATATATATTGCAGTTCGTTGGAAGTGTAATAGGAATTCGTTCGAATTGTGACTGATGTTAGACTTGTATTATGTGCAATCTGATCTATTAGAAGTACTATTAATGGTAGTTGGCATCATCTTGTTGCTCATGTATTTGAGTAAAATTTTATTAAATTTACATTATATGGTGTCATAAATGAAATGAATTACAATCTGTTTATGTATCGATAACTGCGTTAGCTACAATTTGAAAGTTTTTTTAACGACCGGCCCTTTCCATGTATATGCCTCATTTTCCTGAAAGATGTGCGTTTTGACCTGCTTGTGCCTCAAGGCTGTTGCTGTCCCTTAATGCAATCATATTGGGAATTCTTTGCTTCGGTGGCTGATAATGATGTTGTTATGTTGGGTTTCTTCCTGAGAAATAAAAAATGAAACTAGGAGAATTTAGTTGCTCTCGAAAAAATGAATCCAGGTAAGAAGACATTGCTCTTGAGAAATTTCTTGGGATCTCCTGGGGTATAATTATTCTTTTTTACTTCTATTCCAAAAGTTCAATGCTTGCTTGCTTTCCTGATGTGCTTGAACTGTTTGCTTTCAGGTTATGATATCTTCAGCCACACCTGATAAGACATATAATAGTTTGGCAATATGATTGTGATCACTTCCATTGATGGAAGAAGGTGGTACATTGCCAAGAAGCTTTCGTATGTTCTATTCTTGTCAAATTTACATGTCAACTTAGATCTTCAACTTGTATACTATTACGTCACCTAGTTACCTTAACATATCAATCTATCTATAATTTTGTTGTAGGCTTGTAGCTTTTACTTATTTACTTTTAAATTGTTTACCTTTTTCTCTTATCCTTCTGCATTTGTGCATATGAATATGAATCCAACTGTTTTTAGTTTACTGTGATTTATATTGAAAACTGAGGATGTTCCAACTAGTTTGTTGTTCCACTTACGAGTCTGTTAAGAAATGCATTGACAGTGATTTATCTTGCTCATTACTTTAGCTTGTATAGCTGCTTTTCCAATTAATATGTTGTTTAATGAAGTCATTTTGCTAAATATAAGGAAGCTAAATCTGGGTGATATCCTTCCTTTTTAACCAAATGAATGTGGTGAGATGAAAGCAAATTTTTTTTTTTTTTTTTGATTTTACTGAAATAGTACTAGATCTCTTCTTTTATTTTAGAGTGTAAGTCTGCTGATACTAATAGAAAATTTAGTTTCTTTAATTAGACAGGATTCTTATCCATTAATACTAAAAAAGTCAAATTCTACTGAAAAAGTATAATAATTCTATATTTTATGAAAATCAACTACCTCCTGAATTTATGAATGTGGACATCAGGGACATACATGTAGTTGTTCTGCTGCTATGTGCACACAATTAAACTGATGTTGAAGTTCAAAATGTAATGGCCTAGCTGTCAACATTTCTCTGACGTTGAGGATTCAGAACTGGTATTTCTGCTATTTCACACCGTCTTTTGGGCACATGTTGTGTCTCCCTGTGTTCAGAGTTGATTCGCTTTAGTTTATCGTAAAGCAGGGCAATGGAAGACTTCAATTCCTGTGAAATAGTTCCTTCTGTTGGTGTGTGTAACTTAATTTTTGTTGTTAACGTTGAAGTCTGATCGTATTTCTCCTCTTTTTGCTAGTTGGTCTTTTGGGGGAAGACAGGGATATTAGAGGAGTGGACAGTGGAGATTTAGAGAACATGCCTGCACATACAGGTTGCAATTGGTAAATAATCTTGATTCATATGAATATTTCATGCTAAGAACCAGAGACATTAATACAAGAAATGGGCACGATATGATATGCTGGCCCATGGTTTGACAAAAAAGTAGGAAATGAGACATTTAGTGGACACGTGTTAGTGAATTTGTCTTTTTGAATTTTGAATTTGTCTTTTTGAATTTTGTGTGTGTGGGGATGTTTCTGTTTTTACGGTATAATTAGCTTCGAGGGGGATTTTATTGGATGTGAAAATCTACAGAGGTTTGTAGATTGTAGCATGTGTGTTTTAAAATGTTGGAGATACATTGTTCCAAAAATGTTAAATAATGAGATGCATTTATTATCGATACGTGGCTGAGGGTTTTCGAAAATATCAAGGGAGCATTGGCATCTGGCGTGTTTCAAACAGGGATATGCCAAGCCTAAGAGCATGGTTCTTAGATTTAGCTTACGAAGGGATTTAGTGAGCATGATTGTTTAGATGGACTCTGGTGAACCTTGATCTCAAGCAGCGCATTGGATTGGGCCTTTTGGGGGGGGGGGGGGTGCAGAACTAGTCACAACGTTCATTACCTGCCACAAATTGCTCGCAAGGGGCTTGACCCTGGTGGAGTTCAACAAGTGATACATAACCGTTGAGCTGCATGTGTCTTTGGTTAGAAGTTTTGGTTTTATTTGCCCACAAGTTCCCTATTATCAGCCCACAGATTCCCTCACAAGGGATTTGTGGCCACCAAAACCGTGGTGGTGGAGTTGGACAAGTGATGCATGACCATTGAGCTGCATGCGTTTTAGTTAGAAATTTTGGTTTTATGTGCGTTACTTTCCCCCTTTTCTCTCAGCATCCGGAGATGTACCTTTTTATGGTGAAATTATTTGGTAAACGGTTGTGTCATGCAAACTTTTGAAAAGTTCAGTTGATATTATGTTGTATTTTTCTATTTGTATAGAATTCCTTTTTTTGGGGGGCCGGGTGTCAAAAGATTTAGTGAACTGTATGTACATAAGAAGATAATGCCAGACAATCTGGGTTGATTCGCGTCTTTAATGCATGGAGATCAAGATTGTTTCTATTTTACTTTACAACTGATGTCCAAACATAAAAATTGTGAAAATTTGATAGTCATTTCATCTCCCCAGACCATTGATTGATGACTTTTAACTTGAAACTGATGATCTGACATGATGCACAGGTAGCTTCGTAAAATGGATGCGTTACTAACCAACTTTAAGCCTAAAGTGGATTCATTTCTTCCTGTGCTATTTGCATTATCTCTTTTCTCTATTGAACACAACCCATTCTCACATGATTGATGCAAGTTCTCTTTTGGAATTAAATTTAAGTTTCCCAACATCTCTCTCTCTCTCTCTGATCCCTCTCTTCTCTCCCTCTCTCTCTATTTTGTTATATTGAAGGTACGGAAGTTCATGGATTTCGGCTCTGAACGTGGTGTAGATAGGATCAGCGACTTGCCCGACCACATCCTTTGTCATATTCTATCATTCCTTCCAACCAAATTTGCAGTGGCATCCAGCATTTTGGCAACTAGATGGAGATACTTATGGGCTTCAATTCCTATTGTTGACATCGATACAAGGCAACACCGAGAAATCTATCCTATTTTCAACATAAATATGAGTCGAAGATCAGATATAACCTTCCAGAATTTTGTGAGCAGGATATTGCTTCTTAATGGTACAAGTCATATCCAGAAGTTTCGTCTCATTTATGATTGTCGTCATAATCCTGGGACAATTCAAACTTGGTTTGATGTAGCCATCACGCATAACATTCAGGAGCTTGAGCTTGACTTGTTTTCAAGCGTGCGAGGTGAACTTGTTAAATTGCCTAGAAAGCTATTCACATCTAATTCTCTAGTTGTCTTGAAATTATCGCGTATGCCTCTTGGTGTCCCTTCCCTTGTTTGCTTGCCGAGACTTAAGATACTGGAGCTGAGGCGAATAACATATTCAGATGACAAGTGCATTCAGAATTTGCTTTCTGGTTGCCCCGTTCTCCAAGATTTGGTTGTAGAAGAAACTGCAAGGGAGAAGCCGAGGGTGGTTAGTATATCCATTTCGACATTGAGAAGTTTATCTTTCAGTTATAAATTTGTAATGGATATTATGATCAATTGTCCATACAAATTTGTAATTAATGCCCCAAATCTAGAGGATTTCCATATCAAAGGTCGTATATCAGATCATTTTGTTGTGAAAAGTTTAGCAACTGTGAGTGGCGCGCATTTAGATCTCCGCCGGACCGGTGTTCTTCCTGAAGAGTACATAATTTGTTGTGAGCGTGTTTGCAACCTCTTTAAAGGCATAGCAAATGTAAAGTTCCTTACATTGTCTAGTGACATTATTCAGGTAAGTAATACTGCTTTCCAGTGTGCTAATTTGTATATTTACTAGTCATTCTGATCAATGCACTCAATTATCTGATGTATTAAATGTGTCCTGTCATCTAGTTGCTTTGTGTGGCCCATGAGCAGAATCTGCCTTGGTTTAGCAACTTGACCAATCTAGCATTTGGTGTTGGCTTTGATTTTTGCTGGATAAGGCTGGTGATCGTATTTATTAGATGCTCATCGCATCTGGAAGTTCTTACCCTCAACAACAAGGTACCCGTAATCTATTCACTGAATGGAATTTGCTACGTAGCCCCTATCTTATCTTCAGGGCTTGCAATTTCCCATCAAACCCCCCTCTCTCAGGGCTCTCTGATGCATTGGAAAAGGACTCTTTTGAGTTAAAATTTGCATTTGTGTTGTTGATGGCAGCAGGGTCTGCTGAGAGATAGAGATGAAGTGCGCAAGACCCCACCCCAGCCTGTGCCTGAATGTTTGGGGAATCAGCTGAAGCACTTTCTGATCGAGGAGTTTTATGCGGGCTTCAAGCCTGATGCTGTAGAGTATCTGGTCCAGCATGTAAACATTCTGAAGAAGCTGATAATGTACTGTCAGTGTCCAATCATGCTTCGGACCCAGATTGATTGTACCCTTTGAATCGTAATTCATCACCTCGGGGTTTCAAATCCTAGTCTCAATTCTCAATGCTATTTTGGGATCAGTTGTTATCATCTCTAATTGTAAAGAAATGATTTTGCAGAGATGAATTGGTGACTCTCTCGCGAGTTGTATGGAATATTGTGCACAATGTTGGGTTGAATCAAATTGCAACAAAACTCTTGCTTTCCCGAATTTCTTGGCATCTATGTCATCTTGCCATCACTGTAGTTAATCATTGCCCATGCTCCTGCGTCGTGGCTGCAGATACTTGTGTCTGACCTCATTCACATTATCTAGTGAAGGAAAAACTGATACTTTGGACGATTTTTCTGCTTTAGATTTTAGTGGATTAATTAATGAAGTGTCAACTGTATTTTTATTGTTATAAATTGGATCACAATTTCTCAGGCAATTAAGATTTAAGACTAGACCGACACAGACCTTTATTGTCGTTTGCCAATTTTTTAAATTTATGGTAGATTTGTCAAAATCAATTCAAACTTTTTGTTTTCGTACTAATAGTAGTGCAAAACTCATGCTTCGCATGGATTGGTATAGTTTTTTACTTTAACAAATTTCTATATAATATGCTGTATATATGTAATAAATATATTATCTAGTAAAATCCTTTTTGTCATCCACCAAAATACATTAAGTATCTTAATAGATAATAGTCCAAAAGCCCAATATAATTTTAAATCAACAATTGAAGTATATAAAATTAATATAGTCACTAATGCACATTTGCCCACAAACTGTGAAATACAGCTTGTAGATTCCATTCTTGCCTTACCCTATCACTCCCTGATTATAACTACACCACCTTTTTAGGGGAAAAAGTTGTTATAGTTAATTAAGGGTAACATGATGAAATTAATCCATACATAATAAGTTAAATAAGAAGTTTCAGTGACAAATATCCATTCATTACAAAAGTTTGATTCAAAGAAATTAAAATATCATTAATTAAATATACTTTCCCGCGGAAATATGAAAAGTATCAAAGCGTTAAGGAAAATTGGAGAGTTGGAAGGCATTACGTATATGCTTAATTAATATTACGACTACAACTAAAACCTAATTTTTCTAACTAAGTTGGCGAACTAAAATATTTATAAAATATATATATTAATGAGACTATAATAAAATGATTTTAAAGTAATCGTAATTTTTCAAAATAATTTGTCTAATATCATTGATCTATTATTTTACGATTATCTTTATTATATTAAAATTATGAATATAAAATTTACACATGTTTTTAGAAGATACTAACACTTAATTTAAAAAAAAGAAAAGATTAAACACAAAATTGAAAACTTAGTAGCTTTCCCAATACAGAGTGAAACCTATAAATTAAATGCTTATATTAATATGTTCTAATTACTCTTCCTAATACATCTCAATTAATATCTAAAACCAACAATTTAGAAAAGATAAAAGAAAATAATATTCACATCCAATGAGCAATCACCAAGTGTCTAATCAAGGTGTGATCATTTAATTTTAAATACAGTTATTTAGATAGATATAGATTGGTCTTAGCCAAGCAAGTTTTTTTTTTTTAATTGAGGTGGTGGGTGCAAAGTATAGTGTGTCAGGAAAGAACTTTTCTTTTTACTCATTAGTAATATGGAAAACTAGATGCAAGGAAAAGGCAAAATAATGAAGTGACAGCTTCAGAAATTCTGAAAGCCTCACTGCCTTCACCTGATTTGATAATACATATTGGTTTATAAACATGCACAATTTGGGTAGAATGGCAGTGTATCGCTGACCCTGACCATCCTATATGATACACTTTTTTTAATTTCGCCGAATTCATCCCTAATTTTCATGGAACCATTCATAAAAAACATATTCCCTTTGCCTTCAAATGTGTTCGTCGTTCGGGACTCCTAAAATCTCACAAACCTAGCCCTAGGAAGCAGTGAGAAAGGGTTCAGCAAACGGCAATGAGCTCCACATCGGGTTCTTTCCTTCTCCACGCTCTGTTTTTCTTTTTGTTTGGGGGGGGGGGGGGGGGGGGGGGGGGGGGGGGGGGGGGGGGGGGGGAGCCATACCTCTAACTCCTGTTCTCCCGGGTTTGGATGGGATGCTTTGGATTTTCCCTTTTTTTTGTGGGGTTAAAGTGACAGAGGGTTTGTATGCCCTTTCTGCTAGTTAATTTGTTCGCATGTTTCACAAAATTGGGATGATAATATGATCATCACATTTGGCCTTTAAGTTGGTCATCCATCCATGGAGTTATTTGCAAACTGCTTGAGATGAAGTGCTATCATGCAAATCACCCAAGAGTTCAATTTTGCTGATTAAATAAGCTAGTTGTCATGGAATTTGAATGACATTGCTTGGTCTGTTTCATGTACATTGTAGCTAAATCATCTGTCAAATTGCTTGCCATATTTCTGCAAGAAATATTTCGTCTTTGGCAGTGTCAAGTTGTAGATATTTAATTTGAACGGAAAGACTTGAAAGTTAGGTATGGACTAGCTTACTCTAATTCGAGGCCTTGGGCACTGACATTGAAGATTTATAACTGACCAAAACAATCAAGATGTGGACTCGAGAATTCAATTATTCTACATGTACTTTCATTTCCGCCAACTGGGGACGTTGTCAGCACAAGCATCCCATCCAAGAGATGGTTTAATTTGTGGATTGACCCCCTGTTCTTCACTAATGGGACTAATCAAGGAAGTCACCAGAAGGAATGAGTGATTATGCCTGCAAGAAGGAATCTTTTGTAAAGTTTGTTAGCACAGTCTTGCTTTTAAACCGCGCTGCAAATGTAACAACTTGTAGCTTGACCAAAAGCCGTGACTTCGATTCATCTCATGCAGATGAATGGATGAATGATTTGGCTATGTGCTTGTTTTTTTGGAATCATGTAATTGATCTGGTTGCATCCAGTTCTCCTCAAGTTCCTTCCATGCCCTTTATGATTGACAGTCTGTGTGCTTTGGAGTTATATGCTGTGCATGTTTGGTATGCTCCAAGTGTGGTGCAGTTTTGCATTCCCAATCTCAAAACGGTTCGTCTCTTCTAAGTTTCTACTTTTAATAATGGATTTTTCGGTAGGCTTGTTGCTGGTTGTCCGGACCCGCAGGAGCTTTCCATTACTAAATGCCCCATTAGCTTCATAAATGTATAAAGCCTAATCCAATTCGATGCAGACTGTAACCATCATTCTGGAAGCTCTTGTTCTTGAACAGCTGCTTCTTCAAAATGCAGAATTGTCTTTTAAGGGCAATGATGCACCATTATTAGCCAAGGCAAATATTGTTCTCTCTGTTTCACTATCACTTGAACTTTTGGGAGGCCTTTCTAAGAGGAGCACTTTACAGTTGGCCTACGGCAATGTAAGCTATGACTATCTCTTTGTTAACTGTAGACAAAGCAGTATCCATGCATTTATATGAGCTGAATCGATGTGATCGAGGTGTACTTGTTAAATGTGAAGCGTGATTGAGAAACAAGACCCTGTTAACACTTAGCAAAGTTTTTAAAGGAAACCCTCTTCTGAGCATGATCGCTCATGCCTGCATGTAACTTCAAACCTTCGCAGTCGAAGTCAAGAACAGGTAGGTCAGTCCACAAATTCATCCATCTTTTAGACAGAATGCTTGTGCCAACAGCAATCTTTGTTGGTAGGAGTGTAAGAATATGAAGCAGAAGCAAATCTGGCCGCTTGTTGATTCTATCCAAAGTAAGCAAGATCAGCTTGCGCAACTGTGGGGTTGTCTCCTTGATATGGTTGGACCTTATTCTTCTGTATTCCCCTTTAAGCTCTCTTTACGTAAGAAAGGCTGATAGTTTTGGTGTTGTGTTTTGTGTACATTAAATGTGATCCAAACGTCGCGCAATTTCAGCTTCCTAATCTGAAATTAGTTCGAACAATGGCTTTTTCACTAACTTTGTAGCTGGCTGTCATGTCCTTGAGGAGTTACCTACCATTTTGTGCCAATTCCACATCATAGAGATATCCAGCTTAACCTTGAATACACGGACTGTATCTAATTTGGACCCAACAGGGAATCGTTATTATTTAATTTCTAATGAGTAGGGAATGCTATGTTTTTGTTTCATGACTGCTCCATCCCTGTGTCTTCATTTCAGGGACCTAGAGGATTCGACTATGGAAACCTACTGCAGTTTGATAAGTCAACGTGGTTAAAGTTTGTATGGAGCTCTGAAATTAACGTAACCCAATTTGACACTGATTTTCTCTATTGTGCTTCAATACTGAAGGCTCTCTCAATGTCAGTAGGCATGTCATTGACTGTTTCAATGTCACGACAGCTCAAGGACACTGGGTGTTTTGAGTGAAGGACAAAAGGTTACTTTGAATATATTGAGTTACACTAACCAATCTTGACTATACAGGCATCGGGTATCAAAGTCAAAATCTCTAACTTTGGTCATCAGAGAATCGTTTTTGGTAAAAACGATTTATAAGATATATTGGTTTGTTCTTTGAGATATATTGCTATTAATATATTTGGAAACAATCCTTTATTTATATATGAATGAATTATATCTTATGATGCATTATATCCTTGCTTATTATCCGAGATCTAATAAAGATTTTATTTAATTCAATTTTGGAAAGTTGTAATAAATCAATCTTGAGTTCATTTGTAAGTATTTCAACTGATTATGACAAGATTTTTGGGGATCAAATCAAGCTCTTCTCTCAACAATCAAGATCTATTAATTATGACAATCAAGTGTCAGATTTGGAAATATGAAAGTTTGAATCAGCGATATTGGATTTTTTGGGCAGAATATATCAAAGGGTTGCACGAAATACTCCAACGGTCAAAAAGTTTTCAAATCTATAAAATGTGGAGCTCAAGCATATTCCAAGATACAAGAAAGAATTACATCGTGAAAAGAGCTCAAATGCAAATCATTCTTGTGTAATTGATCTTTATTTGAATATTTCAAAAGGGAATTGTAACAAGTAGGTTGGGGAACTTACTTGCGTAGCAAGGTATTGAGACGTCAATACTTAATGAGTATGCTAGCTGAGATTCCTAAGCCGAGCGAGATTGGAACACTAGATAGATTGTAAAGCCAAGGTCATTAGTGTGTACTTCTTAAGTGAATAAAAACTGGAGGTGTTTAAATCCTAAGGGAAGAATTGTCTTAGGCAGTGACTAGCCCTGTTTAGAAGGATGAACATCATAAAAATATACTGGATTTTGTCCCATTTTATTTCAGCACTTTAATTCTATTTATCACTGACATTGGTAACTGATCCCCGAGGTTGTCATCACTGATATTGGCTGTACAAATTCAAAGCTCATTGAAATTTTATAAAGTCTTAATTTTTAAGACCTCCCCTTGTTTCGTGGTTCTAAATTTGCTCATTGAAAAAAAACTTATGCAAATATTTATCAAGGACCATGACTATGAACTTTGGTGGACTATATCCAAAGGTGATTTCGTGCATGTTATGAAGGAAGAGATAAAATTGTTCCAAGTCCAGACTAGCATTTAGTCATGAAAAGACTAAGAAAGTGGCTACAAATGATTGGGCATTCAACATTCTATTTTGTCGTTTGGATTCTAATGAGTTTAACTGTGTGTCTGCTTGTGATACAGCCAAAGAAGTTTGAGACACATTACAGACTACATATGAAGGGACTAGTGGACTAGTCCAGTTCGAGAATCCAAAATCAGCTTGTATGTCCATCAATATGAGCTATTCAAGATGCTATCTGGAGAATCCATCAAGAACATATATATGCACTTTCCTGAGATAATCAACAACCTCAAGTCCCTCGGGAGAAACATATACCAATGAACAGATGGTGAGAAAGTACTGCGATGTCTTCCAAGGAGCAAGTGCAAGTCACGGCCATTGAATTAGCACAAGGTCTAAAAATCCTCAACTTAGATGATCTTGTTGGAAAATTTCTAACCCGTGAAATTCACTTGCAAGAAGAAAATGAAGAATACACCACAACAAGGACTTGCACTAAAGTCCAATGACATTGAGATGTCACCTAAAGAATCTGAAAATGATAAAGATGAATCAATGGCTATGATAGCCAAAGGATTCAAAAAGATGTGTCAAAAGCATCCAGGATTCAAGGGAATCTGGAAAGGATCAACCTCAAGGAGGAATGATCAAAATTTCAATGGTAAATTTGTCTCAAAAACTGATACTAGCCAAAACTCTTGTTATGGTTGTAGACTTCCAAGTCACATGATAAAGGATTGTCCAAACATCAAAAAGAAAAATGAGAGAACTAGATTCAAGTCCAAAAAGGCAAGTAAAAGAGCCATGGTTGTAACATGGGGTGACAATGATAGCTCTAAAAGTGAAAGTGAGGATGAAAAAATAGCCAATCTCTCTCTCATGGACAGAGATAACCCGGAAAAAAGTGATGAATATGACGAAGTAACATTAAAATGTCTCCTAACTTTCACAAAAGAGTATCTTGCTCAAGGTTTATTACAGTGTGTTAAATATGAGTAAGATCACATAACTACAATCAAGGCCCTTAAAGAGGCTTCAGCTGGCTTGTTGCTTCAACTCAGGTTCTTCGCTTCTCTATTTCCTCTTGAATCTCAGTCTCTAACTCTCACAAGAACTCAAATTACTTGGACATCATTAGTTTTAATTTGATTTTCTGGGTAATTTTCCTAACCCTTTAATGCAAAGACAACATTAATAGACATCATGATTTTTTTTTTTTCTTGTTCTCTTGAAATAGGTCCCTCCACTTGCACTAATTCTTACGGGAGTATAAGATTCAAAGGGGTTAGTTACTGGGTTTCTCTTTACGATTGGAAATTTTTCTTGTTTTCCTTGTATACATTGACATCATGCACTAAAATGCTAAGTACCTTGAGATTACCAACCATCTAGTAGCAAATATTCCAAGAGTTCAATTTTTTTCTTTAAACATTTTATTGATCCCTGTAGAGTGCAATCCTTATTGATCATCTAATTTTTATTGATTCGCATCTTGGAGTTTGAAATAGATTGCCAACTGGCTGCTAGAATGTGCATCATTTTAAGTGTCAAATTATGTTTACTTCAGTGGAAGGACTTGAAATTTGTGGGAATTTTCCAAGAATAAAATAAAGATGGCAGGTTTTTATAGTGTTTATTCGAAAAGGTGAATAAACATGGTGTCTCTTCAAATTTACCCGCCTTATCCAATCTTATTGGTGAAAAGGTAGATAAGAATGGTACCTCTTTAAGATTTACCCACCCTATCCTATCCATTTTTGGTGCCTCTTCAGGCATGCTTCCTCTTCTATATAAGGAGGAGTGAAATCACAATTACAGGCAACAAAAATCAATGTGAGTGACTGTAGCACCCTCATCGATTAACCTTTGAGAGAACCTTGAAACACACACTTATTTTACCAAGTAGATTATCCCTAAGATTATTTGTGGTGTAACAAATAAGTCTTAAGGAAAGTGTTCTATTTCACGATTTACTTAGTTTATCCTGTGCCACATTCAACCCAATTTTTCTAACAATCTTAAGATTTATTTGAGATGGCGTCAATTCGTGAAATGACATCCAACTTTCGGAAGTTGGGCAAGTTTGAGGGTGTGGGCTTCCGTAGCTGGCAAAAGAAGATGCATTTCCTTCTTACAACTTTGAAGGTCGTGTATGTGCTTAACACTCCCTACCCAATAGAGACGGAAAATGAGACTTTGGAGCAAGCCCGCCGAAGATCCAAATTCGAGAACGATGACTACATTTGTCGAGGTCATATCTTGAATAGCATGTCAGATGCCTTGTTCGATGTCTATCAAGGCATGGAATCGGCAAAGGAATTATGGGAGGTGCTAGAGAACAAGTACATGACAGAAGATGCTTCTAGCAAGAACTTCCTTGTAAGTCAATTTAATAATTATAAGATGGTCGAAGGATGTTCTGTTCTCAATCAATTGCATAAAATTCAACGAATCCTTAGTCACTTCAAGCAACATAAAATGCACATGGATGAGACCATAATAGTTTCCTCTATAGTGGACAAACTCCCTCCTGGAAAGACACTAAAAGAACTTTAAAACATAAGAAAAAAGAAATGTCACTTGAGGAATTGGCTAACCATATTCGAATAGAAGAAGAGTTACGTGTGCAGGATGAGTCAAAGGAGCATGTCTCCAAGATTCATGTTATCGAAGATGGCGAGTTGATTCAAGTGCCTAAAGGAGACAAGAAGAGGCCTAACAAGTACAATAACAACAACGGCAACAAGAAGGCTAAAGTGATTTGCTGGGAATGTAACAAACCGGTCCACAAGAAAAGAGTCTGTACCATTTCGAAGCGCAAACATGACTTGAACAACTGAAAGGCAAAGACAAAGGGCAACTTTGTAGCCATGATCAATGATCAAATCAACATTGTCCAAAGTGACAATGATTAGTGGGTTGATTCGGGTGCTTCCAAGCACGTATGCAAGAACCGCTCTTTCTTTAAGACATTGGTGTCGGTTAAAGATGAAAAAGTACTCTACATGGGTAATACTTCTACTGTTGATATTAAAGGAATAGGCAAAGTAGAGTTAGTCTTCACTTCCGGAAAAATTCTTACTTTAAATGATGTATATTTTGTGCCGAAGTTAGAAAGAATCTTGTTTCTGGTTTTTTTCTTTATAAGTTTGGCTTCAAACAAGTGTATGAGGCCGATAAGTTTATCTTGTGTAAGAGGAATGTGTTTGTGGCGAAGGATTATGCTAGTGGTGAGATGTTTAAGTTAAATATAATTACTCCTTCTAGCAGTAATTAGATGAATGATTCTGCTTACATGCTTGTATATCCTTTATCTTCTCTATAGCATAATCATCTTGAGCATGTTAATTATAAAAGATTAAAAGAGATGTCAAGACTTGAGTTAATTCCTAATTTTGATGGAAATATAGAGAAATGTAAGACATGCATGTTAACAAAGATCACTAGAAGTTCTTTTCCAACTGTTCAAAGAATCACCAAATTACTTGAGTTAATTCATAGTGATTTAGGTGATTTTCATAGTACTCTCCCTTTTGGGGAAAAGAATACTATGTCACTTTCATTGATGATTTTACAAGATATTTTCAGGTATACCTTTTACATGCTAAAAGTGAAGCACTAGACATGTTTAGGATTTTTAAGAATGAATCTGAGTTGCATTGTGAAACCTTCATTAAAAGACTAAGATCGGATAGGGGTGATAATATTATGATCCAAGTTATTTTCAATCAACTGGTATAATCTATGAGGTCACAGCACCTTATACACCATAACAAAATGGTATGGCAGAAAGGAAAAATAGAACATTAACTGAAATGTTCAATGCTATGCTTTCTAAATCCGGTTTAAGTGAAGGCTTTTGGGGTGAAACGATGCTCACAGCATGCTACATCCTAAATAGGGTTCCCAATAAAAGGACTTCAATTACTCCTTATGAATTATAGAATAAAAAAAAGTCAAATCTGAGTTATTTCAGAGTTTGGCAGTGTAGGGCTATTGTAAGAGTCCTAGAACCCAAGAAAAGAAAATTAGGGGAAAAAGAAATTGAGTGCATCTTTCTAGGTTATGCTGAACGTAGCAAAGCATATAGGTTTTTTTTTGGTTATAGAACCAAATGCTTCTATTACGATTAACACCGTGATAGAATCAATTGATGCCATTTTTGATGAAACTAGATTCTCTGCAATTCCTAAACTAAATGATCTTATTCAAACCACTATGACTCCAAGTAATGATAAAGAACAAGGGGACATAGTGGAAGTAAGGAAAAGTAAACGGATTAGAAAGGAGAAATCTTTTGGTTCTGATTTCTTTGTCTATTTGATAGAGGGAACAAGGGATTTCATTGAAAATGAAATACTCTATGTTTATAGCATTGATTCGGATCCTAACTCTTTTAAAAAGGCTATGGAATCTCAAGATGCTTCCTTTTGGAAAGAAGCAGTCCAAGATTAAATGGACTTAATCATGGAAAATAAACATGGGTCTTAGTTGATTTACCCCCCAGGATGTAAGCATATTACATCAAAGTGGATCTTTAAAAGAAAAAAAAAAGTAGATGGTACCATAGAAAGGTTCAAAGCCCGGTTGGTCATAAGGGGCTTTAACCAAAGACATGGTATTGATTACTTTGACACATATGCACCAGTGGCAAGGATTACAACCATAAGAGTTCTCATTGCTCTTGCTGCAATTCAAAAGCTAGTAATTCACCAAGTGGATGTGAAAACAGCATTCTTAAATGGTGAATTAGAGGAAGAGGTGTAGATGAAACAACCAAATGGTTTTGTCGTTCAAGGCCAAGAAAACAAAGTATGCAAACTCATAGGATCATTGTATGGCCCAAAACAAGCACCTAAACAATGACATCAAAAGTTTGATGAAGTAGTGCTATCTTATGAGTTTAGTATCAATAAATCTAACAAATGTGTATATTCTAAGTTTGAACATGGAAAAGGTGTGATTATATGCTTATATGTTGATGACATGCTAATTTTTGGCACTGACTTAGAGGAAATAGAGAAAACCAAGTGTTTTCTATCTTCCAAGTTCTCCATGAAAGACATGGGAGAGGCCGATGTTATACTCGGTATTAAGATTATTAGAAATAATGATGGAATCTACTTGTCTCAATCTCATCATATTGAGAAGGTGCTTGGGAGGTTCAATTACAAAGATTGCTTCCCAGTGGCCACTCCTTTTGATCCAACCTATAAGTGGACTTGAAACAGTGGGAGACGTATCACAGAACTTGAGTAAACAAAGGTCATAGGGTGCTTGATGTATGCCATGACAAGTACAAGGCTGGATATTGCATTTTTCGTTGGGAAGTTAAGTCGATATACTGGTAACCCTAGTAAGTTTCATTGGCGTGCAATACGTTGAATTTTGAGATACTTAAAGAAAACTCAAGATTATGGTCTATGGTATTCAGGTTATCCTTCGGTCTTAGAAGGATACTCAGATGCAAGTTGGATAACTGGCAAAGAAGACTATGCCTCTACATCAGGTTATACATACTTGCTTGGTGGAGGGGCAGTATCCTGGGCATCCAAGAAACAAACCTGCATAACGGACTCCACCATGGCTGCTGAGTTTGTGGCTTTGGCAGCAGCTAGCAAGGAGGCAAAGTGGCTATGAAATCTGTTATTAGAAGTGCCTTTATAGCCAAAATCAATGTCGCCAGTCTCCATACTTTGTGATAGCAAGACCACATTGTCCAAAGTTTATAGTCATGTCTATAATGAAAAATCAAGGCATATTGGACTTAGACATGTCTATGTCCATCAGTTGATCAAAGATGGAATGATCATAGTTAATTATGTGCAAACAAATGAGAATCTTGCAGATCCTTTAACTGAGGGTCTAGCAAGAGACTTGGTGTTGAGAACATCAAGGGGGATAGGACTTAAGCCCATATCTACAATTACTACCAAAGAAGCCTTAACTTAATTCGTGGTATGACATCACATTCTAAGTTCAATGAGTGACAACTTTGCATAGTGATTGGAAGCACTAACATATTTTATCCCAAGATAAGAGTGCTTGTGTACTGTAATGTTATAAGAGGGTGAGTTTTATACTCTTAATAGATCTTGATTGAATGACTTGTGTTATAGGAGCATATTTCTAAGGTCTACCTAAGTGAGTGTGAAGTGTGGTCGCTTCAAAGAGTAACAGGGCTTGGCTTGATGCACTCATGATGGATATAGACACATGGCTAGATAATAGTGTCAATTTTAAGTGTGTAGTGAGATTTTTGTGTGAAATGTATCCAATTAATCAAAGAGGATGTATAGTTCAAAGACTTATCTACTATTTATATTCAGATTAATTATATTTCCCTGAATGGAAGTTCAAATCGCAAGATACTTCTCTTATGCATAGATCTCCTTGTGTTCTCGGTTGTGATTGTGTATTTGCTGGAATGGCGGGGGTTTGTTCTACATCTTGGAAAAGGCGAGGGATTGTTGGAATTTTCCAAGAATAAAATAAAAATGGCAGGCTTTTATAGTGCTTATCCGAAAAGGTGGATAAGCATGGTGCATCTTCAAGTTTACCCACCTTATCCAATCCTTTCGGTGAAAAGGTGGATAAGAATGGTACCTCTTTAAGATTTACGCGCCCTATCCTATCCATTTTTGGTGCCTTTTCAGGCAGGATCCCTCTTCTATATAAGGAGGAATGAAATCACAATCACAAGCAACAAAAATCAATGTGAGTGACTGCAACACCCTCATCGATTAATTTTTAAGAAAACCTTGAAACACACACTTGTTTTACCAAGTAGATTATCCCTAAGATTGTTTGTGGTGCAACAAATAAGCCTTAAGGAAAGCATTCCACACGCTTTATTTGGTTTATCCTGTACCACGTTCAACCCAATTTTTCTAACAAAATTGGTGTATGCATGATAGAAAAACCTTACTTTGCTACTTCTAAGTACTAAGGAATCCATGGAAGGGGCAAGACATCAAGGACTTAGAAATGACTAGAAAAATCAAGATTTGGATTGAATAAGCAAGCTTTCGGATGCGCTTCTTCCTAATATCCTTTTATTGCTGCCAACTTAGGTTGATGTCGCCACAAGCATGCTATCTCAGAGATGGTTCGATTTATGGATGGACTTGCGTATCCTTGATTTTAGAGGGGTATTCTGGATGAACTCGCAGAAAGATATGAGACACTATGCTCGGAAGAAGATTTCCTTCATAGATTTTGTCGACAGGGTCTCACATCTGGATTGTGCATCAAATACAAGTTGTAAATTTTCCAATCTTGGGAACATTGATTCTGATTCTAGATATGCCAACACATAGATCACTGATTTATCTCCATGTTACATCAAGGAAATGGTTTTGTAGGGTCGTGTTGTTGATATGGTTGTACCCGATTCTATGGAATTTTCTTGCAAGCTCTTTACATCTGAAAGCCAGTCTGTTTAGAATTGTATCTGACGCATGTTAAGTATGCTCGAAATGTGGAGCAATTTTGGCTTTACAATCTAAAGACCCTCGGTCTTAATGCTATTTCTTGTTCGGACAATCACTTTGTCAAAGGTCTTTTAGCTGGTTGTCATATTCTTGAGGAATTGTTTCTCCATTCATCTTGCTTCCATATCATAGAAATTCACAGCTAAACCTTAATTAAATTAAGTGTATTTAGTACTGCAGTGGCACTTTCCAAACTCATCATTTCGGAAGCTTTGAATCTCAAATGGCTGCATCTTGAATATTCGGCATACCGATCTTGTAAGGTCAGACATGCACCAGTTTTAACCCATAACACATTTCTCCTTTTCATCACCATCCTTTGCACTCTTCAGAGGCACTCTAAGATGAGTACTTTGCGTTTCGACTACTGCAATGTAATCTACCTGTTGTGCTCTCTTTCTTTTTTGGTGTTACTTTTGTGAGCTATGATTCTTTATGCTGTTGTTTGCAACTACTCCATATCTCTCTAGGGAACTTGGTTATGGAAGTCTGCCTCGTTGTCACTTTCACAATTTGATCTCTTTGAAGTGGAAGATTCATCATGATCAAAATTTAGGTCTTATGCTTGACCTGATGGATCACTGCCCTAATTAATGATTGAACATATGCAATAATTGGGACATGAGACCTCATGGAATAGTATTTCTAGATGCCCCAGTTCTGAAATATCTCGATCTTCTTGGTGCAAACGTGTGTTATAAGCGCAGTCATACATGACAATCATTAACCGAAGCATGCAGCATATGTTCATCACCATCACTTGAAGTCTTCTTAGGCGTCTCTAAGATGAATACTTCGCTTTTGGAACACCATGGTGTATGTCTTGTTATTTGCTACTATTTTTTATGAATTGTGAATAATTATGCTCTTGTTCATGTCTGCTCATGCCTTCATTCTTCATTTCAGGCAATCCAGTGAACTCATTGATGTCCAAAGGGATTCTACTATGAAGTGTGAGGTCATGTGGAAAGTTTTAATGCCTCACAAGACATTAAGTGGCCGCAGAGACTAACATTGACATTTCTCAATGGAGATCCTTATAATGTTATTTCGGAGTCCGTGTTTATTGTGTCTTTAATCTGTGAACTTGCTGCTGATATTGGTCCTTCTAAATATTTTGCTCTGTAAGATATCTACTGAGACAAATACTTGATTGTATGAGATGGACATGTACACATTGAATTTCCATCTTTCCTATGGTGTTGTCTTTTATCAAAGGTGTTGCTTGCCTAATTTATAATGTATTTTATGGTATCTCAATAGAATTCTGCAGTGATTAGTTATCATCTATCATTTTGGAAGAATTTTTTTTCAAACAAAATGTCTCTTTAGCAACTTTGTTAACTAGTGAACTTGTTGACATGGGTCGATAGCATATTTAAGTCGCAAATGATTCAATTCTAGTTATTATAGCATAGGTCATAATTGGTCTATTCATGGTTGGGTTAAAATTAGGTTGGGTCTACATATTTCAAGCTCCGAATCACATACTTAGCCAAGTCATTCGGATTTATTAATCAGACATAGTTCAACAGATTCCCAGGTATACATGGACATCATGGACTTTCCTGGCGGATTAAGGTCAATAACCATATCCTTCCCTAAAGTGATTCCAGGTGACCAATGACCACCATGCTTGGCCAGATTGCTGGTAGCAACACACTTAAATGGTGGCTAGTAAATGCTTGATGCAATCGCCCCCTGAAGAATATCAATCCAATATCACATACTCACATACTAGATAGTATGCTATCGTGGCAGGTAGCTCGTACCATGTTTATTCCTTGTATACATGAGATGACAGCGATAACCAAGAAATATTGCAGAGAATGTAATTTTGTAAGTCTAATTCCTTACCTTTGCAAATACTACCAAACTCCTGAAGCAGAGTCCTCGTGAACCAGCAGACTTGTAGGATCAACTTGAACCTTTTAGACTAAAGGCATTGCTCCGGCAAGAAATGTTGTGGTCATTTAACCCCCAATAGCTGTTGGTTCTGGTTGTATAAATACAACCAGCAATAGATAGAGAACGGAATCATGATTGCTAAGTAAAGGCCAACACCAGACAGTCTTGAATTAGACTTACAATTCCAACATAAATTGTCATAAAAATGCATAACCAAGCACCAATCCATTCATTAATCATCAGTGAACAAGAAAGAACTCCAGTACTTGGATATATTCGATTGGCGTTGTGATGCAGATGATGCAATGTGACTGATAATCAACGTCACATTCCAGCATACTGCGTGACTTCCTTATAATGACTCTCTGTCTACCCCAAACAAATAGGAACAAAAAAAATGGAATATCAGGAACCAGGAGAAATTCAACATTATATTAAACTTACACAGCACTCCAGTTTGGAAAAGATCGGAAACATGCAGACAAACATTCAGGAAAATTCATCCTTGGAGTGTATTGGAGCATAGTCTTTCACAAACCTCGTCTCGTTCTTCCTTCCCCATGAGCAGTGTTGACCGGTAACGGTCACAAACTTAATGGCCATAATCATGGGTTGATTTGGCTGTTACAATAGAAGTTTGATTATGCATTAATCAGCCTTGATGACACATTGATTTGCAAGATTACATTCTGTGACTATGTGCCACTATAAAAGGGTGGGTGATTTATGGGTTGAATCATCCAAGCAGTAACACATCAGAAAATCAGCAAGCTCCTCTGTTCTAAAACTCTCTGCTCCTTCCCTCACTCAAACCTAGCCATCATTAGTGGGTTCGGGTTTTGGGCGTAAAATCCTCGGTGACTCTAGTAGCACCTATTCGTGCGCAGACATCTTGCAGGCATAAAGGTCTGGGTATTTCCGCATCCAGGTAATCCTAAACTTACCTACAGTGGTATCAGAGCCTGCCTGTTTTTGATTCTAGCCCCCAACATTATGCATATGTATGAACTATGTGAAATCAGAATGTCAAATTTGCAATATTGTATGTTGCTTATCTCTTTGAATGACATGTCTTATATTATCATGCTGGACATTTCTGTGCAAAATTAGTAAAACAGAAGGCTAGAATTTTAAGTTTTCATGTCAAGATGAATTTCTACGCATAAATGCAATTCCATGAGCATCTATAAAATCATGTTATTATTCTAATATTGATTTTATATACATAATTTTTTGATGAACCGTATAAACAAAACCCCTTTGATGAAATGCTCACTAAGGAAACCAAGACTTGGATTTGAAAAGTACCCTCCCCAAACACCCTCTACTGCCTCCTTACTCTCTGACCCAAACGAATTTATAAAAAAAAAAAAAACAACAAAAGGGAAAGTAGAATGAAATTACCTATAAACACATCAGTGCCGCCGGGAGGGGCGGCGTGTGTAAGTCACGCGCCACCGATGAAAACTCTTTCGGATGTTTTCTTCCTCTCATCGATGTTGGACCCTGCTGATCTACCATTATCTGGCATGAAACCAAGCCAAAAACACCTGACAGGCCGCGCATGACTGCCACGCGCCGTGATAGGGGTGGCATGTTGCGCGAGTGGGCGGCTTCAGTTGAATGCTTGGCGGCCGATCTACTTGCTGGCATGGTTTTTTGGTTGGTTTGTGATTCCATGGACTCAGTTTAGGCGGCGGCAATGTTGCGGTTAATCCTCATATGGGTTGCGGTGTCGGGTGGTGGCACCGGCCGATTAGGTCCTCTGCCAAGGTAACTGGTGTCAACACCGGTATAGGGCTGAGGTGGTCGAGCATGGCTGCTTGGAGACACGGCAAAGTCGAGGTAGATGGGTGTTAGTCTCAGCTGAGAGCCGAGATTTAGAGAGAGATATAGAGCCATTGACGGTCAGAAAGAGAGAATCATGGAGGCAATTGACGCCCTTCAAAACCGAAACCATTGCTCTCAGTGAGGGAGAGAGGAGCATAGAAGGCTCCAGAGAAGGGGAGCTGAAGAAGAATTTCATAAATAAAGGGGGGCCGTCTCAGACTATATTTAGGGTCTCGGGCCTCTTGGCAATATTTACTTAAATTTTTTTTTAAAAAAGAGGGGGGTTTCAAGGCTGAAATTTTTGACACGAATTATAATTCGATTTTTTTGCCATGTTTTTGGTCTATAAACATAGTTTTTTATTATTTATAATAGTACAAGTTCTAAATGAAAATAATGAATGATCTTGTAATTATAACATTCATGTGTTTAATGTTTAAGTGTTTATTACCGTATGCTCATTATATATATTAATTCGTTTTATATAATTTACTATTATGTTAAATAGTTAATGAAAATATGAATTTGTTTCATATAATTGTTGCATTTTCAATATGTGAATATGTAAACTAGTCTTACATTGTTTTTAATAAATATCTATGTGATATTTAAATAAATGTTAATTTGTTTAACATTTTAATTGTGGTCCATATGAATATTTTCATGGAAATATTACTGTAATTAAGTTATTTAAATTTTCTAGTTCATGAT
Source organism: Carnegiea gigantea (assembly GCA_029747015.1). Lineage (NCBI taxonomy): Eukaryota > Viridiplantae > Streptophyta > Magnoliopsida > Caryophyllales > Cactaceae > Carnegiea > Carnegiea gigantea. The sequence continues at coordinate 367,969 of JAKOGI010000375.1, forward strand.
TATATGAGATGATTATGAACTTAGCGAAATTTTCGCTCATATGACATAAACGATGAAACTTTAATAATTTAATTACTTGAGAAAACATGTGCCTTACGTCCACCTTTTAATATGAACTTGTAGATATGGCAGCTAACAGCGCAATGATTAATGAGCTTTCCACAAGTCAGAAGTTAGATGGGTCTAACTATGACATGTGGAAACGGAAGATTCAGTATCTTCTAAATGAAAGGGACATGTTGGAACACTTGACGGTATCTAAGTTTCCGTCATCTGATACGGCTAAAGATGGTAAGCCCATTGATACTTCTTCTGTACAGTATCAAGACAGCTTACAGGCCTACCAAGTCTTGTCCAATAAAGATCAAAGGGTATGATTTACTATGTTGTATTTTATGGACGACGATCTTATTGGAGAATTTGAGCTGTGTTCCACGGCTAAGGACATGTGGGACCAATTCAAAATCCGTTTCGGTCAAACATCTGAGACAAGGCCTCGTACCTTGCAGCTCAAATGGATACAGTACCAAATGATTCCAGTCATACCATGACTGAGTGTTTACGAATTATGAGTGGCATAATTCGTGATCTCAAGGCTGCTGGTAAGGAAATGTCTGAGAAGGAGCAAGTCTTGAATGCGATTCAGACTCTCCTTGTGGAATCTCAACATTGGAATCATGTCAAGACTGTCTTGGCACATTCTAAACATATTAAGACCTTTGCTGAGGTCCAAAGCCACATCGAAATGGAAGAAGAACGCCTGAAAATGTTGGACACTTCTCATGCGGCTTTTGTATTGCCAAGGGAAATAGGGCCAAAGGCAACAAGAATAACCGGGGCCGATAGGCCAAGAAGGGTTATCGCCCCCCTCAGAATGGTAGGCCGAAGGTTGGGATTGCCAAGAAATAGAAGGCCAAAGACAATGGAGGGATCAATGTAGCACGTGTGAAGTGTTGTAATTATGGAAAAAAAGCTCACTACACTCGGGATTGTCCTGAACTGAAGAAGGTACTTTTTTCCACTTGTTCTCCTGAGTTATATGTATGCTCCTATGCATTAGTTGCTAATTCTCTTCCTAATTGGATTGTAGATACGGGAGGAAGCAAACACATAGTTCGGGATAGAGTTGGGTTTGTGAATTTTCACCGGCACCCGGTGGGTTCACAAACTGTCGTGCTAGGTAACGATAGTGAAGAAGACATTCTAGGCGTTGGAACGTACCAGCTCATCTTGCAAGGAGGAAATAAGTTGCTTCTTTTTGATGCCCTCTACGCACTTGGGCTGCGAGTTTGTCTTTTGTCTTTAGTTTCGTTAATGAAATCAGGTTTTGGTTTTAGTTTTTGTCAAGATGGTTTGAACATTATATATGGTAGCAATGTGTTTGGCCACACAACTTTAAAGAACGATTTCCGTGTATTAGATTTGGGTAATTGTTACAATAATTCTCCTTATGTTTTTGTCTCAAGTTTTGATTCTGATTCTGAATCTATTAAATGGCATGCTAGGCTTGGTCATGTTAGCTAATATAGGATGAGTAGGCTAGCTAAAGAAGGTTTTTTAGACCCACTCACTAAGGTTAAATTGCCTAGATGTGAGTCATGTCTAGCTGACAAGGAGATCACGAAGGCTTTTGGTAAGGCTTCAAGGGTGTCAAACCCTTTAGAGCTTATCCACTCTAATATTTGTGGACCTGTGACTGTGAAAGCACGTTATGGGACTTTCTATTTTCTCACCTTCATAGATGATTATTCAAGATATGGGTATGTGCACCTATTATCACATCGCTATGAAACACTTGATGTGTTCAAATGTTTTGCAGCTGAGGTTGAGGCCTAATTAGATCGTAGAGTTAAGACTCTTCGAACTGATCGTGGTCATGAATACCTCTCACATATGTTCAAAGAATTTTGTGAAGAAAATGATATACGAAGACACCTCACAATTCCTGGCACTCCATAACAAAACGGTATGACAGAGCGTAGGAATCGAACATTGCTTGACATGGTCAGGTCAATTATGGCACATGCCAACCTCCCAATTAGTTTTTGGGAGGATGCGCTGCTTACGGCGGCTTACATCCTTAACCGTGTGCCTAGTAAGAGTATATTCGCTACCCCATATGAGTTATGGCGTGGAAGAAAGCCCACGTTGGAACATTTATGCCCATGGGGTTCGGCTGGTTATGTAAATAACTCAAGTCACAAACATGGGAAACTTGGTCCAAGAGCCACTAAAATGGTGTTCATTTGATATCCCGAACATTCTAATGGATATGTTATGTATAGTGAACACCCTAATGGTGGTATCACAGAAGTGAATTCACGTAATGTTGAGTACCTTGAGGATGAGTTCCTGAGCATTGGTGAAATCAAACAAGACACGACGTTGTATGAGTTACCGCTAAATGATCGACTATCCTTTGATGAGGGAGAGGATTTAAACACTCATCGTGTCACCGAGAATAGTACTCTTCCGTTGTTTGGAAGAAATGATGAGTTGTTCGTTGCCCAAGAGAATCAACCTGAGAATGAAGTTTGTCCTCCTTCTCTAGTACATGAACACGAGGTTAGTCCACTTGTTCAACATAATGACACAATGATTCTCTCTCAACTGAGGATTCTATACCTCTTAGGGATAGGGGGAGGAATACCTCAGATGGTTAAACCAGCACAGGTCATGTGCTTCGGAGAAGTGAGCGTGGAAGAATACCTCGACGATATTTTCAAATCAAAGAGGAGATATTCCTGTGTACTCCTTTAGAAATAGAAGAGCCTACCTTTTTTCCAGAGGCTATCGATTCATTAAACCATAAAGAGTGGATGGAAGCCATGAGGCATGAAATGGACTCTATGGCGAGAAATAAGGTTTGGAAACTTGTTGATCTTCCTTTCGGACGTAAATCAATTGGAAACAAGTGGATTTTCAAGATAAAATGTTGGACAGATGGATCAATCGATAAGTTTAAGGCCCGTTTAGTGGGGAAGGGGTTTACCCAAATAGAAGGGGTAAACTATAAAGAGACTTTTTCTCTTGTGGTGAGAATTGCCTCTATTCGCCTTCTTCTAGCCTTAGTTGCCCATTTGGATTTAGAATTGTTCCAAATGAACGTAAAGACTGCGTTCTTTAATGAGAACCTTGAAGAAGAGATTTACATGGATCAGCCTATTGGTTTCGTATTGAAAGGTCAAGAGGATAAAGTTTGTCGACTTAAAAGATCCATTCATAATCTCAAGCAGTCTTCTAGAGCATTGTACTTCAGATTCCATGAAGCCATTATTTCTTTTGGCTTAAACATGGTTTCTGAAGATCACTGCATGTATGTCAAGAAAATTACAAAGGGGATTATATTTTTTACTTTGTATGTTGATGACATACTGCTGGATGGAAACAACATGGAGATGGTGCAAACCACTAAGCAGTGGTTGTCCTCCGTCTTTGAATTGGAGGACATGGGTGAGGCCAACTATGTCTTAGGTATAGAGATAACTCGAAACCGTCCTAAAATGCTTCTTGCTTTAAGCCAAGAGACATACATTAACAAAATCTTAGAACATTTTCAAATGCATTACTCTAAACCCGTGGAGTCTCGATCAGTGTCCTAAGACAGATAAAGAGAAGGAGAGGATGAACAATGTTCCTTATGCTAGTGCAATAGGAAGTCTAATGTATGCCATATTATGCACACGGCCAGACATTTGCTTTACAGTTGGTTTGGCAAGTCGTTACCAAAGCAACCCAGGGCCTGCACACTGGCAAGCCATCAAAAGGATCTTTCATTACCTGCATGGTATAAGTGACTTGGTCCTTTGCTACCAAGGTGGAGATCTTAAGCTGGGAGGATATATAGATGCTGATTGGGGTGGTGATCTGGACGAATCTAGGTCTACCTCAGGATATGTGTTCACCCTAGGCAGGAGAGCAATATCTTAGTGCAGTAAGAAACAAGACTGCGTAGCACTTTCAACTATGGAAGCAGAGTATGTTGCTTGCTGTCTTACTACTCAAGAGGCAATATGGCTAAGGAGTTTTCTACAGAATCTTGATCTCACTCCTGGGGTTAATGATCCTGTAGAAATGTTATGTGACAATACTGCTGCTATTCAATTTGCAAGAGATTTAAAGTTCCACAGGAAGACTAAGCATATTAAGAAGCGTTATCATTTCGTACGAAACGCCATAAAAGATAAAGAAATTGCCATTAAGTATGTATTTACAATTAGGATGATAGCAGATCCTTTAACTAAGCCTATTCTGAGAGACGCTTTTAAAGCTCATGTGATGAGCTTAGGTCTATGTAGGACTTAGTTTTTGGATGTGCCTAAATGTATGATGGACATGTTATTACTTGTACTAAACATTTATGAAATAAAGAATGATGTTTCTTTTTCAAATGTTCATAAATATGCAAGTATGTTATAAGGCACATTGTTATGTCACTAGGATTCTGATTGGCCTAGTCACACAGGCAACCACCTTGACGCTTGAGTAGCGGACAGGATGAGACTAAATCATATTAGCACTAGGTGTGCAATATTAATTATTCATATTGAGAGTGTATGAATGGAAAATATAGTCGCCTTAGTAAGTCTAAGATGAGACTTAGGGGGAGTCGAATATGAAATAAGTTTTCATATCGAAACCTTATAGCCGAATCTTGAGTACTGAGATTAACATTGGGTATGTTGGTCTAGTAGCTCAGGTTGGTCTTTTAGGTAAAAGCCAAGCCTGTGATTCGCATGGCATAGAAGAGTGACATGCCCAGTTTAGGGGGAGCTGTGTCATGGCATACTATCATACTGTGTGTGCTGAAAGTCGACCAATCTGATGAGTGATAGGTGAGTTTCCTTTCCTTATCACTGTGTAACCCTCGTTAGCAATACTCCTTGACTTATAGTTATAATATGAAGTCGAAATTTGATGTTGCTACCTTAATGTGTTATCCAATGGTCAAGATGTATACCGTCCAGTGGAGCACATTAGGAAAGCAGTCATGCTAAGATGAATTATTTTAATTGTCTTAGGAAGAATCATTTCTTCATCGCCTTATCAAGCCCGAGCGGTTATATTTAGTAGATAATCAATTGATATATCAGGCATAAAAGGACAATGTATGCCATTGGTGATGTATTTGAATGATTCGGGGTATTGGTGTTTCGTGAGAGTGCTATGTCAGTTAGATGGTTACTTGATATAGCACTAATGTTTTATTTTCGGTCGCATGCTCCATTTCCAGTATGAAGCATGAGGAATTCGGTTGGCAGAGAGATATATGGATTCTTGGTCTTTGTGACCGAGGGGGAGCTATTGACCGGTAACAGTCACAAACTCAATGCCCATTAATCATGGGTTGATTATGCATTAATCAGCCTTAATGACACACTAATTTACAAGATTACATTTTGTGGCTATGTGCCACTACAAAAGGGTGGGTGATTTATGGGTTGAATTATCCAAGCAGTAACACATCAGAAAATCAGCAAGTTTTTCTGTTCTAAAACTCTCTGCTCCTTCCCTCACTCAAACCCAGCCATCATCAGTGGGTTCGGGTCTTGGGCGTGAAATCCTCAGTGACTCTAGTAGCACCTGTTCGTGGACAGACATCCAGCAGGCGTAAAGGTTTGGGTATTTCCGCATTCGGGTAATCTAAACCTACTTACAAGTAGGAATTCGGGTCTATGACCAACCGTTTTAGTGAAGGAGCATGTGTTTAAAAGTAAGCCAAAACTTGTCGAATCTCTCCAAATCCTGCAAAGTCAATCTCTTCAAGATGTTCATATATATATGTCCATCGTGCTTGAGATTTACTATTAACCTTTTAGTTACATATGCTTTTAGACTTGTCATACCTAGTGTCCTAAGTTGGGGAAATGCTTTAAGAGCATGAATAATCTTTGATAAGTCCAAATCAAAACAATCACACCAAGCGATGAGGTTCAATTTGTAACATGAACAAAAGTAACCATGCCTGCAGGGACACCATCAGCCCAGTTCAGGTTCTTCTCGATATATAGTGCCAAATGTCTCAGCTTGGGCATATCTTGTGGCAGGCGCATAAATACATACTGAGATGATCCTTCATATGAACCAAAAACTAATTCCACGATGTTAGAAACTCCAACTCTGACTGATATCTCGAGTTCAGATGGTGAACAACACAAACATTGGAAGCTTACAAGCTTCATATTTGACATTGTGATCTTTTTTAGGCCAAAAGAGAAGACCATTGTGAATATCTCCAGGACATACAATGGTATAAGGTCTACAGTTCTGGGAAAAATACACTGTGTAAAGAATAATACTCTGAGTTTCTGTGAGCATGAAAACATGCTTGAAAGGTCATAATCCCTGAGATCAACATGAGACAACCTGAGTGTTTCCAAGCACCCGAAGATGTGGTTATTGGTCAAACTTGGTCCAGGGCTGCAAGCTTCCAAGTGGAGGCACTTGGGACCCAGTGCAGAACCATCAGGAGGTAGTAAGGATGGCAAGCCGGGATTGTATGGATGCATGAGTTCAGGATCATAAGGCTTTTTACGATATCTGTTGACACAGTGAAGCGTAAGCACAAGTTTCTCAATGCCTTTTGCATGGGCAAATCTCACCCACTTATCAATGTCATCTTGGTAGTCACTTCCTAAGGGAAAAACAGATAGTAAACTCTTTTGCTCCCCATGCAGAGGAGCCCTCAATGGAACCCATGAACTGAATTCACCGATTTCACGAATCGAACCCTGAATTGGTCACTTGGACACGGGTGTTCATCATAGGTTCCCCGGAAGTGGGAATTTTGTGGGGTTTGAAACATATTAATCCAATAAAAAAAAAAAAAACCAGTGTCGAACGAGATGAAATTGCAGCATGGATCCACCTAGATGATAATACCCTCGTTCTGACAGTGTCCCTCAATATTAGTTTAGAGATTATATATCCAAGAATTTCATCGGGCAACCAACTTATACAATCAAAAGCAGGGTTTGCTCGACTATGTGATGATTTGCACGACTCCAACATGATCAACAAAGGACAAACAATGAAAGCTAACGGACTGAACTGAAGATTATGATGATATTATAAACTAGGGTTTACCAAGACTTGTGAGAAGCAATTTCGGCAAAAATCTAAGCACCTACAATTAGGGGTGCGCAAAACCGATTAACCGAAAAACGATTAATCGGTTTTTCGGTTCAAAAAAGTTCCGAACCGTAACCGAACCAAAAATTTCGGTTAACCGTTTTTCATTTAACTGAAATTTCGGTTTGTCCAAAACCCGAACCATAACCAAACCGAAAATTCTGGTTAACCGGTTTTTCAGTTCGGTTAACCGATTTTTTGATTCGGTTACCGGTTAACCGTTTACAAATAATAAAAAACTTATACTTTCTTACCTAAATTTGTCATTCTTTTATGTTTAAATTCTTTTCATAAAAATTAAACCTTTGTTACCATTTATAAATAATAAAAAGTGCACTTTCTTACCGAAATTTTTTATTTTTTATGTATAATTTTTTTAAAAAATAAAATTATTTTCAGTTCGGTTGACCGAATTTTCAAATAATCCGAACCATAACCGAGCTGAAAACTAAAAAAAAATTTTGATTCGGTTAACCGAACCGGCTTGTTTGAAAAATTTATTCGATTAACCGGTTTTTTGGTTCAGTTTTCGATTTCGGATTTTTTTACACACCCCTACCTGCAATGCAAGGCTCGTGAGCCAAAAATTTGGCTCATGGTCCAAAAAATACCATGCATTGGTGATCCGTTTCGCTCGCTCTACGGTCCAGCTCATGGTCGTGATCTGCCCTCCACACATTTTCTCTTTTTTTTGTTTGTCAACTAAGTCCTTAAAAGCCTAAAACCCAATAATAGGTCCAAAAAATACCATGCATCAATGATCCGCTTCGCTCACCCTACGGTCTAGCTCACAGCCGTGATCCGCCCCCCACACATTTTCTCTTTTGTTTGTTTACCAACTAAGGCCCTGTTCTTTTTAGTCGGAAATGATGGGTGTGGGATGGGTGAGTATGGGAAATGGGGGAAAGGAGTTGGTGAGAGTTGGTAAGAGTGGTAATTTTTTTTTTTTAAGTGTGAGAAAGGGGGGAAAGGAGTGGGTGAGAGTGGGCAGGAGTTGAAAGGAGTTAAATGAAGTTAGGGAGTTGAATGAAGGAGTGTGGGAAAGGGGGGAAGGAGTGGGTGAGAGTGGAATGCAGTGGTTTTTTTGTTTAAGTGTGGGAAAGAATGGGAAGGGGGGAAAGGAGTGGGTGGGTGTGTGAAAGAGTGGATTATGTTCATTAAACCACGAAAAGAACAGTGCCTAAGTCCTTAAAAGTCTAAGACCCAATAATATGTTAGTAGTGAGGTCTATAAAATATTATTTTATTTGGTGATCTAAGTTAATGATCCATGGGATGTAGAGAAGAGAAAAAAAGTTAGCTTGTGGGATAATGTGAAGGATGTGGACTCCCACTTATGATCCAAAATTCTGGATCACCATTGCATTATGTATGGTGGCAATGTGTTTGGCCACGCAACTTTGAAGAATGATTTCCTTGTATTAGATTTGGATAATTGTTATAATAATTCTCCCTCTGTTTTTGTCTCAAGTTTTGATTCTGATTCTAAACCTATTAAATGGCATGCTAGGCTTGGTCATATTGGCTAATATAGGATGAGTATGCTAACTAAAGAAGGTTTTTTAGACCCACGCACTAAGGTTAAGTTGCCTAGATGTGAGTAGTGTCTAGCTGGCAAGGCAATCGCCAAGCCTTTTGCTAAGGCTTCAAGGGCGTCAAACCCTTTGGAGCTTATCCACTCGGATATTTATGGACCCATGAATATGAAAGCACGTTATAGGACTTTCTATTTTCTCATATTCATAGATGATTATTCAAGATATGGGTATGTGTACCTATTATCACATCGCTATGAAGCACTTGATATGTTCAAATGTTTTGTAGCTGAGGTTGAGACCTAATTAGATCGTAGAGTTAAGACTCTTCGAAATGATCGTGGTCATGAATACCTCTCACATATGTTCAAAGAATTTTGTGAGGAAAAGGGTATACGAAGACACCTCACAATTCCTGGCACTCCACAACAAAACGGTGTGGCAGAACATAGGAATCGAACATTGCTTGATATGGTCAGGTTAATGATGGCACACGCCAACTTTCCAATTAGTTTTTGGGGGATGCACTGCTTACGGCGGCTTACATCCTTAACCGCGTGCCTAGTAAGAGTATATCCACTACCCCATATGAGTTATGGCATGGTAGAAAGCCCACCTTTATGTCCATGGGGTTCGGCTGGCTATGTACATAACCCAACTCACAAACATGGGAAACTTGGTCCAACGGCCACTAAAATGGTGTTCATTCGATATCCCGAACATTCTAAGGGATATGTTATGTATGGTGAACGCCCTAATGGTGGCATCACAGAAGTGGATTCATGTAATGTTGAGTTCCTTGAGGATGAGTTCCCGAGCATTGGTAAAATCAAACAAAACACGACGTTGTATGAGTTATCCCCAAATGATCGACTGTCCCTCGGTGAGGGGGAGGATTTAAACACTCACCGTGTCACCGAGGATAGTACTCTTCCATTGTTTGGAAGAAATGATGAGTTGTTGGTTTTCCAAGAGAATCAACCTGAGAATGAGGTTCGTCCTCTTTCTCTAGTACATGAATACGAGGTTAGTCCATTTGTTCAACATAATGACAATGATTCTCTCCCAACTGAGGATTCTATACCTCTTAAGGATAGGGGGAGAAATACCTCAGATGGTCAAACCAGCACAGGTCCTGTGCTTCGGAGGAGTAAGCGTGGAAGAATACCTTGACGATATTTTCAAATCGAAGAGGAGATATTCTTGTGCACTCCTTTAGAAATAGAAGAGCCTACCTCTTTTCAAGAGGCTATCAATTCACCAAATCATAAAGAGTAGATGGAAACTATGAGGGATGAAATGGACTCTGTGACATGAAACAAGGTTTGGAAACTTGTTGATCTTCCTCCCTGATGTAAATCAATTGGAAATAAGTGAATTTTCCAGATAAAATGTTGGGCAGATGGATCAATCGACAAGTTTAAGGCCCGTTTAGTGGCGAAGGGGTTTACCCAAATAGAAGGGGTAGACTATGAGGAGACTTTTTCTCTTGTGGTGAGAATTGCCTCTATTCGCCTTCTTCTAGCCTTGGTTGCCCATTTGGATTTAGAATTATTCCAAATGGACGTAAAGACTGCTTTCTTTAGTGGAATCCTTGAAGAAAAGATTTACATGGATCAGCCTATTGGTTTCGTATTGAAAGGTCAAGAGAACAGAGTTTGTTATCTTAAAAGATCCATTTATAGTCTCAAGCAGTCTTCTAGAGCATGGTACTTCTGATTCCATGAAGCCATTATTTCTTTTGGCTTAAACATGGTTTCTGAAGATCACTGCGTGTATGTCAAAAAAATTACAAAGGGGATTATGTTTCTTACTTTGTATGTTGATGACATACTACTGGCTGGAAACAACATGGAGATGATCTAAACCACTACGCAGTGATTGTCCTCTGTCTTCGAGATGAAGGATATGGGTGACCCCAGCTATGTCCTAGGCATAGAGATAACTCGAAACCATCCTAAAAGGCTTCTTGGTTTAAGCCAAGAGGCATACATTAACAGAATCTTAGAACATTTTCAAATGCATTACTCTAAACCCGTGGACACTCCAGTTGAAAAGGGTTTAACCTTAAGTCTCGACCAGTGTCCTAAGACAGACAAAGAGAAGGAGATGATGAACAATGTTCTTTATGCTAGTGCAATAGGAAGTCTAATGCATGCCATATTGTGTACACGGCCAGACATTTGTTTTGCGGTTGGTTTGGTAAGTCGTTACCAAAGCAACCCGGGCCTACACACTGGCAAGCCGTCAAAAGGATCTTTCGTTACCTGCGTGGTATGAATGACTTGATCCTTTGCTACCAAGGTGGAGATCTTAAGTTGAGAGGATATATAGATGCTGATTGGGGTGGTGATCTGGACGAATCTAGGTCTACCTCAGTATATGTATTCACCCTAGGCAGGGGAGCAATATCTTGGTGCAGTAAGAAACAAGACTGCATAGCACTTTTAACTATGGAAGCAGAGTATGTTGCTTGCTGTCTTACTACTCAAGAGGCAATATGGCTAAGAAGTTTTGCACAGGATCTTGATCTTGCTCCTGGGGTTAACGATCCTATAGAAATGTTATGTGACAATACTGCTGCTATCCAATTTGCAAGAAATCCAAAGTTCCACAAGAAGACTAAGCATATTAAGAGGCGTTATGATTTCGTACAAAATGCCATAAAAGATAAAGAAATTGCCATTAAGTATGTATCTACAAGTAGGATAATAGCAGATCCTTTAACTAAGCCTATTCTGAGAGACGCTTTTAATGCTCATGTTATGAGCTTAGGTCGATGTAGGATTTAGTTTTTAGATGCATCTAAATGTATGATGGACATATTATTACTTGTATTAAACATTTATGAAAAAAAGAATGATGTTTCTTTTTCAAATGTTCATAAATATACAAGTATGTTATAAGACACATTGTTATGTCACCAGGATTCTGATTGGGCTAATCACACAGGCAATTGCCTTGACGCTTGAGTAGCAGACATCATGAGACTAAATCATATTGGCACTAGGTGTGCAATATTGATTATTCATATTGAGAGAGTATGAATGGAAAATATAGTCGCTTTAGTAAGTCAGAGATGAGACTCAGGGAGAGTCGAATATGAAATAAGTTTTCATGTCGAAACCTTATAGCCGAATCTTGAGTACTGAGATTAACATTGGGTATGTTGATCTAGTAGCTCATGTTGGTTTTTTACGTAAAAGCCAAGCTTGTGATTCGCATGGCATAGAAGAGTGACATGCCCAGTTTAGGGGGAGCTATGCCATGACACACTATCATACTGTGTATGCTGAAAGTCGACCTATCTGATGAGTGATAAGTGAGTTCCCTTTCCTTATCACTGTGTGACCCTCATTAGCGATACTCCTTGACTTATAGTTATAATATGAAGTCGAAGTTTGATGTTAATACCTTAATGTGTTATCCAAGGGTCACGATGTATATGGTCCAGCGGAGCACATTAGGAAAGCAGTCATGCTAAGATGAGTTATTTTAATTGTCTTAGGAAGAATCATTTCTTCATCACCATATCAAGCTCGAGCAGTTATATTTAGTATATAATCAATTGATGTATCAGGCATAAAGAGACTATGTATGCCATTTGTGATGTATTTGAAAGATTCGGGGTATTGGTGTTTCGTAAGAGTGTTATGTCAGTTAGATGGTTACTTGATATAGCACTAATATTTTATTTTTGGTCACATACTCCATTCCCAGTATGAAGCATGAGGAAGTCGGTTGGTAGAGAGATATATGGATTCTTGGTCTTTGTGATCGAGGGGGAGCTGTTGACCGCTAACGGTCACAAACTTAATGGCTATAATCATGGGTTGATTTGGCTGTTATAATAGAGGTTTAATTATGCATTAATCAGCCTTAATGACACATTGATTTGCAAGATTACATTCTGTGGCTATGTGCCACTATAAAAGGGTGGGTGATTAATGGGTTGAATCATCCAAGCAGTAACACATCAGAAAATCAGTAAGCTCCTCTGTTCTAAAACTCTTTACTCCTTCCCTCACTCAAACCTAGCCATTATCAGTAGGTTCGGGTTTTGGGCGTGAAATCCTCAGTGACTCTAGTAACACCTGTTCATGGGCAAACATCTGGCAGGCGTAAAGGTCTGGGTATTTCCGCATTCAGGTAATCCTAAACTTACCTACAAGTAGGAATTCGGGTCTATGACCAATCGCTTCAGTGAAGGAGCATGTGTTTGAAAGTAAGCCAAAACTTGTCGACTCTCTCCAAATCCTGCAAATTCAATCTCATCAAGATGTTCATATATATATATGTCCATCACGCTTGAGATTTACTATTGACCTTTTAGTCACATATGCTTTTAGACTAGTCATACCTAGTGTCCTAAGTTGGGGAAATGCTTTAAGAGCATGAACAATCTTTGATAAGTCCAAATCAAAACAATCACACCAAGCGATGAGGTTCAATTTGTAACATGAACAAAAGTAACCACACCTGCAGGGACACCATCAGCCCAGTTCAGGTTCTTCTCGATATATAGTGCCAAATGTCTCAGCTTGGGCATATCTTGTGGCAGGCGCATAAATACATACTGAGATGATCCTTCATATGAACCAAAAACTAATTCCACGATGTTAGAAACTCCAACTCTAACTGATATCTCGAGTTCAGATGGTGAACAACACAAACATTGGAAGCTCACAAGCTTCATATTTGACATTGTGATCTTTTTTAGGCCAAAAGAGAAGACTATTGTGAATATCTCCAGGACATACAATGGTATAAGGTCTACAGTTCTGGAAAAAATACACTGTGTAAAGAATAATACTCTGAGTTTCTGTGAGCATGAAAACATGCTTGAAAGGTCATAATCCCCGAGATCAACATGAGACAACCTGAGTGTTTCCAAGCACCCGAAGATGTGGTTATTGGTCAAACTTGGTCCAGGGCTGCAAGCTTCCAAGTGGAGGCACTTGGGACCCAGTGCAGAACCATCAGGAGGCAGTAAGCATGGCAAGCCGGGATTGTATGGATGCATGAGTTCAGGATCATAAGGCTTTTTACGACATCTGTTGACACAGTGAAGCGTAAGCACAAGTTTCTCAATGCCTTTTGCATGGGCAAATCTCACCCACTTATCAATGTCATCTTGGTAGTCACTTCCTAAGGGAAAAACAGATAGTAAACTCTTTTGCTCCCCATGCAGAGGAGCCCTTAATGGAACCCATGAACTGAATTCACCGATTTCACGAATTGAACGCTGAATTGGTCACTTGGACACGGGTGTTCATCATAGGTTTCCCGGAAGTGGGAATTTTGTGGGGTTTGAAACATATTAATCCAATAAAAAAAAACCAGTGTCGAACGAGATGAAATTGCAGTATGGATCCACCTAGATGATAATACCCTCGTTCTGACAGTGTCCCTTAATATTAGTTTAGAGATTATATACCCAAGAATTTCATCGGGCAACCAACTTATACAATCAAAAGCAGGGTTTGCTCGACTGTGTGATAATTTGCACGACTCCAACATGATCAACAAAGGACAAACAATGAAAGCTAACGGACTGAACTGAAGATTATGATGATATTATAAACTAGGGTTTACCAAGACTTGTGAGAAGCAATTTCGGCGGAAATCTAAGCACCTGCAAATCTACAATGCAAGGCTCGTGAGCCAAAAATTTGGCTCATGGTCCAAAAAATATCATGCATCGGTGATCCACTTCGCTCGCTCTACCTTCCAGCTCACGGCCGTGATCCGCCCTCCACACATTTTCTCTTTTTTTTGTTTGCCAACTAAGTCCTTAAAAATCTAAAACCCAATAATAGGTCCAAAAAATATCATGCATCAGTGATCCGCTTCGCTCGCCCCACAGTATAGCTCACGGTCGTAATCCGCCCCCTACATATTTTCTCTTTTTTTTGTTTGCCAACTAAGTCCTTAAAAGTCTAAGACCCAATAATATGTTAGTAGTGGGGTCTATAAAATATTATTTTATTTGGTGATCCAAGTTGATGATCCATTTGATGTAGAGAAGAAAAAAGAAGTTAACTTGTGGGATAATGTGAAGGATGTGGACCCCCACTTATGATCCAAAATTCTGGATCACCATTGCAGATGCTCTAACACCAAAATGAGAATTGAGGAGGCCTTTGTTGCTGCAGAAATAGGATTTCTGCAGCCGTCGTCCCTCTTTTGGAGTCAGCATCGATTCGGTTTGTGCATGAAGGGAAAGTTTATTTGGTTTTTCAATTTGGTTTGGGCAGTGGATTTTTCCCCGTATAAAAGAGATAAACTATTAGATACATCCCAAAATATTAAGTATATGCTCTCATATCTTATTTATATCTATTTTTTCGAATGTATTTCATATATTTTATTTTTTAATATTTATTTATTGTTATGTCTTTTAAGAGCATGTATTTTCAGATGTATAGTATAGGGTTTGGGAAGAGGGGGAGTTGTTGGCCCTATTTGGTGATCAGTTGTTAGTTATTGACTATATATTAGCTATTTTTATTAGCTATTAATTATTAGCTAATTATAATATTAGCTGATTACATTAAATATTTTTGAAAAAAGTGTTTGATAAAATTCGTTGCTTCTAATAAAGTTATTTGGTAAAATACCATTGATACCCATAACATAATTTCATTATTTTTTTAGTAGTACAATCATTTTTATTGCATAGTTATTTTTCTTTCAATATGACTTATACATTAGAAATTATGAATTATGTGATATATAAAATTGCATTTATACCTTCAACCAAATTTCGTATATTTATTATCATAGTATTTTTGTTACAGAAAACTTAATTTCTTTATCTGTATCCATCATGTAAGAGTAAATAACGCAATTATTTGTTAAATTAAAGAACATGCTAAAATTAAAGAACACATTAATATTAAAGTTGTTTCACAAAAAAATGAGTCACTCGATCACTATTTTCAATTTCCAAAGTAGGTGAATATACCTACCCCCTTATTTGGTTTCAATATTACAGTATGTATCTATAATCTAAAAAAATTTGTGGACCTTAAATGAGAGCGTCAATACCCTAAAAAAGGGGGGCAAAATTACTTATTTCAACCCAACCCACAAAATAGCTATTGAAGAAGAAGAATGAGGCGGAAAATTAAAAAAGGGCTCCTACAAAAATAAATTGGATTGAATGTAACTTTCTCAAAAACTACAGGCAAATATGGTAATTGTCAGAAATTTTGGAATTTAAGAATCTCAACTTCAGAAATAGTTTGGAGTAGGCTGTACCTTGGGGGTGATTTTTTTAGTGTACCACCACCAAGTTTGACTCGTCGGAGGGCTAATGTGGTTAGGGTGAGTAAAAAAACCGAAATTGGAAAACAGAAAAACCGGTTAACCAGTTTGATTCTTATAAAAAATTCGGTTTGGTTTACTGAATTGAAAGAATTTTGCGGTTTCGATTTCAGTTTCGGTTCGGCATTTGAGATTCAGATAACCGCAGGGTTAACCGAAACCAAAATTTACACTTTTATTAAAAAAACTAAATTTTATATTAATCAAGTGCAGAGTTTATAATTATTAAAGATAAGATTAAACATACAATAATGTGTAAATTAATATTTGATGTCTCAGATAGTTAAATTAATTATAAAAAAGGAGTGAAAATTGAAAATAAACAATTCAAATTAACGACTAACTAGTAACCGAACCAAAAATTCGGTTAACTGAGTTTTTCGGTTCGGTTATGATTCACATTTTAGCCAAACAGAAAAATTCGATTAACCAAAAAAGTTTTGGTTCAGTTTTCGGTTCACAATTTTTACGAATCGACTTTCCGGTTAACCAATTTCCAGTTAATCGAAACCGGTTTTGCTCACCCCTAAATGCGGTGTTGAAATATGGAAATGTTTGCAAATTTTAAAAAAATAGAAAAAAGCCTTAGTCAACAAGGTTTTGTACAGTTGTTCAATGTTGCCCCCACTACAACAAAAATGGCCTCTAGCAATGCTCACAGTGCAACGATTTGTAAATTGTTGTCTTAGATATTGTATTTATACAACAAACTATGTAAGTGTTACCTAAAGTTCTTCGTTATGACAGCGTTCACTCATAAGCGTTGCCATAGGTATATTAAGCAACATTAGAAACTTGTTGTCATAGCCCAAATATGTTTCTAAGAATCATAAACCCCTGCGAAAAGTTCAAAAGTTTCCGCCTAAATTCTCAAACAAAAAAGCTAGAGAAAAAAAGACCTAAAACCCTTCAATCGAGACCTCGCTGCTTCCTCCAAACGCCAGCATCTTCACCGCTCCCCAAACGCACGTCCAAATAGAACGAAACCCCACCTTTTTGAATCCAATACATGACCCATCCTCCTGAGTACTACACCCATCATCGCCCAAAGGGGGGGGGGGAGGATTAACCTTGAAATATGTCCTAGTTTGACAGTAATTCCTTACTTCTGCAAATTTCAGCTTGGAGAAACCTCTCTTGGTGCTACTACTAAGGTAATTGTGCGAAAATCCAAGAAAAGCTAGAACCCTCTAACAAAAAATTAGCAGACAGTTTATTTTGGAAGGTTAGTGTGGAATTTTACGAATTAGCATAAATTTAAATTAGGTTTGTTCTTGTTCAAAGCCTGGATTTGATTTTATGAGTTCATTTTGAATACTTTTATGATTGTTAGTTGGTTACTAACTAATGCTAAAAGTTGAATTCGTTGGTTATGAGTTACGTTCTTCTATGGTTTTTAAATGATATCAAGGTGATTGATATAGGAGATTGATTTATGCGACGATATCTATCCGGATAGTGAAATCACAAGGGTACTGGTATCCTAGTAGAATCCTATAGTGATTTTTTTTTTTTTTGTTTTGGGGGGGAAATTTTTTGTGGTATCCTAGTAAAACCTAGTTAATGCGGACGTTTGCATGAGCAAGATTCTGCTTGAAGGGGAAGAGGCAAGTAAATGGGTTTGAATCCCTCATGTGAAGATTTAGATTAGGAAATATCGTATCTAATTTCCTTCCAAAATGATGGGATGACGATTTAGACGCGGAGGGAGTAGTCAATATTGATGGGATGACGACACCAAAGGTCGAGAAGTTCAAGTATCTAAGCTCGATCATTCAACAAAATGGGGATATTGACAAAGATATTAACCAGCGAATAAAAGTGGGTTGGTAAAAATGGAAGTATGCTTCAGGTGTACTTTATGATCAGAGAATGCCTGTAGGAATAAGAGGCAAAGTTTGTCGTGCAGTAGTTAGGCCTGCTGTACTGTATGGATCGCAGTGTTGACCTATAAAGAAGACACAGGTTCAAAGGTTGACGATAGCAAAGATGAGGATGATTAGGTGGATGTGTCGCTATACAAGAGTAGGTAAAATTAGGAATAGAGTAATCAGGAACTTAGTTAAAATGGCTTCCATCAAAGATAAGATGAGAGAAACAAGGCTCAGATGGTTTGCCCATGTAAAAAGGAGTGTGGATGCTCCAGCGAGGAGATGTGAGAGCATTAACATCCCCGAAGGTAAAAGAAGGAGGAGACGACCAAAGAAGAGTTTAGACGAGGTGATTAGAGATGATTTGAAAGTTATAAGATTGACGGAAGATATGGCTCAGGATACGAGACTATGACAGGGTAGGACCAAGGTCTTAGATCGCAGAGAGTTGACCTCGTAGTGGTCTATCAATTGCACTATGATAGGTTTGATAGTGGTTTTTTTGTATGTCGTGTTTGTTTCACTACCAAAAAAAAAAAATTATGCTTCCACTCTTATTTAACCACATATGGTTAAGCGTGGCGATAAAATAAGTAAAAATAAATGCTTATAACTATCCCCACACATAATAAGTGAGGAAAAATATAACCACTCTTATAAGAGTGGTAATAAGTAATTAGGACATGTCTACACATATTAAGCGTAGAGACATCTATCCCCTGAATATGATACACTTAGCACAGATATTAAGTGTGGTAATCATTTCTTTATTTTTTAAAATTTATTTACATTTCATGCCAAAGCCCCCCTTGAATTAAATTAATTTATTTTTGAAAAAAGACCATTGAGTCGTTGGTAGACCCAGTAAACCACTGAACTCCTCTGCCATTGACTTTGTTCATCTTCAATTCGCGCCTCCCACTCCCACGACTTTCATCATCATTCACCAAAAGCCCTAGACTGCGTATGCCGTGTCTGCTCGCGCCAAGCCTCGAATTCCTCCAGTGGTGTCGACGACGCTTCTGCTCGGCGGCGAGGGTTCCAGCATCACCCCTGCTTCGCCAATCTCTGCCTCTACTCTCACCAATTAACAGTGATTTCGGAGTCTGCTCTATTCCGGGCTGGTCTCTGCTGCGTGCGTCGCCTGATTCGTACAGGTTTGAGTTTCTATTGCCCATGTTTCTAGTCTATTGCAATAATTTATGGAAGCTATTACCCATATGTGTTTTGTTCATCATGATTCATACCTACAATTTGCCTACTGAAGCCAATGATTTTGGAGATTAAGATTAGTATATCGTAATTGTTTCACCAAACTATATCGATTGTTTTTGCCTGTGGTTGCCTAACTTTGATGGGTTTTTACAACTAGTTAGGAATGGATTAGTTTCTAGGTGTTTTTGTTCACAGTTGTCTCCATTCAACTCTGAGCATACACTATATGAATAGAACATATATAACATTGAAGTGCAAATTGAAGTATATTGCACCAACACAGTAGTGGGTATGATTGAAATATGTCAGTTTGAATGATATGCAACAACACAGTAAGCTTATAAGGACCTATTTTTTGCATAGCTCTCCAATAGTTCTCACCCTTTTGGATTTCAACTATCCTCCTAGCTAATTTAATAGTTAAGTATTGGGCTAAATAAAAGCACTTGCTTGTCAGTAATCTATTTCTATGTTATATGAAAAGCCTATTGGTTATAATTAAGAACACCATTAATTAATGACTATATCACAGTGGAACTTCAAATACATTAAGTGGCTAAACTAGTAGTGTGCTATTTTAGTGAGCGAATATGACTGTAATTAAGTTGGGTAAATGAATCCATGATCAAGCAGTTTTACACGCGCCTTTTATCTATGTATATGTCCCCTCCTCTTCCACTCCTAGCAGTTTGGGTTGGTGATTTTAGGTTGAAACCAAGGGCAACATGTTTGTTATTTGTTAGTGAAATATGAATTGGTATGTTCAATTTATTATGTTGTTCTTGTTCAATTTGTTCTCTTGGTGATGAACTGTGAATTGGGGTGGACTCAAGATAATCTTTCCATTATATTATCTTGAACTGTGAACCTTTGTTTAGGGTGGAATTCATAAGCAGGTCTAGAAAGATTAAAGGATCAAGGCAATGATATTGGTGGGAATCATAGGTAAAAGGAAAAGGTGTAATGAACATTGAGATCTGAAAAGAACCAAGCGTAAAATCAATCATAATTGTTGTAGAGTGTACACAATGACAAGTTAAAAAATATTAACATAAATCAAAATTTCGAGCAAATTAAGCAAAAGCGTAGAAATAGATATCCACAAAATCATTGTGATTCATCAAATCAAGTCCAAATATTCTCTCTATAATGTTATGTGAGTCATGATACTATTTCAAACAATTACTTTTTTCTAATTGAAACAATTACTTTTTTCTCTTACCCCTAATGACAGAAATGGACAAAAGTTGGACTGATAAGGATAAAAGATCTGTGGAATATATAAGTGGAATTGAAAAGTTTCTAGATTTCTCTTTTGCCAATGCCGAGGGTAGTAACATGATAGTTTGCCCATGTAATCGATGCAAGCTTGGGCGGAAATATTGGTTTACTAGAGATGTTTTGACACATCATCTCATGTTCAATGGATTCCTGCCAAGCTACAAAGAATGGGTGCATCATGGTGAATCAGTTTTCATATCGTCTGGTTCGGAACCCCACAGTGGAAGCCATAGTGACACCAATGCTGAGCCAAATTTGTTGGGTCATATTGATACTCTGGGAATGTTGAATGATATTTTTGGGGTACATAAGTAAGACGGCATTCTAAATGACATTGGAGATCCTATGATTGGGGAGTATGCTGAATTTGATGATGAACCTGAGCCAAATGACATATTGAATGAGGAAGAACACATTGAAGATGCCGGGTATAGAAGACTAGTTGACCAAGCTGAGCAAGAATTATTTTCGGGGTCGAAATTCTCGAAATTGTCCTTCCTTTTGCATTTATTTCATTTGAAATCCATGCATGGGTGGTCAATTAAGTCCTTTGATATGTTGCTTGAATTTTTATCTACCGTTTTCCCTCAAATTAATCCATTTCCATCGTCTTGGAGTAAATGTAAGTAGTTAAAAAAGGATTTGAGACCTTACTATGAAAAAATTCATACTTGTCCTAATGATTGCATTTTGTATTGGGCTGAGAGGGAAAACCAAGAAGAGTGCGAAAGTGTCACACTTCACGCTGGACAGACAGGGAAAAAAATTGCCGTATAAGGTTTTACGTTAATTTTTCCCTTATTTCGAGGCTATTTAGGATGTACAAGTCCTCCAAAATCGCTGAAGATATGATTTGGCATCATAAATATAGGATAAAGGATGGTATCCTTAGGCATCCTGCAGATGGTAAGGCATAGAAAGATTTTGATGAGAAAAATCCTACTTTTGTGAAAAATCCGCGTAATATTAGATTGGGGCTTGCAAGTGATGGATTTAATCCTTTTCGTGTTATGAGTAGTACTCATTTTACTTGGCCGTTCTTGTTAATTCCCTATAATCTGCCACCATGGGTTTGCATGAAACAACCCTCTATCATTGTTTCCATGATCATTCCTGGGGAAAAGGCACCAGGCATGGATATTGATGTTTTCCTTCAACCACTAACAAAGGAGTTGTTACAATTATAGAATAGTGTAGATGCATTTGATGCATACACTGGGATGCAGTTTAAATTACGGGGAACTCTTCATTGGACTATTAATGACTTTCCTGCATATGCTAATTTATCTGGATGGAGTACAAAGGGTCGTTTTGCTTTTCCATCTTATGCAAAAGGTACACAGGCTGTTTGGTTAGAAAATAGACGTAAGTTTTGTTACGTGGATCATAGACGATGGTTGCCTGAAGACCATCCATTTCGATATGATGCTGTTACATTTGATGGGAATGTTGAGCATGGTTGTGCTCCAGAACCTCTTAGTAGAAGTGTTGTATTAGCAGAGCTAGAGGGAACTACATTTACATATGGTAAAGGTGAAACTCAACTTATGGACACCGATGAAAAGGACGATCAACAAATATGGAAAAAAAGAAGCATATTTTTCGGTTTGCCATATTGGGAGTTCAACACTCTTCGCCATAACTTAGACGTGATGTATATTAAGAAGAATGTATGTGATAATTTGTTGGGGACATTATTGAAACTCGAGAGGAAATCTAAAGATAACTTCAAGGCGCAAAAAGATCTTCAAGTCATGAAAATAAGGCCAGAGCTTCATCCCATTCTTGTACCAAATGGCAAATATGAACTCTCAAGCGCTCCTTATACTTTGTCATCTGAAGAGAAGACACGACTACTTAGTGTTTTAAAGCATCTAAGAGTACCAAACGGGAACGCAAGCAACATATCATGTTGTGTTAATTTGAAGGAGCGTAAGTTGTTCAATTTGAAAAGTGCATTGTCACATTCTTATGCAAGACTCGCTTCCAATTACATTAAGGGCGGCAAAAGACAATGATCTTGTAGATATTATTTGGGCTCTATCGATATTTATGAAGGAGTTATATGCCAAAGAGCTTACTATTGAGAAGTTAGATGAAACTGGAGCTAATGTGGCTGTGACACCATGTAGAATGGAGAAACTGTTCCCGCCTAGTTTTTTCACCATTATGGTGCACCTAATTGTGCACTTAACTGAGAAAGCAAAGCTTGAAGGGCCAGTTCTATATAGGTGGATGTCTTGAAAGGTTAGAATTCACGCTTTAAATATATACTTACATATTAACTCTAAACATGTATTCATGTGTTCATATGCATGTGTTTGATATAGATTTTTGGCATCCTTAAAAGCTCTTGTACCTAATAGGGCACAACCTGAGGGTTCAATAGCAGAAGGATATATTGCCTAAGAGTGTATAACTTTTTGTTCGAGATATTTTCAAGGAGTGGAAACGATTTTTAACTGACCACAAAGAAATGATGCTGCCAACCCAAATGTGGATATGTATCTATTTGCCACGGTTGAGCAAGCAAAAGGAAATGTGGAAATAGTTGAACTTGATGAATTAAGTCATAAACAAGCACATTGATATGTACTGCTCCACCTTAATGACATTGATGAATACCATAGGTTTGTGCGAATAGCTATTGTAGACATACATATATCTTTTAATACCATAAAAAATTGAAATATCATAATAAATTTCAGGTTGTTTTTGAATGAGCGTACGACATCTTACCCTCGTGAGCCAAGTGAGAGAATTAAGCAAAAGTGGTTGCTAGAAGAATTTCCTGGCTGGTTACAGGAGAGGGTAATGACGATGTTATTTGTATAATCTACATTACCTCATTGGCCTTATCTATGTCTTCTCATTATTTTTTCTATGTGTAACTTAGGTGTCAAACATGGAGGTTGATGAGCATGAATCAAGATCCTTTAAAGCAACTGCTGGTGGTCCTCACTCAATTGTTAAGAGAATGAATACATTTGTAACCAATGGATATCGGTTTCACACTCAGAAGAGAGATGAGTCAAAGAAAACTCAAAATTTCAGGGTTATAGTGGAAGCTGATAGCAAAACATATTACGGAAAAATTGTTGATGCCATCGAGTTAGATTATTATTCTGAGCGTAAAGTGGTATTATTTCAATGCGATTGGGAGAATATGAATTCACGGGGTCTAAAGAAGGATAAAAGAGGTTTCACTCTTTTAAATTTCTCACATAGGATACATGAAGGAGGGGCTTTAGAGGATGATCCATATATCTTTTCATCTCCGGCACAACAAGTGCTTTACGTAGAAGATGAGAATAATAAGGGATGGGAGCATGTCACCAGGGTAAAACCAATGGATACTTACCGTTTAGGGTCATTGAAAGCAGATAAAGAGCTTTACCCCTAATGCATGCCTCCAAACATTTTCAATGAGGATGGATATAGAGACCCAAAGAATTGGGCTACAGTTGAATGACGGTTCTTAAAACCATGATGGTTAATTAGCTTATGTTTGAGATTTATGAAAGATTGAAATGTTACATTGGTTTCTTTTTTTGTTTTTGGTTTGGAAGACATTTTATCCCTTTGATATTATTGATTCTTGTTGTCAATGACTTTGGTTTTTTCATACTTTGAAAAGAAATATTTATTTAGATTTCTATATGATTGTTTTATTTTGCAACAAGTTATATATGTAGGACGAGTTATTCATTTCATAAAATATATACGTAATGTAGTTTTCTTTCTGTTATAGATTTTATTTGAGCTCTTTCACTGCCTAATGCATGTGTTTCTTGTTCAGGTGTCAAAGATGGTTTGCAATCATGTTTCGTTCTAGGCGCACTTAAGAAGAGTATTTGAACTCTGTGCAAAAATGAAGTAGCGGCCCCTGAGCACTTGACTTAAGACTTAGAGAATGATGAGGATATTGATGACGATGATGTCAATGATGATGATAATGTGGCTCAAATGTATTATGATCCAGATCTTATTGATATGCCAGAAGGGTTTAATGATGATGAAGAGGTGTTGGTCATAGGTAATTGTCCTTAGTAGTCAACACTTGTGAATTGATTAATTTCAGGAATTTTGGGATATCCAGTGTCATGCCTGTTTAGATTAATTATTTTTCTTTCCATTATAGATGGAGAAGGCAACGTCATCAGACTTAGAGGGAGAATCAATGCCAAAACTGTGTAGAGTTTGGATGCTCCTAAGAAGATTCTGGTGCCATTGAATAAGTTCTTGCAACCAGTAAAAAAGACAGGAAGTGTGTTTAATAGGTTTCTTGCAGATGTCGCTAGGCGGCCTGAATTGTGTTCCCTACACTATAAAGGGTGGCGTTTAGTTCCTAGAGTCGTTAAGGATCGAATTGTAGCATATGTGCGGGTGAGTTATATTGGGTACTGATGTGTGATATGTGAATTTGTAGTTTTGCTTATCTTTGTAATTCTTTCCCCCAAATTGCAGAAGAAGTTCATGCTACCATTGAATGCATTGGTTGATTCCAAAGTTTTAAGTTCTATTGGGGAGAGGCTAAGGGGTTACAAATGATCATTAAGGATGAAACACATTAAGAAAGATACTACTAAGGAGCAATTGTATGCATTGCCATTACCTGAGTCTGCAAAAGAGAACGAGATTACTCGTCCTAAAGGAGTTGGTGATCCAATGTGGTTTGGATTTGTAGATCTTTGTTTTTCCGATAAGTTTAAGGTGAGTTATTATTGATTGTCAGTTATGTTTATATTTCTAATTTATTATTTGAATACAACCACCTTAGCAAACTTTTGCTTCTTAATGTGACATTTAGCAATATTTTGAGATTGGAAAAAGAGCTAGGGGGAAGCTTTTGCATACTCACACAAGCGGTTTACAAAGTTATGCAGTAAAGCGGGATAAATCTGTATGTATTATAAGTTTTTATGATTTTCTTACGACAACCTTTTATATTACAAACTTTCGTATTAATAATTTATAAACGCACTGATGTCATGGTTGCAGAAGAGGGAACATAACAGGGAACCTGGGCCAATTGAGTGGTTTATTAAGACTCACGAAACAAAGGGGAAGACTTTTCATGAGCCTGTTACCACAAAGTTTGTGTTAATATTAGGGGCACTTCTAGCCATCACTCCTTTATGTTTTTAAACGTTTATTTTTTTCAATGACAATGACTAGTTTATTTTATCTTATTGTACCAAGCTATATATGATCTAAACTTTTCATTTTGTTTTGTTTGCAAGGAATCGGCGAAGACTACAATTAAAGAGAAAACGGGATCTTCTGAAGTTAAGTTCTCAAAAGAAAACTTAAAGTTGGAGAAAAGTGTCTACCGTAAGCTAATGGGTGATGAAACTCATGGAAAGCTTATTGGGTTCAGTAGTGGTGTGACTACAAAAGATTTGCGTGCTAAGCACCAGAAGAGTGAATCTAAGCTGGTAGTGAAAGTTCTTAACAAAATGCTGACCATGCAGGATCAAATTGATGTCTTGACTGCTAAAGCTGTTGCCCAAGCTACAAACTCAGAACCTAAAGCAGTATGTAACACCTCAAAATATGTGTTTAATTTGACAAGTTTTGCTTATTTCTTATCTAATGTACATGAATTATGAGTAGAGTACTGGTTCACCACAAAACTTGATCAATGATACGCCATGTGATCAAAGAAGCCACGACTCACGCAGGTCTGGACATGCCCTTTCAGTTTCGCATGCGCTAGGTAGGCATGTAAAAGTGTATTTTTTAAGGAAGTAAGAGATATGTTGGCTTAGTTATATTATAGTGTTATCTAACTATAAATTGTTTTTTTTATTGGTATGTAGTCAACGATACTCAAACAGGGTTGACTTTGTCAAAGCATATCAATGTAGAGCCCAATAAACAAGAAAAACCACCAAAAAATATCCAGGTATGTACAAATTATATATTTTAACACATTCTTTATTGTATAATAATAATTTCACATTTTTTTATCCCAAAGTATTTGTCGAAGCCATCAAATCATCCCACAAAAATGGGACATGTTACTCCTGGTGGAGAGACTCCTGCTCGTGAGCAACCTGTTAATAGGGATGGTGGACCTACTCTTGGTGGAGGAACTTCTACTTCAGCTGGCACTTCAATTCCAGGTGGCACTTCCACTCAAAAGGTATTTTTAAAATATGACGTTTGTCATTCCAAACGATATGTTAGTTGCGTATATGATTATCAAGTCTTTATTTATTTATTTGCTTTGCTAGAGAACCATCATGGGAGTGAACAACAAGTTCACTGAGGAAGGAAATTCCAAATGATCAAAGTCAAATATTGTGTATCCAGTATGTCCACCTTTTAAAAATATTCTACACCATTCATGTTCCATGCAAATCCTTATAACCATATACAAATTTTGCTAGTTGACTTATGAGGAAGTGACGAAGATAACAGAAAAAGTGCTGAAAAAAAATCCTGGATCAGTTAGAAAGTACGCTCGTGGTGAAAAGAAGGCTTTGACACTTTGTTATCTTGCGGGCATGGTAAATATGGCCTTATCTTTCATGTCTTCTCAATTTTAATATGATAGATTCAATCACATGTTAAGAAGTTGAACATGATTACAATAGGTATTGAACGCATGCGATTATAAAGCTGATCCCCAGATGGTTGATGACGTGTTGCTTGAGAGACTGCAAAATGTGAACATTGTGAGTTTAGTTTAAATGTTTTAACTTACATGTTTTTATGGTATTAAGTTGTTTGATTTACGTTGTGCATTCAATTTTTTGGATTTACTCATGGCAATGGGTTGGATTTGTGTTGGGTACTCCAGGCGTGTGGCCTGTTGAGTTGATTTGCTTCGGCATGTGGCCGTTGAGATTGTGAATAGTTTGTTATTGTATTTATGACATGTTGTACAAGGAAAATAGTCAAGTTTTAGGCGGAACTCTGCCGAATTTTTTTCAAAATTAGGAAATTTACTAAAGAGGAAAACCTAACCGTAAGGATATTATATAATATTTTTAGAGCACGAGTACATAGTTATGGAGAATAGTAGCTAGACATTACATCTTGCAATCTTTTTAGAAGTTCTTTCTTATTAGTAGCGTTGTTTGTTGTACTAAACTCCAATATATGGACTTGGTGATTTCAGATTGAAACCAAGGGTAGCATGTCACAACATCAGATATTAAGCTAATTTGGGTTCATGAGGTGTTCACTTGAAGTTATGGAGTTCCATACCAGCTGATCTGTTCTGTTTTGTTTCATTCTTATACATGTTATTTCAAACAAATGCAAGTTTTAGGTAGTGCATGCATACTTTATATGCATGTTGAATTCAATTTTGTACTTTTCATTATGTACTTAAACACTAGTTATTTTGGAACTCAATTGATAATAGTTTGTTTATGGTTATAAAGTTGATGTATTTTTTATGTCATTTAAGCTAAGATCAAATATATTCTCTCTCTATCTCTTCCTCTACTTTGCCCTCCTCTCTCTCTCTCTCTCTCTCTCTCTCTCTCTCTCTCTCTCTCTCTGTATGTATATATCATTATAATACGTTAACGTTAGTGAATATAAACTATTCGCATTTTTAAATATAATGATTTTTCGGTTTTTTAATATGAAAATTTTCCCACTAAAATTAGTTATGCGCTTATAGTATTTGAAAGTTAGTTAACACATGCATAATGCCACACTTCTAAGCGAGGGAGTAGTAAAAATGATTTTTGTCCCAAAGGATACTCTGGTCACAGATATAAGCGAGGGTCATCTACCTACACATATAAGCGTGGTAAATAACGCAGTCTTCCACGGATATAAGCATGGGTAGTGCACAATCAGCCATGCTTATTAAGCACAGCGAATTTTTCCTCACTGATACTCTATGCACGCTTACCTTAAGCGTGGCGAATATGCTCTGCCATGGATATAAGCATGGAAGGAGGAAAATTTAAGCGTGGTTAGATGCAACATTTCTTGTAATGTTTGCAGGTAGTACGTTCATATGGGAAGTGACTTTATTTGCCTACATCTGTTTGTTAAAAT
Source organism: Carnegiea gigantea (assembly GCA_029747015.1). NCBI lineage: Eukaryota > Viridiplantae > Streptophyta > Magnoliopsida > Caryophyllales > Cactaceae > Carnegiea > Carnegiea gigantea. The sequence continues at coordinate 396,358 of JAKOGI010000375.1, forward strand.
ATGGTATCTTCCTCTGCTATATTGCACTTATGTTTTCATAGTTATGACCACTTGATTTATTAATATTTCTTAGTTCATTCCCTGCTGCATATCCTTAGTTTTTTTTTTTTTTGCATTAAATGTTTACACAAGATCCTTCCTCTATAAAATATTTCACAAAATCATGTTTTGTGGGTCTCTTAAAATCAGCCTCTATATGGGCAAGGATACTGATACAGGTAAGGTTGCCTACATCTAAATCTCCCCAGTCCCCGTGAGAGCGGGACCCACACTGGAAGGTGGTGTTGGTGTTGAATTTTCTTCCAAAATGAGATCCCCTTTCCTTGTCAAACTCGAGCATTGCAACTGCGATTCAAGGGCTTGAATACTAGTATGGATATATCCTAAAGGAAATTAGGGCAATTATAGTAATTTTGCAATATATACCGTACACTTAGTATGATTAAATATGAACCGTTGATTTTTCTAATTATTTCTTGAAATTAAAATTAAATTTTCTAAAATGAATAAAAATTGAATAAGGTAGTGTTTGGTTGGAAGGAAAATGATTTTTCCAAAAAATAATTTTCCATGAAAAATATTTTTTCCAATAAAAATTGATTTGCGCGTCACATTTTTTGTTGCTTGGTACAAGATAAATCATTGTCCTTGGAAAAAAGAGAAAGCATCAACTGAATTGTTTAAGTAGCAAAAATGTCGACTCAATAGTCAGAGTAGAGATAAATGTTGACCAAATAAAGGATTAAGCTTAAAATTCATATTTGAGCTTTTTTAAATATTTTCTAATGGATAATCAAATCTCGATCTAAACTTTTGAAATTATTTTAGGGGCGAAAAATGCCAACTGAATTGTTTAAGTGGTGAAAAATGTCGATTGAATTATCCTGACAGAGAAAATTGTTGACTAAATGAAGGAACGTCGTGTTCAAAATCTAGATTTGAGCGTATGTCAATCTTTCCTATGAAATTATCAAATTTTAATCTAAATTTTTGAAATTGTTCTGGTGGTGAAAAATATTAATTGCATTGTTTAAGTAGCGAAAATATCAGTTGAATTGTCGTGGTGAAAACTATGTTGTCCAAATGAAAGAATGTTGTTTTCAAAATTTGAATTTGAGCCTATATTATCTGATGATCAAATTTTAATCCAAGCCATTGAAATAGTTTTAGTAGCGAGTCACCTGAATTATTTTAGAAACAAAAAATATCAATTAAATCACTGTGGCGGAAATAAATATTGATCGAATGGAAGAAAATTTAGCTCAAAATCTAGATCTGAGTTCAATTTAATCTTTCCCATCGAATAGTTAAGTTTCAATTCAAACTATTAAAATCGAACTTTGCACCTAAATTTAAGTTAACAATATTGTCAAAGAGTTAAAAGAAGAAAATCAACTCCCTATCTTCTCAAAATGGAAATCATTTTCCTCAATTGGGATGAAAATTATTCTCCTTAGAAAATAGTTTTTCATCATTTATTGTGCCAAACATTGAAAAATTGGAAAATATTTCGTGGGAATATCATTTTCTCCGCAACCAAACACTATCTAAAATTAATTTATGGATGTTATGTTTGAACTTTGGAGTAAAATAATTTCACTATTTCACTTACAGTAAAATTTTAAAATTAATTAATTAATTAATTTTAAACCCATGTATATATTTTTTATATGTATATATTTTTCACACGTGTATTTGTCATATGTTAATTTTTTTAATATGTATTTACTGATGTGACTCTTGAAAGTATGTGCTCCCAAAAGTATGATATATAAATTGCTGGGTGGAGACACATATGGAGTTCAAGCAAATTATGATTGAAGGGGATAACTTTTTGCCACACAGGCGTTAAAAGGATCTATGTCGGTACTGTGGCAAATTACAGTACTGATTCAAAATGTTCAGAGATATTTGAGTTAAATGCAACAAGTGTTCATTGCTCACATATTCAAAGAAGCAAATATGGCGGTCGATTGGTTTTCTATGTTCTGGAAAACGCTTGATGTAGTTGTGCGTGGCCATCCACTTTCAAATGATCTCAGCGTTATTTTGTTTTCTGATGTGATAGGACATACTGTTGCGAGAAGAGACATCTAATCCTTGCACTTGTTTACCCTTGTAAAAAAAAAATTATATGGAATTTACTTCTTAATTGAAATTGATGCAAGGCTATGCTGTGAGTTACAACAACAAAAATGTGAAGCAAGGACAAGATGAGTTTCGCTTCTTAATGTGATGAAGTTCTTAATCTGTTCCCGATAATTAAAAAAACATAAACTTTGTTATCTGTACCACATAATCTTCTTTTTGGTTCCAAAAAAAACATTAATGATGTGCTATCTTCTTGACTTTATTTTTCCTATTTATGAAGTACAAATATAAAATAAATGTTTATGTAGAGTTGTAGGAGAGCAGGTCTTGAGCAAATTGCAAGCAGTAGGGGTTCCCCTCTCTGGGTAATAGTATGCCCAGACCAGTTTGCTTCACTCAATTTAGCTTGTAATGCATGCTTAGAGCTAACATGGGGTAATGCACGGTTAGAGCCTTGAAGTACTTTGCTACTTTGGTATTGACCTACGAACATGGCAACTTTGCTTTGATTTTTCTAGTTACGGTATTGTGTCCATATGGTTATAAATAACAGTACTTCGCTGGTTGCTAGCTAGTCTGATCCTCACTAATATGTAAGACTATTATCTTTGAAAAGAAATTTAAAACATATGAAAGATTAATATGTTAGCCAAAAGGCATGAAAAATAGTCTCGCAAAAACAATTCATAAAATTATTTCACATTTTATTAGGTTTTTTCTTTCCCCAAAAAAAGGTTGCTTGTCTTCCCAAATAGGATAATCTCACTTTGAAAAAAATAGAAGACTAATTTTTGCTGCTACTAACAATTAGCCATTGAGCTTACCTAAATTTATTTAAATGTACTTATTTTTTAGTGAATTCAGGGCAGTTTGAACTGTGGCTTTTGACTAATGACGATTTACGTGGATGTGTCAATAGTTGCTTGCCGTGTAGATGTTGCCTGACCCGAGTTTGAGTTTTTTCTTGCATTTATTAATTGCCTAAGCATTGATGCGCTGTTAATATATAAGGTAGTTAACTAGAGGACGTCAATCATAAAAGAATTGGACGATGGGTAGATTAGTAAGACTTCTCTCTATATATATACACATTATATATATATATATATATATATATATATATATATATATATATGCAATTTATTATGTACAATCAGGTGAACAATTCAATTGTCCACCCGGACCCACCACCAGCTGCAAATTATACAGACGGTGCTCCCGGTTCAACATTAATTATAATCAGCATTAATAGTGGGAATGGGTGGGTAGGGGAGTGGTAAGGGTGTTTTACTTGAATGGGTGAGATCATGAGTTCAATTTGTGGTAAAGGTAAGGCCTATTTTTTTAATTATTATTCTTTTCGTCCTAAAAGTCTTTTAAGTGCCTTTCAAAAAAATCTGAATTTTTTTAAATTCTTCCATTGAAATATTAAGGCATACACTTGTATTTACATTATGGATCTACATTTACTATTTTTGTATAAAAATCCTAATTTTAAGATAAATATTAATTGAAAACTTGTATATTTATTATCCGTATTTTTACTCAATAGGAGCATTTAGATTTATTATAAAAATAAACAAAAACAAGAAAAAAAATTCGCTATAAATTTTTATATGCATGGATACAGCATTAGTGAGTAATACTGCATATGTTAGTGAGCTATATAATATATTTAGTGAGTAATACAATGTTAGTAACAAATATTTATATTATCTTTTATCATGACATAAGCGCATTCATATTATACATATTTAGTCAGTATAGTACAAATATAATCCAACTCACTAAAAGTATGTCATAGCTCACTAAAAGACGAAAATATCATTCCTTAGAATATGAACAAAAAAGTATATATGCTAACTAAAATTATGTACTATATTGTTTGTTCACTCATTTTTTATTAATTATGAATGATTAGTATTTCACGCTAAATCATATTGATCACAAAATACATTTATAGCTCACTAAATATCTATCATAGCTCACTAAATAAATAGGATAGCTAGCCAGCAAATAATATTGTCAAGTTCTTGGGTTATGTTACAACTCAATTATTTTATACTATGACATAAGGGTGTTTGTATTATATTTTGCGAATATAATAGAAATATAATGAATTAATTAAATATAGTCCAACTCACTAAATACATGTCATAACTCACTAAAAGACGAATATATTATACCTTAGAATATGAACAAAAAAGTATATGTATTAACCAAAATTGTGTGCTATATTGTTTGTTCACTTTTTTTTATTATAAATGATTAGTATTCCACGCTAAATCATATTGATCACAAAATATATTTTATGGCTCACCAAATATCTATCATACTCACTAAATAAATAGGATAGCTCACTAAAAAGAATAGTATAGATAGCCAGTAAATAATATTGTCAAGTTCTTGGGTTATATAACAGCTCAATCATTTTTTACTATGGCATAAGAGTGTTTGTATTGTATCTTGTGAGTATAATGGAAATATAGTGAATTAATTAAATATAGTTTAACTCACTAAATATATGACATAGCACACTAAATATAAGCCATAACTCACTAAATATATGTCATAGCTCGCTGAAAAAATACAGACAATTAGAATATAGTTTAGTAAGTTTCATATGCACAATAACTTTTTTTTTAGTACAATAGCACATTTTAATAAATTATATAGTATTTTTATTAAGTGAAATCTATGGTACATAAGATTTATTGATTTAATCTATCCGCTCACTAAAAGTATGTATTAGCTTACTAAAATTGTGTCTCAACTCACTAAGTATGTAGTGAGCTATACATTTTTAGTGAGCTGAAATTCGATTGTACCATTGCTTCTGTACAATCGATTGTATGATATAATAATTCAGTAAGTAAATATCATACCTCACTAAAAAAATAGGCAATTAGAATATAGTTTGGTGAGTTTCAGATTCACAATAACGTTTTTTTCGTACAATAGCACATTTAATAAGTTATATAGTATTTTTACTAAGTGAAATTTGGGTATATAAGATATATTAGTTTTGGTATGTCTCCTCACTAAAAGTACGTATTAGCTTACTAAAACTGTGTCTCAACTCACTAAAATATTTTAGTGAGCTATACATTTTTTTAGTGAGCGAAACTGGATGCACAGCAGCATATTTTAGTGAGATATAGGGTATTTTTAGTGAGCCGAAATCTGGTGATTTTTTTGTTTTTTGTACGGGGTGCACAGATGGATAATTTGTAGGCCCAATTGTACAGTTGCATGCTTAGAGCTAACGTGGGGTAATGCATGGTAAGAACCTTGAAGTACTTTGCTACTTTGATATTGACCTGCGAACATGACAAATGTGGTTTTATTTTTCTAGTTACGGTTTTGTGTCCATATTGTTATAATTACTTCGCTGGTTGCTAGCTAGTCTGATCCTCATTAATATGTAAGACTATTATCTTCGAAAAGAACTTTAAAACATATGAAAGATTAATATGTTAGACAAAAGGCATGAAAAAAGTCTCGCAAAAACAATTCATAAAATTATTTCATATTTTATTAGGTTTTTTCTTACCAAAAAAAAAGTTGCTTGTCTTCCAAAATAGGATAATCTCACTTTGAAAAAAATAAAAGACTAATTTTTGCTGCTACTAACAATTAGCCATTGAGCTTACCTAAATCTATTTAAATGTACTTATTTTTTAGTGAATTCAGGGGGGTTTGAGCTGTGGCTTTTGACCAATGACGATTTACGTGGATGTGTCAATAGTTGCTTGCCGTGTGGATGTTGCTTGACCCGAGTTTGAGTTTTTTCTTGCATTTATTAATTGCCTAAGCATGATACGCTCTTAATATATAAGGTAGTTAACTAGAAGACGTTGATCATAAAAGAATTGGACAATGGGTAGATTAGTAGACTTCTCTCTCTATATATATATATACACACACATACACATACACATATACATATAGATATATACACACACATATATCTGTGTGTGTGTGTGTATATATATATATATATATATATATATATATATATATATATTAAAACAAAACAAATCTTTCTAATTGTTTTATATATGTTATTCTCACAAATTTTCTCAATAAGTAGTACTTTTTATGAAAAATAAGCTAATCCCTTACATCATGTCATAATCAATGTTGATTCAAAAGTCTTTATATAACAAATGCTAAAATGGGTAGAGTGCTCATAATTGACGAATTATCAAATATTGTATGGGGAGTGATTTGTGGAGTTTCAGTAGATAGCAATCGTGGACTTAAACTCGATAGTGAATCCTGACCTTTCAATTATTCACATTATTTTATATTTTAAAACAGTTAAAAATTAATTTGATTTTAAATTTTAAAATTCATAAAAATTCACATGTCTTATAAGTCCTAGGATCGAAATCTGGTTCTGTCAGAAGAGTTGTTTCCTTACCCTTCTTTGTTTTTTTGCTCTTCAAATAGCAACGCGGATTTAAACTCGGCAGTAAATCATAGCCTTTCAATTATTCACATTATTTTAAATTTTAAAACAGTTAGAAATTAATTTGATTTTAAATTTTAAAATTTATAAAAATTCACAGATCTCACAGGTCCCAGGATCGAAACCTGACTCTAACAGAAGAGTTGCTTCCCTACCCTCCTTTGTTTTTTTACTCTTCAATTTTTTTATTTTTTTTCCGAACAGGTCCCAGGATCGAAACATGGCTCTGATATAAAAGAGTTGCTTCCCTACCCTCCTTTGGTTTTTTGCTCTTTAATTTTTTTTTTCTCTATTTCTGTTTGTCTACAGCTTGAGAACAAGCGTAAAATAAGATATGTTTACCATGAAACTTGCCAATAAGGGTTGAATTAATTTTTTCCATATACTTACTCTTTCATTGATTAATACTATGGTCAATGTCTTTGGGATGTAAGGTTTTTAATAAAAAGCAAAAATTAATTTTATCAACGTTATCGCTCACACATAGTAAAAGAATTATATATATAACTTTATATGATAAGTGTAAAAATGAATGGTAGCTTAAGAATACTTTCCTCCCTCTAAGCTTCTCATTAATTCCGTCAAAATACTCAAAACAATTAGAAGTTAATTTGATTTTAAATTTAAAAATTCATAAAAATTCACTAATTGATATCCCCCCATTTCCTACTTTTCCATATCACCCTCTCTATTAACAATAACCATCTAAAATTATATTCCCGCGAAGAGAGGATCGAAAAGATGTGGATATGGAGGGCAATTTCCAATGGGAAAAACCAAAAAAAAAAAAAATTCATATTTCATTATCATTTTTTTTTGGAGCAAATCAGAATTAATTAACAAACTTAGTATGTCATAACTTGAATCATTAATTTGTATTTACATACGATATGTAGAATATATCATATGATCATAAACTTTTATTCTACATTTCTTTTTTTGGGGGGCGGGAACTACATTTCATCGATAAAGCATGTGTTTATTTTATTAGGTACCGATAAAAGGTTATGTGGTATATTTTAATTTCCTTTCTCAACATTGTAGTATTTATATAATTGAAGTTTATTTATAGTAGAAATTTAGATTGTGTCATACCAAATCATAATTACCAATGGTGTATGGTGTTGAAATGAGTAACAATATTTTATATGTTTTGTTGTTGAAATAAGTATCAATATTTTACATATTATGGTGTTGAAATGAGCAAGCATATTCTACATTTAATCAATTTTTAATAATTAATGTATTTTGTTTTTTAAAAAAATGACAAATTTTAAAAATATTGATTTTCTATCTGGCATTTATAATCCGAATTCAATGCAAAGAAATATATTTTTCAATGTTAAGTAAACTTTAATTTTGAAAATTTTAAATTAAAACATAATAAGCGTCTGATTTCTTATAAAGATAAATTTGATAAATATTAATTAGTACACAATATTAATTTCCACACATATACAACATAAGAGTCTTTGTTATTGGTTTTTAAATTTTTAATTTATTTTTTAAAAAAATATATCTTAAATTGTTTGATATATGTCATTCTCACAAATTTTCTCAATAAGTAGTATTTTTTATGAAAAATAAGCTAATCCCTCATATCAATGTCATAATCAATGTTGCTTCAAAAATAAGAAAAACGGAAATAGTATTTTTTTCGCCATAAAGCAAGATCTATAGAATACGAAAGATTTTGTTCCCAAAAAAATAATGGGAATGTTTGGTAACAATAATTGTTTGGACAAAAATAGTTATTTGGAAGGATTTTAACTATGTTGACCAAGGCAAACAACCAAATAATGTTTGGAAAGTAGTTATCTGCAATAGTTGTTTGGTTCCACAAAGCTATTTTTGAAAAAACTATTCTTATTAGCTTTTATAAAGAACTTTTTATGAAAATAACATAATTGTCTGCAAGTTTAGAAATATATATTACACCACATGTTATTAAAAAGTAATTCTTAAATGGGGGCATAAATGTACATTTACCAATATATTTTTTAGAAATAGCTATTTTTACCAAATATTTTTTCTAAAAACAAGTAATTTAAACTGTTAATATAAATAGCTAGTTCAAATAACTAACACAAACAGCTAACAACTAGCAGTTGTTTGCCAAACATGGCCAATATCAATTATAGTATATATGATTCACCGTCTTCAATCCATGTTAAATTATGTTATACTATTTATGAAGTTTGTCATATTCAAAAAATTCATTAGATCTTCCATGTATCGCATGGATATGATAATACTAGTTCATTATTGTATTCAATTTAATCGCAAAAAATAAAATTCAAGTTGCATTAGTTATGCTATAGGTGCCTTTGCGTAATAATTTTTTAATAACAAAATTAAAGTAATTGATTTAATTTGATATATGCCTTTAAAATTTTCTTAATCTTGCATATTGTTATATATCCTTTTAATATATTTTATAGTTTATAAATATTTAAGTTATCAAAGTGCAGAAATTACTAAAAGAAATTATTTAAATTTTAAATCCATACAATACAATGTGTGGACTGTTAGCACTAGTTTAATTCCTACAAGGCACTGGCGTAGTTAGTGCTAAATATTGATAATATTTCCTGTCCATCATTAAATACAAGTAATTAAAATCATTGTAATCACTGTTATTATTATTATTATTATTATTATTATTATTATATAATTCTCAAGGACTCAACCTATTGTCCCATTAATTTAGGAAGGAAAAATAGAAATTTAAAAAATATACTGCAAACAAAAAATGTATTATAAAAAATACATTAAAAAAAATCGCGTAAAAACAATTCATCAAGTTATCTCATGTAAAACTTGGTGCTACTATGATCACCAATTCCCCATTTTGATTGTCAGCTTTGACCCGACTTCCTCTCTTGTATTGTCCGTTTTCACCGACAGTGCATATTATGAATTATTATCCCCCTCAATGCTGACCGGTCAAACAGGTTGATAATATTTCATCATGCAGAAAATTATAATGGCAATGTCTGCATTGATAAATGATAACACTACGTCTCCGTATGATCATCAGATTATAGGTTCGAATCTTAGAATCAATCACTGATAAAATCATGTTAGACTGTTTACAATTGACTCATTGGGATGAGGCTCTTCCCCAGACTCTGTGTAAACGCGGGATGTTTGTGCATCGGGCTGTCCTTTCTTTAATATGTATACACAAAATGATAAATGTCTTATTACAAGACACTTTTTAAATATATTATTTTAACCTAAAATCATATTACAATGTTTTTAAATTGAAGAAAAAAATATTATCAAATAATAGAAGCATGCTGCAACTTATAAATTGTGTGAAATCATATTATAATCTATAATTTACCACATTTCTAAAGTGCGCGTATCATATGTCCCCACGAATAGAGTTGATTTAATTAAGGTGTCATTTAATACTTCGTGTAATCATTGAAAATTTGATAATTTTAAAGTATAAAATATGTTAATTTAGAATGAGGCAGGATATTTAAAATTGTTACGGCAATGCATATGTCAGTCTGTAAATATATATATGTAGAGAGAGTTCATTCTGAGTCCAAAGTAAACAACCTCAGCTTGCATATCATTAGCCCAACGTAACCCAACAGCGCAGCCCGAAAATAGAAGTGTAATTGAGTAATGGCTTCTTCTGCTAATCCCTCCCTCATCCCAGACACGACAGTACTTGTAAGGAGAGATGATTTCCCCAGGGATTTCAAGTTTGGATGTGCCACTTCTGCCATTCAGGTTCAATCATCCCCTTCTCCGTACCCCCCTCCCCCCCAAACAAAAAAACTTCTCAAAGTCGTTTATCGAGATCCTCTACGTCTGTAAGTTGTGACGAAGCCAGAAATTTCAAACAACAGTGCCAATTTGTCAGTATTAATATGTTGGGATAAGTAATCCCATCAAGAAACCTCAACTTCTAGACAGATTAAATATAAGCAATTCTTTGCTTAGGATTGTGTTGGTTGGTTGTTTGGACATTAAAATGACTAAAACCACGAGTGGAATGTGCAGACGGAAGGAGCTGGAGATGAAGGGGGGAGAGGACCTAGTACCTGGGATTCATTCATCCAAAGTGGACAAGGCCACGGAGACATCGCTGTTGACTCTTACCATCGCTACAAAGTAACCTCTTTCTGTCTAGCTTATGAGATCTTTGGTTCAATGTTTTAATTTTTGGATTACTAAAACGAGTTTAGTTTTCGAAGTTTCATACACAAGACACGAGCTAAAAGGATGAAGTTACTAATTTACTGATGCTTTGCCTCAACAGTAACAGTATCACGAAAGGCAGTTCAAGTGATTTAACGCTCGTTTCTCTTAAATAATTAATGAGTTCTTGGTAACAACACAGATGGATGGGTTAAATGAGCGCAGATCGGTCAATTTTGGGTTTGGGTTTGAAAATAATCAAAATATTAAATTCTAACTCTGGAGTCTCGGGTTCGTGTTAGGCACCAACGGATTAGAAGTGTTTTTTATTGTTTTTTTTGCTACAAATATTATAAGGATTAATGTAATTTTTTGAAAAATTTAAAAAGCATCTAGCTCTAGAACTTCGTACATTCAAAAATTTTAAGCTCCTTTTAAGGTGTCATTCTATTGAACCTAAGACTCGCTTACTTTTTAGATCATATTTTCTCAACAGAGAATTAAAAAAAAGAAAAGAAAATTGCATACACATTTAACTGAAATTCCTACAGAATATACTTGACGATGTCAGTATCATTCATTTGGACAAGATGATCAACCAAGTGCAAGTTCTTTTTGGCTCAAATATGCTGCTTTACACTAGCATAATGGTTTGATTAGATGATAAAAAGGTAATTTGTCATAGGAAAAAGACCAAATAGTTTTAACGATTGTAACATGATGAAAATGTTATATTAACAATTGAACATAATAGAGTAATGGATGGGGAAGAAAGATTTGAAAATTTTAAAAGAGGGTAAAAGCATAGGAATTTGGCTCTTTTTAAATAAGATTTTAATGGCTGTATATATTCATTAACAAGAAAAAGCCAAAACATATATTTGGGTGAATACAACTTCTGCATAAAAATATATATATTAAAAAATCAGCCTAATTCAAATGGGTCGACCCTAACAAAAATGGGTTTGATCCAAAGTGCTTGGGAGTTTGAAGTAGAAATTTGCGTTGGAATAAGAAAGTTTGAGAGGTTACCAAATTGTATGCCTTTTCTATTTTTATGGTATTATTTTGAGGAGTTCTATTGGCATTGGTTAGCAAATGGCAACTTTGAGATCACATTTTAATCTTACAAGATATATTGTTCTTTGCTTTATTCATTTTCTCAAGTCCAAACAAAGGAGAAAAAGTTTGGTAGAAAGTTATTTTTTTTCCTTGTATTTTTTCTCTAAACCAAACAAGAGAAAGAAAATGACTCCTCATTTTTTTTCCTCTTCATTTTTTCCCTTTCAATTTTCTTTCCACCTTATTTTCCAAGGTCCAAACAGGGCCGTATAGATCTCTGTGTTGGAAAATATATATAGCAAAAAAAAAGGAAAGTGACGGATTGGTATAGGGGGCGTCGGATTAGCAAAGTTTGGGTCAAAGGTTTGAATCCTTGTCCAAAGATTTTACATAGCTCTTTGTTATATAACATGTTTAATGTGTAATAGAATATTGTTTAGTCTATGATAGAATAATATTTATTGCATAATACAATAATTTTTTTTAAAAAAAATATGTAAATTTTGAAAAGAATAAAAAAAATTAGGCAAGTGCATAATAAAATTGTAACACCCTGAGTGTGACTTAAAAGAATCGAAGTGACTACTTATATCACCAAAGGTCCACCTTTTTTTTCGAAAAGCCCACTTTTAAGAACTCCACAGTTAAGCGTGCTTGCTGGGGAGCAATCTTGAGATGGGTGACCTCTTGAAAAGTTTCCCGAGCAGCGTGTGAGCGAGGACAAAGTACGTCGGAAAGATTTGTGATGATTTGTGGGGCCAGTCATCGATCCTTGAAGCCGTTATTGATAAGACCTGTGATCGAGAGGGGTCGGGGTATTACAAAAATATATTTTTTGGTGGCAATTAATAGGCCATTGCTTAAGAAATAGTTTTTGGGGCGGGGGATAAAATTTTGTTGAAAACCATTCTTTAACCAATAAAATATTTTTCTAGAAAAAATTAAGCAAATGTGAGAAAAAAGAAAAAGGATAAGAAACAAAAAAATTAATAAATAAATAATTTAGTGAACCGTGACTGCAGTGTTTCGAGTAGTGACATGGATGATGAAAGTCTACAATTTGACTATATAGTTTGAATTGTTGATGTTGCAATTGACTAGGAATATATATATATACATATATATATATATATATATATATATATATATATATATTTGCTTTTAAAAAAATAAAAAATTGTTAATTTGAATATCCATAAAAATTAAATGACACTATCAATTTTTCAAAAAAAAAATAAAGTAGAATAGAATTATATAAAATTTGTAAATCTATGATTGAAATTAAATATTTTGTCTGTGGAACAAAATTTGTTTGACTTACTTTAAATTAATTTACTACTCAAGGAATATAGGGATCAATGGTATGGTAATGTAGTAGCTAAATGGGTAATTATTATTATTAAATAACTATCTCAACCGAAAGTTTAAAATGATGATTGAAGGATTACAAATTAGTTTTGTAGTTTAATATGCCCCTCACACAAATACTATTTGGTCTTGAAGAGTAGACGCTACAAAGATTGTTCTACCTTATGTAATAATTCTACACGGGGCTGTTGAAATTTAAACCCGAAAAATTTCTATTAGAAAAGCTCTAATATGATATTTAAGAACTCTCTCAACCAAAAACTTAACTTGACAATTGAAGGTTTATGAATTGATTATGTACCGTTATAATTATTTATACTGCAGGAAGATGTGCAGTTGCTGAAGAACATGGGAGTGGACACATATAGATTCTCTATTTCCTGGTCGAGACTACTTCCTGGTGATAACACCACTGCCATTTTGTTTAGAAAAATAAATTTAAAAAATCACACCACAGTTCTTTTTATTTCAACCATTCTGAATATATATATCAGCAAAATGATCATCAAATTTACAGCCACACGACGTGAAAAATAGTCCAAATTTAAATCTAAATTCAATATCCAAAAAAAAAGGAAGTTTCATGATAATATTTTCTATTTAAATTTAAAGAATTAAATAGAAAATATCATCATAAAAACTGGAAGTTTTATAGATAAAAGTTAAAATAAACCAATCACATTGAGTTGGTCGACGTTTGATACATTTTGCCAGTGCAAATAATTTCTCTTTTTGTTTTGCATGCTACTCAATAGCCTTTGTTAAGGGGATGATTCCTCTTCCCTATGAACATTAGTGTCTACTTTCATTCTATGATCTATAATGCAGTGAATGTTTGCCATCATTTTCAATTATCCGAGTTGTCCTAAATTTTCAGAATTTAATGTGAAATTAAATTTATGGGATTCAAAATTACCAGGTGGAACAATTGGCGGGGGGATTAACCGAGCTGGGATTAATTTCTACAACAATTTGATCGACGAGTTGCTCAAATATGGTATCTAACATTCACTTTTCCTTTTTCATAATTATAAATTATTTTTTGCTAAGTTTATCAGTTCTTAATCCTCTATTAATCTTTCTTAATCACATAAAAAATTTGTGGGATAGAAAAGAATGTATTTTTTAATTGGAGTTTTTTCTGACTTTTCCCCCCTTATTATTATGTATATTGCAGATATAACTCCCTTTGTGACATTGTTCCATTTCGACTTGCCCCAACAGCTACACGACAATTACGATGGATTCTTTAGTAGACAAATAGTGTGCGTGCGCGGCTTTCTTTCTGTTGACTCATTTTCTTGTTGCCATATAATTATTATATGTGAGAGGGAGGATTCAACATAGGCTGATTTCAATGACTTTGGTGCACCTAGTCCCCTTATATAAGATATCAGTTTAGAGTCTCGTAAACGAAAAAAATTAGTAATGGGAGAGTTTTATCATTGTCAGTATAGCTCGATTCTAGTAAAATTAAATGAAACACCAAAAACCAAAAAATATGTCAGAGGAGAGGATAATCAAAATACATACATGCGTGACCACCCCCCTTTTTTTCGTCTTGGATCCTCCATTTTACTGTAGATGAGCTATTAAAGAATAGAGCTTTTTCATCACAGATTTTCTTCATTTACAAGACTCGAACCCAAGACCTTACTTAAGAAGAATAAGTGTCAAACTACTTCGGATAACATGTATTGATTAAAAAAAAAATTATTAGATAAGGCGTAATTTGGGCTGAACTCATGCATAGTTAACCAACTGCATGCGCAACTGTTACTAATTTTCATTAATTATGTGAGACAGGGATGATTTCAAAGCATATGCCAACCTGTGTTTCCACACATTTGGGGACCGAGTGAAGTATTGGACTACCATCAACGAGCCGCAGATTTATGGATACAAAGTTGAAAGGAAGAATAGCACCAATGCAAATCCAGCAACAGATACTTTTTTAGCTACCCATAACATGATTTTATGCCATGCTCACGTCGCCCAACTCTACAAACAACAATACCAGGTAAATAATATTAAGTCATAGCTCATGTCCATGATATGTAATAAGGTTATGGGAATACTTTATCATCCAGATATTCATCTCTTTTTATATGCTAGAAGATAGAATCTATTTCTGGACCTTTAACAATAAGGTTAATTAAGTTTTTCGTCGAGAACTTGAGATGATTGTTAAACGTAATATTAAAGCCATCTTTGCATGAGAAACTCTCATATTTGAATTTCAACTACCCTTATATTGAATTATTTCGTGAGGTTGTAAAGACCACGGCTAGGATGCCAAACACGGTCCCCCACAAATGATTTTGCTCATTTGTTGGATGTGCTTGCTAGGATCTTAATTTTGTTTTTCTTGAAAGAAAGGATGTGGAACTTTCGGAGAGAAAGGAAATGGGCAAGTGAGCTAAGAACATATTTAAGTCCCTGATCCAAATAGCAGGTACTGTTTGGATAGGAACCTGAACTGTTCATGCTCTGGCCAATCAGTAACCCTACTAGGTTTTTGGGCCAGGGGCATGAAAGGGCTCTCTTCCAAACCAACAAAAGCAGTTTGTGTTAAATTTTATATCAATTGGGTTTTCAACAAACGAGTCATGTATATAAGCTCAAATGAGGTTCCAATCCAAAACCAATTCGTATGGGTGGAGTAACTCATAAGCTTGTATATATGCTCAAACTCTTTAATTTTATCAATGTGGGACAACACCCTCTTTCATATTCTTTGTATTTTTATCAATGTGGGATAATACCCACTGTTATACTCCAACACGTCCCCTCGCGTGTGAGCTATTAACCAGGCCCAACACGTGCACACAATTTTAATCAAACGGGGACGGTGGCAAATCAAGATCGAGCAGCCCACTCTGATACCATATTAAATTCTATATCAATTGGGCTTTCAACAAACGAGTCATGTATATAAGCTCAAATAAGGTTTCAATCCAAAACCAATTGGCAATGGGTAAAGTAACTCACAAGCTTATGTACATATTCAAACCCTTTAATTTTATCAATGTGAAACAACACCCACTTTTATATTCTTTGTATTTTTATCAATGCAGGATAATACCCACTATTGCACTCCAACAGTTTGGATTACAGAGTTGAGTTTTCCAACCCAGTTGTCTACTCCCAACGTCCAAAAGATTTTTTTTTGACATCATGAAGTAGCAAAGTAGGGTCGTCAGTGAGTGTGTAAAGAATGTACAAAAATCTACAACTCACTTTCCAATCAATCCGTTAAACTGAACGAACAACCTAGATGGAGATGACTTGATAAGAATAGGTTTTCAACCAATGCTCTCAAATATTCTTTGATATGGAAACCATTTTACTACAATGGCTAGGACCAAAGATTTAGGTTCGGAGGCAAAGGTACAATACCAAAATGGGATGCATCTCGGCACAGTCTGTCATTACTGACGGCCTCTACTAGAAAATTGAAATGTTATACTAAAAGAAAGCATGCAACATATTAATGAATCACAACTAAAATAATATTCATAGTTCATATAGATACGTAAATAAATAAATAAATAAATAAATAGAGCAAAAAAATTACAATGAGCGGAGATGCTAAATTAAAATTACATCATTGCATGTTACAAACATTTTGCAGTTTCTATTTCCGTTTCAGTTTCGGTTTCGATTCAACCGTTTGAAATTCGGTCAACCGCATGGTTAACCGAAACCAAAGCCTCAATTTTTTTAAAAAATACTTAATTTTATATTAGTCAAATGTAGCTTTTATAATTATAAAAAGCTAAGAGTAAACATAGAATAATGTGTAAATTAATATTTGGTGTCATAAATAGTTAAATTAGACTAAAAAAAGAATAAAAATTAAACATTAACAATTTAAATTAACGATTAACCAGTAACCAAAATGAAAATCCTGTTCACTGAGCAAAAAAATCCGATTAACCAAGTTTTTCGGTTCGGTTACTTTTCATATTTTTGCTGAACCGAAAAAATTGGTTAATCAAAAACTAGTTAACCAAAAATTTCAGTTCACAATTTTTGCTAACCGAATTTTCGGTTAACGGGTTTTTAGTTTAACTAAATTTTTGGTTAACCGATTTTAATTCCGCCTAAGTGAAAGTTGGTTGGTCCTCAGATTGACCCACCTGATTAATCTATAAACCATCAGAATTACAGTTGACCTTCGATTTCAAGTTGCCAAAGCAACACTCTTAAAAAAAATAAATAAATAAATAAAATTTTGATATCTCAAGCGGTCTCTTTTCCTTTTTTGATATCTCAAGCGGTCTCTTTTTGCGTTTCCAATTCTTTTCCTTTCTGCAATTTTGCTCTCCAATCTATCTCCCAACCTAAAGGGGTGACCTCCTATTTACAATAGGAATAGTATAAGAAAGGGATTGACTAGAATGGGAGGGAATTTGAATGCCAAACATTCAAATTTTGCTGCTCATCCCCTTATCCACGGGATTGAATTAATTAATTAGCTACCGTCTACACACACAACACCATTATATATATATATATATATATATATATATATATATAATATATATATATATATATATAATATATATAATAGATGGATAGATAGATAGATAGATATGTTGTGTGTGTAATATATATATATATATATATATATTATATATATATAATTATAGATATATATAAATATATATGTATATCTATATATATATATGATATATATATAATATATATATATATATTATATATATAATATATATATATATATTATATAATATATGTATATATATATATAATAATATTATATATATATATATATATATATATATATATATATATATATATAAGGGAGGGATCAAGTGAGAACACCCACTCACCTAAGAACTCTTAAAATGTAAGAACTTTAGCTCATAGCCGTCAGATTCTTTTTTTAATCATTAAAATTGAAAAAATATGCATTTAAAAAATATATACAAGGAGATTAGCAACTGTCCTCTCATGACCGACTGTAAAGATGTCTGTCTTCTTCCATGGTGAACCACCACTCATGCATTCACAGGTGATATGCGTTTACCGCAAACTGCCCACTTGGATCGAACGATTAAGATTTCATTGGCTTCGCCGATGATAACTATTGAAAACCCTAGGTGAAAAGCATAAAATTTGGGGCATGATGAACCCCAAATTCCAAAACATACATTATGGGTTCAATGGAATCTTTTTAACTCAAGCCCTGAAATGCAAAACTAGGAGCTTATTGTAAATTGAAATGAATGGTGAAGGCTCAATCTTGCGAAGTGAATGCAAACAACAACGGCAACTGCTGATTTTGGTTGAGGATGGAGAAAGTCAGACATAACAATAGCGTGTGAGGGCAATACCTTTGTATCTTGGCCTTTGATTACAAATCTTGTGGTACATATTAAAAGTTCTTATGTGTAAAGAGTTCTCATGTGAATAGGGGTTCTCACCTGATCCATTCCCTATATATATATATATATATATATATATATATATATATATATATATATATATATATATATAATATATATATATATATATATATATATATATATATATACACATACATAATATATATATATATATATATATATATATATAGATATATATATATATATATATATATATACATACATGTATATATATACATATATATATATGTGTGTGTGTGTGTGTGTGTGTGTGTGCAATAATAACAACACTACCTTCCAGTGTGGGTCCTGCTTTCGCGGAGTTTGGGAAGATTCAGTTATAGGCAACCTTACCTCTACCGGCATTCTTACCCGTAGAGAGGCTGATTCCAAAAGATCCACACTGGTGTGTGTGTGCGTGTGTGTGTGTGTGTGTATATATATATATATCAGTACAGTTAAAACTGTATCCTGATTGGGTTCTTGGTTGGTCCAGTCTAAAACCTAGTCGGGTTCCTGATGTGGTGCTGTGTCTGAACTTAGGTGGGCTCCAGCACAGGCTCAATATTGTCAAAACTACGGCTAAGTTTAGGTTTTATGTTTCTGGGCTTCTTGGTGTACAGATTAGGCTTCACATTTCATCATCAAGCATTATACAAAAGTAACCATTTTTTGGCGTCTACAAAGGTGAAAGGAGCCTTATAGTATTCACTCTTCAAGAACAGAAGACATTTGCGTGAAGGGGTGTATTAAAATATAAAATTCTAGGCCTTGAACTTAAATTTTTAATTGAGATAGTTATTGAACACTACAACATACCCACCCACACAAATGAATAACCCTTTGCTCTTGAGACGTGGGATGTCATGCATAACTGATCAATGCCTCATACAATAACTCATCAATTTCAGGATCCTTGAGAATTTTACACAGTTCTCTAACTCAACTAAAAAGACCTCCCCAAAATCATGTTTAGGAACTAAACACAAACTTGATCTTCTAGTTGTACACATGACATGCAGTGCTATATACAGTTTTTGGTTGTGCTGTGCAGGCAACTCAGAATGGAAAAATTGGTATCCCAATCGTCACAAAATGGTTCAAGCCACTGACTGAGAGTCGCGAAGATGTTGAAGCAGCCGGAAGAGCCTTTGATTTCCTAGTTGGATGGTTGGCGGTTTTGTTAAATTCAACCAATCGTAAATATGCTGCAAAACTCAACTAAGTTATTGCTGGACTCATGAAGTTTATTTTTCAGGGTGTTGGAACCACTAGTTTATGGAGATTATCCCTTCACAATGAAGTCTTTAATTAGAAGTGGGCTTCCAACATTTAGTGATGAAGAACAAGCCCTAGTTCAGAACTCTTTCGACTTCATTGGGTGCAATTACTATACTTCGAGGTATGCTTGCTCCATTCCTTTCAATCCAAATGAAACTCCAACAAAACCAGATCAGTTTCAATCTGTCAATCTCACAGGTGCATATATACATGCTCCAACCCCCCCCCCCCCAAAAAAAAAATTTTTCTTTGTTTTTTCAGTTGTATTTCTTTGAATCGAATAGATTGATTGTGGCCTGTTGGTGATACAGCAAATTCTTATTTTTGCAGTGTATAACTTGTTGAAGCAGCCTATAGGTGAAAAGGTAATTAACTTCAGTTTGGCCCATTCACACCTATGAATTTTGATGGCAAAGAAGTTGTTTTCTATTTCTATTTTGAACTCGAATTCATATGGCCTGCATACGTGGTGTAATAATTTAGGCTCGAATTAATTTTAGATTGGACAAGTCAGACAAGTCTAAATTCAGATGAAAAATTTATGATTGTAACCAGTTTTCTCTTGACCAGACAAACAATACGAAAAATGTTGCATCTGTAATTTAGATTAGGTCAAAGAATTTATGACCGTAGCTTAATTATTTTTTCAAATTGGACAATTGGGTTGGGAAAATTATTGCCAGCCCTAAATTCTGACAATATTGGTCCATTAATGTGAAAGGCGAAGGGTTTATGCCATTAATACAAGCTTTCGGAGTATTGGATGTCAGTAACTCAATCTTAAGAAGTAACTCCTAATGATCCAAATTTTGGGGGGTTTTTATTTCTTTAGTTCATGGGTCATTTAAGATTATATTTTTAGATAATTTTGCACTTCAAAATGAATGTATTCAATTAGAATTTTATATGTTTATGTTCTTCTAGGAGTAATATCATTTGAAATTGTCTTAAAAAACAGTCTCTAACAATATAATCTCTGGACTAACGAAAATAAATACCCCTAAAATTGGGATCAATTGAAGTTATTTGTTAAAGTTGGACTAATGACAGCCAAATTTCCCAAAAAGAAAAGAACGAAAAGATTTGTACTACTTCTGTAGGATGTTTGATTTATTAGCTAGTCTTTGTAGGTAATAACTCAAAAATTTGGACCAATGCAGGTTTGCTCAAATAATCTTGCACTTATTCACCTTAAGTGGAGTGTTAGGTTCGAGTCATATATATAAACTAAATATGTAATGAGAGAACTTTATCTATTACGGACTATCAATGTCTCAACTTCAATGAAATGAACCATCAAAAACCTTTAAAAAAAAAATGTGACTCTTAGTAGCTCAAGTGGTAATCTTTATAAGAATTATTACCAAAAATATGGGTTTAAATCCTATCTACATTGACTTTTACGCCTCATTTGTTAAAAAAAAGAAAAAGACATAAAAATAATAGAAAATTACCAAAAAAAAACTCAAAGCTTTGGTGAATATTGAGTAGTTTATGTTCTTTCAGGCTTCAGGGAGCGATGACATCTATTTATTTCCAGAAGGGTTGAAAGATATACTGGTGTACATCAAGAAGCATTATAAAGATCCGACTCTCTACATTACTGAAAACGGTATTGTTTCAATTTCTTCAGCCAAGCAAGATACATATCCCATGGGGATTGATCAAGAAGAATAAAAGTAAATAAAATGATAAATATCTTCCTACATGTTTGGTTTAAAAATTTTATTATCATGTATGAAATTAAAATCATGATATAATTGAATAGTAGAAAGGTGTTATTATTTATGAATTGTGTTAATTTATCATTTACCCATAAGTTTTTTTATTATCATAAAATTATACTTATAATACGTACTCGCGGATAGGATTGATTAGATTAGGGTGTTATTTATACTCGATGGTGTAACCGATAAATCCTGAATATTCATCAGTTATAATTGCATATAATTAGTCATTACAAATTTGGTGATTTTAAATCACTAATATCTAAATTTTAGTTAAAGCAAGACACTTAACAAGACATATATCATCACTTTAAAACCAATAATTATGCAATCCAAAAATATCATGCCATCTCTCTCTCTCTCTCTCTCCCCTTACAACGGCAAAGTTTCTAATAACGTTGCAGGATACCCCGAGAAGAGGGATGATAGAATACCATTGGAAGTAGCTCTTCAAGATGATAGTCGAATACGGCAAATCCTTACCCATCTCAATGCAGTTAAAGAAGCGATCAAGTGAGTTATCAATCTTCCAAACTCTTTGTTCAAAGATGTCTTAAGTCACCCTTAAATTTTACTCTTTGAAAGATGAATCGCAAGTAGACTTGGCAAAATTAACCTAAGTTTGAATCAAATGATCCGAATTTATATCCGATCTGACATTCGAAATAGTTGGTCAGAAAGTTGACCCAAAATGAAAATTGACCTGACCTAAACAGATTCAATTCGAACATTTTTTTTTTCCCAAACTTAATATTTCTCTGCAAAAAAAGCCTGTTAGATCAAAAGATAGAATGTCCTAAAATCAATCCGAGTCAATAATAATCGAGCCCGAAATCGAGATGGAATTGAATTTGATTGACTCGAATATGACAACCTAAAGTTAATCCAACCTGTGATCGAACTGGATGGCTCATTGATCAGGTCTAAATTCACTAAGTTGGTTTATGCAGTGAAGGAGCAAATGTGAAGGGGTACTTAATGTGGGCATTGATGGATTGCATGGAGTTTGGATCGGGTTATCAAATCCGATTCGGTCTCAACTACACAGATTATTTGAACAACTTGAACAGGATTCCCAAGAAATCAGCTAAATGGTTCCACTCTTGGCTCAATAAGCACGGACAAACCCAGATTACAAATGAATCATCGGATGCACCAAATAAGGCCGGAAGAATTCTATCGTCTTTATCTACTTGTTTTAAAACCTGCACAACCTAAATTTTATTAGAGCCCCACTTAGGGCCTATTCTTCTCGTGGGGAAGAAACGGATATAAATTGGGAAGGAATGGAACAGATTGGAAATAAATGGAATGAGAACCCCTTATGAAAAGAGCAGGCTATATGGTCAAGGGTTGTAATTTGTACCTTCATAAATGTTTAATCAGTTGTGTAAACCAATACTTTGTGGATACCAAACTAGTTTATTCATAAAGTTTTTAGAAATTGTTATCAAGTACTTGGATTCGCATTCCTCCTATACAGTCCTCTGTACCTCATACACACCAAGGGGGCAAAACTGTCCAGTCCCTTTGTTTTGTTTCTCACATAATGCACCTAGCAAGGGCAGAAAATTGATGCGATATTCTATTGTTTTTTTGTAAAAATGTACAACAATTGACAAGTTGTATTATTGTTGGTGTGATTTTTTTCTAATTCCGAAGCCTGTTAATTGATATTGTTTGTTCATATAGAGTAGTGATTGTAACGTGGAATTTTAAATTTGCAAAACGGTATACATCTTAATACGTACTTGGATATTAAGAGTTGCAAAATGATATAAATCTTAATATGCACTAGATATCAAGAGTTGTAACTTGGAATTTTATATATCATCGCTCTTTAAAGTTTTGGCATTGAAACAAAATGCATACTGGATACGTAAGGAGCTCGTCATACAATGAAAATTAGATTATACTCCCACTAAGTAGAGTTTCACCTTTTTCCCCCCAAATTTGCGCCGCATGTTTTGAATCTTGGGGTAAAAATTAGATTATACTCCCAAGAGTAAAATGCATTATATTCTCACTCAAGAAAATTTCAGTATTCTCAAATTGAGAACCTATCTTTTCAATTTTCAAGTTCACCCATGCCTTAACTTCATGCTTTCACATCTAGCTAGTTTATCTTTTCCTTAGATTTTACGGCAAAACCAAAGACTAATTATCTTTGATTAAACCCACTTATATTGTGGGAAGTACAATGCTTTGTACTCCTTCGAGTACAATGATCTTTTAGGCTCACCTAATCTCTAGATTTTATATTTTTAACCTACAATGTCTTTTTATTTTAAATTTTCGGTGAAATCAAAGACTAATTGTCTTCGATGAAGTCAATATTTGATGATTGTTAGTGAGAGAGAGTACAACGCACTATACTTCTGATAGCACAATCTAACTACTAATCATTCAATTTTTCTTGTTATTTAAACTTCTAATTCATAAAGTTCACTAGGTTTAGTATTTAAGACAAATTTTATGTCTTAAGGCATTGAACTTAAGGTTCAAACATTTCTCCTCCATCAAATAGAGTACTTTATCGAATCTAGATATTTCAATATTCTTGCTATTAGGCATCTATATCAAGCTCCCATCAAACATTAGATTAAAGGTCCCATAACTAAAGATATATCATCCTAGAGGGGCGTAAATAAGGTGACTGACAAAACATTGAAACAAATGAAACTTTAAAACACTTTGAAAGAAGAACTGCCAAAGTCATTGCAAAACAAGTTAGTAATCAAAACCTTTGAGCATGACTAGAGAACTAGAGACGCGGAATTAAAGGGGAGAAAACACGTAATGTTTATGATGTCGGTCCTTCCAAAAAGTATTAGTTGCGGGTAATACTCATCTTTCCTTAGGATTTATACTGCTCCACTTTTTATTCACTTAAAAAGTTACAATGTTGAGTTCTTGACTCCACAACAATTTACTTGAGTACTTCCAAGGCTAGCCACTTGATTTAGAGACACTCTTCTTGACCCACTACTCAACTAGATACCCTAAGTTGAGTCACTCACCAAGTATTATTTCACTCAACACTTAACTACCCAAGTAAGTTCCCTAACTTACTTGTTACAAGTTTCTCTTACAAAGATTTAATCCTTATAGGAGAGTGCAATTAAGAGGAAGAGTATAACTCAAATGATTATTACAATATGTTCAAATCTTTTATCGTGCTTCTTGTTTCACCTCCTCTTATAGTTTTCCAATCCTCATATGGCCGTTGGAGATCACTTGGCAAGTCTTCAATGTAGCCGAATTTGGTTCTGTCAGTATTTTAATGTCATTGGCTCCAACCTTAAAATTTCCAAAAATAGCTCTCGAACGAAATCTTAATTTGACCATTGGAAATCTTCATTGGTCAATTGATCTTCTTTATCGCATTGAACTACATCTTGTATCTATTGAAACACATTAGGCAAGATCCAAAATATTCTGATTATGATGACGAAGTTTATTTCAAAGACTTTGACTGGATTGAAATATGCATCTCCCATAAATAAGTTTGGATGAGATCTTTGGTAGGTTGTTGCTCTTCTTGCTTAGGCAAAGTATCATCAAGTAATATCAATGCCAATCTCAGAATATTCATACATATCAATGAAATTAATCGCACAATATAATTCAAGATATTTCAAAGATGTTTTCCATACATATAGCATCGATACTTTGATCAGGTTAAATAGCATGCGATCTTTAGAAAAATATATCAATAATTATTGTCAATCAAGCTCATAATATCTCTAAAGATATAGATTGAAATCAATCACAGGAATTCATGAAGATCCTTTTCAAATAAGACGACTCACCATGCTTTGGGAAGGGATTTCTCATCATGGCAAGATTTATATTTAAGACAAGCATATTAAACATAAAAATCAAGATAGTATCTCAGCATATTAAAAATATGTAAAGAACTCATAAATAAGATCTACGAATAGATATTCCAAAGTTAGCTTAACCGAATTTGATAGTATTAGACCAAAGCTTATATAATATGTATGACTATATAACAGGATACTTTATACCCACATATACATTAATATAACAAGACACTCAATTTGCAATTTTGCTTTCACTTAAAACTATCAAAGAAGCATTCAAAGGACTTTGAATATGGAACTTTGACATAATTAGATCAAAGTGATATGAACTTATAATCATGATAATACTCTACGCGCACATATATGCAATGATATAACGAGGCTTACTTAACATGTTTAAACACATATACAAGCATGACATAATAACATCAAAGCATATATATCAAGCTTCTATCAAAGTTAGATCAAATACTTTAAGCTATACTATCCAAAAAGGATGTACACTTATGCCGCAAGCATACAGTTGTCATCCGTAGTACTTGAGGATCGAATCCACATAGACAGGGTTGAATCTAGGCCACTACAACCTAACCCATATAAGTTACACTAAAAGCATTAAATAAGCAAAACAGAATCATTTAGTTAACACAAATTAAATTTAACGCAAACATGATCAAATTTAACAACTAATAATATGCAAATCAACAAAACGATTTAGAAGGCAATAAACCTTAATTAAGAAGAGGGAGCGAGAGAGAGAGAGAAAGCAAAGAAATTACCAAGCACTTAAAAGCAGAAACTAAAAATTGAATTAGATAGATTAATAAAAACTCAAACTTGAATTAAATCTAAGTATTTGAATTAAGGGTTTTGAGAGCGAATTGAACTACACTATTCCACTCCTAAAATCCAAACTAAAATCTAAGCCTAAGATAATGAAGAACTGATTGATGAATTATGCTACCCAAGACCTCTTTTTATAGTGGTGATAGCCTTCCTTCATTTTCCGAATTCTAGTTAGAGTAGCTTTCTTGTTCTCCACTCTTGACTAATATTAGGAAAGTCACCATAATTAGGAAATTGGTGGGAATCCACTTGATTTTCAATTTCACTTGGCTACAATTTTCCAAAATTAGTTTCAACTTGTCTTGCATGCCAAGCAAATGACTTCATATTTCATCAAATCATTATTCCAACACAAACACACAAAACTCAAATCAAACTCAAAAATAATATCGATTATGAGTAAAAACTAAGTAACTAGAAGCATCTATTTAGTCACTTTTGGTGACCAAATAAATATCCCCACACCTAGATTTTACTTGTCCTCGAGTAATACAAAAGAAAAGAAGATCTACCTGAAATAGCTAACTCACTTTCGTAGGAATCATGGTTGCACCTATCACATTCAACAAGCCCTTTAAACACCTATGTTCTCCTTAGTAAACGAGTGCGGTCTCATGAGGGTTTACAAAAGATATACCCACAAAATCTTTGAGGAAGAAAGGCAAAAGAGAAAGAAAAATAGAAAATAGAAAATAGAAAATCTTTTGAACTTTTTTCAAATATAATCGAATATACACAAGGAAAAATTGTACACACTTGACCAACAAATCACTTATGTAACCAAATATTAGATGACGCACAAGCACAATGTATATATAAACACTCTTACTCCCCACTAATGACATTAGCACCCTAGTTTTTCACCCCACGGTACATTAAAATAGTGAATCCATCTAATGCTAGGTGTGCAACTGTACCATCGCTTAAGCTAGGTTTACCAGAGTCTGACTTGATCCCACTTGACTATTTTATTGACTTAATGACTTAGGAAGCAAGTTTTTCCAGTAGCAATATTACCTCAAAGGGTAGCATCCAGCAGCACGTGCCTCAAAAGGATACTTGTCATTCCTGATCTTTACTTTTTGATTTTGTTTTTCAACTTTTTTTTTTCCTTCTTTTTTTCTAATAAAAATGAAAACAAAATAAAAGACAAGCGGGAGAGTCAACCATGGAAGCCCAAAACCTAAGACAATGGTGATAAACAAACAAGGATTGGACTCAAAATTATAATGAAATGACAAGATTAAAAGTGGGATATAAAATGACATATTTTGAACTAAGGTCTATCATGCATACTATAAAAGTCCATCAAGATAACACAATTCCACAAAATTACACAAAAATAGAAAAAAAAATTTTAAGTTTTCTGAAAATTTTCTCTCTTTTTTTCTTTTTAGAAAATTTTTAAGCTTGACTTCCTATCCTCTACACCAAAATCACGCAATATCCACATTATGGGAAAGGGAGCATCAAGGATAGGAAAAAAATAAAAGACGAGAAAAAAAACTGAAGGACACCATATATATTTTATACAAGGGATAAAACAATGATATCAGGTCGGATGCTAAATGTATCTGGGCTACCTCATCATCCCTCATCGATCACTAGGTGGTTCATGAAGCATCATATAGTCCACCTTATTCAAGATGTCACCCTCTTACTTAGATGCAGTCAGAGCTTGCCATGGTAGTGGCTGAAGCGGTGAGAACAACATTAAGGCGAGCAAAGTAGGCGGAAGGAAAATGGTGATTATTGAATCCAATGCTTATGGAACCATTTCCAGATTGCAGATCTCTTCGGATGGATTGGCCTATGTTGATTTGAGTTTTGAAAACATTAGTAGTCTTGTTTCATGTGGGGGAACACCGTTGCTTATTTGTTGGCAAGAATGTCCCCAGTGGTGACAAACTTGCATTTTGTTCTAACTTTCCAACTGGTATTCTACACTAGTGAGATTGGATTTGATTTAATGAATATCATCAACGCGCCTTTTATTTCCCCAAAAAAAAAAAAAAGAAGAAAAGAATAGAAGCATAAGTTGAAAATTGAAATACTGATTGGAAAAAGATCAACAATTTTTACAATATATTATAAAAATCTTTAAAAAGTTGGAAGAACTTTTTT
This sequence comes from Carnegiea gigantea, assembly GCA_029747015.1. Classification (NCBI taxonomy): domain Eukaryota; kingdom Viridiplantae; phylum Streptophyta; class Magnoliopsida; order Caryophyllales; family Cactaceae; genus Carnegiea; species Carnegiea gigantea. The sequence continues at coordinate 424,730 of JAKOGI010000375.1, forward strand.
TTTAATCTATCTTATATAATAAACCAAGACCTCAATGAATGTATACGTTTTACTTTGCCTATAGTGCCCTTCTTTTTATTGAAAATCATCTTAATTAATAAGGATAATTTTGTCATACAACAAGCATTACATATGAATTTTGAGCTTTGAAAATATGGAAAATGATGATAACTTTCCAACCCTCAATGACACATTTTACCATTTTCACTCTCTCTCTCCCATGTTCCCGCAAAAAGTACTCACACACCCCCCACCCCATGTTCCCCCAAAAAGTAAAAGTGACACAATTTAGAGTTGAAGCAACCCCTTCCTTACATCAAAAAACAAAGAAAAAAATTCTGCCTACCCCTGCATGTTCATCCTATAATACTATGCATCCCAATTCCTCAGTTCCATGAAAGGAAAAACAAAGTACATATAATCTGACATAACCCTTGCCTTCATCAGCAAGCACTTACTAGACAAAAGGTATTGCTTCCTTTCATTGCCTAATCATTTATTTTTTGTAAGTCTAATAATTGTTTTTTATATTAAATTGGTAAAATTCTTTTCAATTTGAGTATATCTTAATCTTTTGGGTTCTATTTAGCCAAAAAAAATTATCTAATTAGATTTTCTTTCTACCTCATTGTAAGTGAATTTTTTTTCTATATATATTTTTACTTCTTGTAACTGGGTGGTTTAAATGGTGTGTAATACAATTATGTAAGTCCGATTAACTTCAACTCTTTTGCTACCTTTTTTTGAGCAGGGTTAATATCTATCAGATTGAGAAGTCTTTAAAATTTACAAGTTTAGTTTAATTGATGTGGGAAAATAGGATATTTTTTTAAATTTTTCATGTTCTTAATAAAACTTACAAAATTCATTCGTGCTTCAAAATTGAGCAACTCTCTAATCATTACTCGCTTAACATTTTATACAAGCATAAAAGTACGAAGATCTATGTTATATTATAAGTCAATGTATCAATTAATGTATAACTTTTACTTTACCTATTTTAACATTATTATTAAAATTATTTTACTTCTCCTCTCAGGTAAAACTAGGTAGAAATCAATAAACTAACAAAGATAAACGAGTCAAAATAAAACTGAGAAAAAAAAGGGATAGTAAAACATTATATTTCTCTTTCCATCAAAAATTGAAAAAATATAAAATGCTTAGCCCCACGTTCCCACTAGCTACCCCCCTCATTGTAACCCCCCAAATGCAACATGTTTCACTGTTTGCATTCTCCTTAATAAAACCCTGAATTAGGACTAATAAATTCGATGGTAAGGTGAAAAACCCAATAATCAGGGCGTTACCGCCGTCCTAAAAAGGATAAGGCTTAAAGCAAATACCCTAGACAGGATATAGTTGAGCATAAATCAAACTCATATCCATTTAACATCATAACTAACATGAGGTTCATACATCACAACTAAGCAATGCCATAAAGTTTACATCTCAATCAACTGAAGATCTCAAGCTCCAAACAATATATGTATAACATTACAGTTGATCCATCCAGATCCCTTGTTCAACTTATTTCTCCAGCTGGTTTGCTATCATGAAGGCATTTCACTGGTCATTTGCCTAAAACAAAATATGAAAAACATTTTGAGCTGTGAGTTGAAACTCAATACATGCACTCCTACATGGTGAAATTATCATTGCATAAATTGGTTGGGCTCGCTTTATAATTTATTTTAAGTTAAAATAATGGCTGAAACAAATGTAAAACTACATTGCTAATTATTACCTGGTAGTGAGTCCTTTATAACTGCTACGATCTATAAATAGATGTACACCTGCCAAGCCGATCGAGTGACCTGACCTGAAGCCGCGCGGGTAACTGGAGAGCGAATGCCCTATAAATGATAACTGGCAAGGTCACTAATTAAATGATAAATCAATGTATAAACGGATCCATTGATGTACTTACCAAAATGTGATAACTTTAATAAATACACTCTGATTTCTAAAGATACAGACAATAAACATACTTGGAGTCTTTAAAAATGCAATCTTACTAGATAATACTTATGCACAATGAGAAAAGATAGATTAGGCCCCGATTCTGTTAAAGAAATGTAATTATAGGTGTATATATAATTAGTAAACAACGCTAACTTTTATACTTATAACTATAATAGAAACTCATTAAAAAGGCATCCATAACTCAAATAATTCTATAGAAGATAAGTTACACCAAAATGATTATAAAGCTAAATGAATTAGGATAATTTAACTCAAGGTGAATAATGTGGAGTAAAATTGATCAAAGTAGAATAACTGTGATTATAAAAGAAAGGCTTTGATGGTTATGATTGAACGTGGATTTTTGTTTTGACATTATGAGATAGATAATCAAGATTTAAGGAAAATTGGAGTGGTGGTAGGTTCAGAATAAGTTTAAACACGTTCAGAATAAGTTTAAACACACCGATCTGGACAAAGAAAAACTGATCTTAAGTTATCAATTTCTCCATTTCTCCAATTTCTTTGCACATGCCATACAACTTAGTTTTCCAAATTAAATAAGCTTCTAAGTACAATTAGAGTTGTTACTGATTCAAGGTCCACTTTAGAAAATTCATAACTTTCACCCTTGACTCAAAAGGACACCTAAAATCCCAATATGAAAAGCTCAAGAAATCCCTCAAAACTTTCATTTATAGTACAAAATACAATTCCCACAATACGGTTCCTAAAATTGAGCTTAAACACAACTGTGCACAGTTCAGATCTGTTCTACGCAGTCTTCGTAAAATGGTCATAACTTTTTTCACATAACTAGGAATGAAGTGATTCAAAAAGCATTTGAAAGATAACTCACAGATATATCTACCCATCAAAAATTACAATTTTTTGATGGGCCAAACAGTACCAATTCAATCTCAAAGAGACCCCTGTTTTGGGTCTGTTCACAGCCGTAATGTTCTTGCTTTTATCCTTTTTTTCACATAATCTCCCTCTAAAATCACCCTTTAAAACCATTTAACAAAGCATTGTTCCTTCTCATCACCTTACAAAGTCATATTACCCAAAATCATTCCATGATCATCTTTACATATTTTACAATCATTCTTTTTACAAAAACACTTAGAATGCTTCTATAACCTTAGTATTTGTATAAACAAATAAAGCAACCTCCTTTAATTATTTAAATTTCCAAATCCCAAAAAACTCAATAACATCATTAATCAAGTCTATAATACATCCAAACCCCAAATTTCATCTCAATGAACACAAATATAATCACTGGATGCTAGAGATTAAACTAAATCATGCATGGCCATAAAACTCTAAGTCATGCCACATACAAATTTCCATCCAAATCACTCTAAATGACTGAAATAAGATCACCAACCATTTTTAAAGTTATTTTCCATACGAGATCACAACAATTAAACAAACAAACACAAACCCAAACTCCCTTGATTCATACATGTTTGATCAAGCTCAAGCTCAACTCCACCATATCCAACATCCCCCAAAAAACAATAAAATTTGCATAATAACATTTATTTTAATCAATATACCATGATCCATAAACAAATCATCCATAAAAACCAAAATTAAAGAAGATAAGGGTTAAAGATTAACTCACTTTAAGCTTGGATTTTGAGAGATGGAGGTGATGTTTGGTGTTTGTGGGAGTTGAGGGGGTGGTGGCTGGTGCTGGAGGATGGCTGGTGGTGCTAGCTGGCGGAACTGATGGTCGACGGTGGTGCTGGCTATCGGCAGCAGCTCACAGAAAGGCAGAATAGTAGAGGGGCCAGCCATGGGAAAAAAGAGAAGAGGATGGGAAGAAGAAAAGAAAGGGGGGGGGAACAATTTGGATTCTAATTCTTGAAATTTTTGGCTTATCTAGAAAACTTGACTGATATTTAACTCCACAAAGTAACTTTTTGTTAATCAAAATTTAGTGCAAATGATGGTAATTAATTTAATTTAATTACACCAAAATTTTGGGGCCACAATTTGAGCCCAAAATTACTCGGATCGTAAATTGTGCCTAAATGAATTGGGCCAAACTTAATGGATTTGGGCCCCATTTTTTTTTGCATCATCAAAAATTAAAATTTTGAGATATTGTGAAAAATAATTTATCATCCAATCATATTTAGTTGGACCTAATATCGATTCACCCAAAATTATTTTGGTAAATGAAACTCGAATTACAAAGTAAGGCCTAAAATGAATTCTCCCAATTGGGATTATTAAATGAAATAAATAAATGTGAAAAAAATTAATAACATAGCTTAATTAAATAAATGAACATGATTTAGGGTCGGGCTATTATACTCATTCTCACCCACTCCTCATTTGGCTTCATCTTTTACTCGAGAATTTTATTACAGATTCATCTTATCAGAGAAAGAATGTTTCTTTGATTTTAACCAATTTAATTAGGATAATCAATACCAATTCAAATATCTCATTCCTTTTGAGTTCCCTTGATCTCTCCTTTTTTGATATGTTTCCTCTTTATTCTGCTTCTCCAATGCTGTGACAATTCCCCACCCTAATTTCCAACCGATGTGTTTTGAAAACTTTATTAGGCCACAACCCTGCCTCTTTCTTTCTCATGTATGACTTTCATCTTTTATATGCACCACGTCAAACTCTGGATTTATGTTCAACTTTACGATTCATCGTTTGTTGTAGTGTTAATTACGGACTATCATAGGCTTCCACATCTCATAATTTTATCTTAAATTTATTCATTTTTTCGTCAGAGATTTATTTTAATTTTTGTAGATCATTGAAATTTTAACTCTTGAAACTTTAAAATGATGTAGGATAGTTAGAAAAATAGTTTCACAGAACAATTATATAAATCCTTTTATTTTATTTACCGCCTTAAGTTAACTTTTTAATTCTTTAAGTTACCAATTGAACATGTTGTAATTTCACTAAGAACGACGCATATGAATAGATGCATTTATATTATGAACTTTTGGATGGATGAAATCTTAAAAAGAATGGCCTTTTGGTGGATTTTTTTTTAAGATCGGCTGCATTCGAATAACAATGTTTTATATGTATATAACTATTTTTCATGGTTGCATATCTTTTCATATGGATTTTCCTTAAGTTTAGCCTTAAATAAGTTGATTAGTTGAATCAATTTTCTTTCCTAAGAACCTTTTAATGCAAAAAGCACATGTTAATTGCAGGTTCCAATTCTCATATTTGACACATGTAGATGTCTAATGGTTCATATCTACATGGTAATTTTAATATCTTGGATTCATATATCTAAATGAAAAAAAATTAATAGCAAAAGAATTTTATTCCTTATGAAAACCTTTCATCATATTAATCATCTAAATTTTTTTTAAATAAAATTTGCTTCGAACATTTGTTTCTCTATACAAGATTAGTTTGTTTCTGTTCATAAATTTATGACTAATACTTAGGTATCATCAATCCTTCACTATTTTTAAAATTTATTCGTTGTTAGGTTAACAATGCCCAAATTATTCTCTTAATTTGACTACTATTTATAATCTTCATATTTCTTTCCTTTTAATCTCTTTTTGACAAACTTTCATAAATGTTGGTCTAAATTGCAAAAACTTTACAGTTATCAAATTATCTCATAACATGATGTTCAAAACTTATTATAATCCTATACTTTAGTGGACCTAATGATTAGGTGTGCTTTTGACACACATTTTGTGATTTTTTTTTTTTTGGGGTAAAAAAGGTTATTGAAATATTTACGATGCTCTTCTCTCAAGGGCTTTTCCTAGATTATCCTCACAAAGGATAGAAAGAAGGTCCCTATGCGAGACTACGTTCCACACAACCACGGAATGTAAAGAATGACCAAACTTTACCAACCAGTCAGTTGTGCAATTCCCTTATCTGAAAATATGATGGATAAAAACCTTGTTGCATAATCGGGTGTAAGGAAGAATGTCTTGTATGAGCACTTGAATTTTCTATGGTGGTTGAATTTGACCATAAACTGTTTGAATGAGAATTTTATTATTTCCTTCAATTTGGATATTCTTGAATCTTGCTTGTACTGTTGCTTTGATTCCATTTCGTATAGTTGTCTGATGACGCTTCCAAGTTGAATGTCGATATTTGGATAAACTTTTCTTTTCAATTACGAATGATAATACCTCCTGCTGCTGTACCTTGTGATGATTTGGATCTATCAAAGTTTATTTTAATGAACCCGCCTTGTGGCTTCCTCTAAACCACTCAATGAGACTTCGTACAGCTGAAGGCTGGAAGATTTGGGTTTGGTGGATAAATTGTTTGAGTGAGATTGTGTCTAATACGCCATTCGGCACTAGCTTTTTTGGCTCTTATCAAAGCAATTCTTGGATTAAGTGTTTCATTACGAAAAATCATATCATTCCTTGTTTTCCATAAACTCCACAGTAGTACAACTACTCTATCCAATTTGATAGTAGGGCCTGCTGGTTTGGCAATAGAAAGCCAATGCAACACAATAAGATGTTGGCTAAGCATGAAATTTGTATTAATCCATCTATGAGAAGATGCTATTCTCCAACAATCTTGTGCAGCATTGCATTGTGAAAATAGATGATCCATGTCTTCAATCTCAGCTCCACAAAAAGGACACAATGTTCATACCTCTTTCAGACAGAGTTCCTCTTGTAGGTAGTGATGAATGACAAAGTTGTCAAAGAAAAATTTTTAGCTTCGACATAATACCTAATTTTCAAATCCAACTGTACTTCCACACATGCGGATTAACAAGGTTTAATCCATGTGCCGCCGACAGACCCCAACATATAGAGTCAGGGAATGAATTAGTATGAATTAGGGCTACAAGAATCAACTGCAAGTGAACTAGATCCACCAAAGAGTTAAGTCATGTAATATCTCATTCTTTATTTCCTGTAATAAATTGTGACACCTTAAGGGATGTATTGATGAGGGAATGGTCTGTCACCTTAAGAAAATTAGCCAAATTATCATTGGAGCATCAATTGTCAAGCCAGAAATTAATAGTTGTCCCATTGCCAACTTTCCATCTCACTCCTTTCTTAAATTGATGTTGATTCTTAAATATACACTTCCATACCCATGAATCCATTTTCTTTGGTTCCACAGCAAAAAAATTTTCATCAAGCTGGTATTTAGCTTGCATTTGTTCCACCCAAAGGCTCTGATCGTAGAACAATTTCCAAGTTAGTTCACTTTAAAAAGCACTATTAACTGCTTCCATTTTTCTAAGGCCAAGCCCCCCTACCTTTTTTGGTCAACAGATTTTGTCCCAAGATACCATAAGTAGTTCTTTATTTTCGTGAGACTTTTTCCAGAAAAACTCTCTGCTAATTTTATCAATTTATCGACTCGTTTCTTTGGGCAACTGAAAGCTTTGCATCCTATGTGCAGGCATTAATTCTATGTTGGCTTGAACTAGCATAACTCTTCCCACTTTAGAGACATGCCTTGTTTTCCATGTTTGCAATTTGTCTACTATTCTATTAACCTGTTCTGAAAAGGTCTCTGTTTTTTGTCTACCCTTAAAAATCGGGCATCCAAGATACTTTCCAAGGTTATCTTGATGTGTTACGTTAAAAATAGATGGCACGATTTGCTTGTCATGGGCTGATGCATTACTAGAAAAAGTGAGTTATGATTTATGGAAATTAATGAGTTGTTCAGAATTTTAGCAAAAACTACTCAGTATAGAACTTAACTCACGACAAGATTCAAGATTAGTTTTGCAAAAAATGAGACTATCATCAGCAAAAAGTAAACATAGAATTTTAGGTGCTCTAGGAAAAATCTTGACACCAATTGCACATTTCTTTCTACTTATCGCCGTATGTAAAGTCCCAGTTAGAACCTCCATGCAGATAATAAAAAGATATAGGGAAAGTAGGTTCCCTTGTCGGATGCCTCTGGTTAGTGTAAAGAAACCACATACGTTATCATTCACAATTACAGAGTACGAAATAGTTGAAATGCATGCTTTGATCAATTCAATCCACTTGGGATGAAATCCCAATTTATGTAGTGCGTCAAATAGGAATTTCCATTCAACTCTATTATAGGCCTTCTCCATATCCAGTTCAAGCGCTACCCAGGCTTTCTTATCCTTCATATTTTGAATTTATTCATGATCTCATGCGTAAGCAAAATATTATCATGAATAGAGTGTTTCGGCACAAAAGCACTTTGGACAGGGTCAATTATCTTTTGCAAAATTGGCCTCATCCTATTCGCAAGGATTTTTGAAATAATCTTATAAATGGTGTTGCAAAGACTAATAGGTCGGAACTGATTGGTTGTTATTGGATTATTAACTTTAGGAATTAATGCAATAAGCATATGATTAATCTATTTGACAATATTCCAATGATTTTGAAAAAAGGCCGCTCCAAAGCCATTAGGCCCTGGCGCTTTAAATTTGTCCATTTGAAAAACGACATCTTTAATTTCCGAATCTTGGATAGCTTCTAATAACTTTTCATTGTCATCTACTGTGACTAAGTTATACATATCAAGTTGTACATTACGGAGACTTGCTTGGGCTGATTTATATCCGGCCATAAAATCATTTACAAACATACTGTCAATATGGGAAGACTCATCAATCCATTCTCCTGAAGTATCTTTGAGTTTCATAATTTTGCTTCTAGTCTTTCGTGCCTTCATGGTCTGAAGAAAATAGTGGGAGTTCCTATTGCGATTGACAAGCCAATCTTTTCGTGCTATTTTCCCCAATATTTCTGATTGAACAAATGCATCTTTTCTCTTTACTTGATAAGTCTATAATGCCACTTGTTCAATCGGGCATTATTTGGATTCTGCACCAATTTTGTTTCAACTAGGAGTAGCTTCTCAGCATTTCTTTCAAGTTTACTTTTAAAATTACCGAAGGTAATCTTACTCCATGATTAAGATCCAATTTAATCTTTTTGAGCTTTTGAACTACACGATACATTGGAGTATCTTGAACTCTCGATTGCTAATTTTTCTTTACTACATTATTAATATTTGTTCCCTGATATTGTGCCCATGAGTGTTGATATTTAAAATTAGTGCCCTGCCTAGGTGGATGTGCTGGCTCTGCATTGAGCAAGATAAAGGCATGGTCCGAGCATGTAAATGGACCATTAGTTACTACATAAATAGTGAATAGTTGTGCACAATCCTCCCTAAAAATTACTATATCCAATTTTCATGAACAAGTTGCCTTCGCAAATATGTTTTCCAAGTAAATACTCTCCCTTGAACATGGGCATCAATGCTTCTGGTGTGATCCAAAAAATCATTAAGATGTCATGTTCTAGTGATTGTCAAAAGAGCTCCTCCAACCTTATCCGAGAACTGGAGTAATTCATTAAGATCTCCAATAATGCATCCTGGTAGATTAATAGACTCATTGAGTTACTTGAGATGATGGCAAAAGGCATCTTTATCTCTATCCTGAGCAGGAGCATAAATTGCTATCAATATACATTGCTTATTGTTAGCATTGTCCACAACATGAAAATGAATAGCCCGGCGTTCTTTTGCAATGATTGTCACATTAACATTAACGGGGTTCCAAAGGCACCAAATCCCACCACAATGATTCTCAGTGGGAATTGACTCATAATGAGAGAAACTTAAATTTCAAATCATCAAGTTTGCTTTTGTTCATTGACCATAGTTTCAAGCAAAATTAGGATATCTGGTCTAATAGTACAATTGATAAATCCTACCTCAAGTCTTAGTTGTGATTTCTTAGCTCCTTGGACATTCCAACATACTACTTTCATTATGCAACAGAATTAGGAAATGGATATTTTTGACAAATTGCCTCTTGATCCAAATAATCAAGCATTAAATATGTCTTAAAAATTGAGTAATTAAACTCTCTTCCACTCATAAACTTGGTTTTTCTATTAAAGAGATACAAGCTCGTCAATAATTTGTAATGACTTGAACAAAACTGTGCTTTAGCGGCCATGAAAATGACTCTATTCAAAATAGAAGAAATAAACTGGGGGTGCTTCTCCACAATTACAGGCGCAAAGTTTCTCTTAACTCCTTGAACATTACATCCATAATTTTTCACAATTAACAAATTGTAAAAAACAGAAGTTATCATAGAAGTGTTCCGGGACCGAGATTGGTCATTTTGAAGCCATAAGAGGCTGGGTAGCAGGAAACTCCCAAAAAGAATTTCCACATTCCCCCTTAATAGATACTTTAATAGTTTGCTCAAAATGTTCCATAAAAATAAATCGATACAATCAACACTAATTAACAATAAGTTACCACCAAAGACCCATCTAGGACCACTACGAAGAGGATCACAAAGGCGGCACCTTGACATGAAATTGTCTTTGAGATTGCAATAACCTGTCAATGTGAAAAATCATCACAAACTGAAAAGAACCAGGCATAGCTCTTAAAGAAAGCATTGAGCCTAAGATCTCGCAGCATTAGTCCTGTGGAGGAGACAAAAATGGTGTCAACCCAAAAATAAACAAATTTGCAATAATGATATTATCAATAAAAAATGTCTAAAACCCAAATGGATTGCTTTTCAAAATGAAGTTGGAGAAGAAGAAATGAATCTCCATCTCTCTCACCATGAGTTGAAACCAGAAGTAAGAAATCAACTTAACAAAACCTTTAATAAAATGGCAAAGAAGTACATGGAATTCAATGAAGAACCTCCATTTGAATCTCACTTTAATGACATACAATAAGGTCTTGAGTAGACCAAGCAAAAGAACCAACCTAATGCCAATAAAGTGAGAGGCTTGAGCATCAAATTCAAACAAGTACCCAATCATGTATATAATCATGTCAAGTAGATTATGCATCAGAACACTACCTACGCAAAGCTTTACTCTCCGTTTGGTCCTTAAAAAATTTGGTGGAAAGAAAAGTTGAAGGAAAAAAATGTGAAGGAAAAAAAAGTAGGAAGAAAATGAGTTTTTTCTCTTGTTTAGATTGAGGAAAAAAGTATAGAATTTCGATGAAAAATTTAAATGTTGATAAGCTACTTAAATCATATTGATGTCATCTAAGTGATGTGAGATTGGAGGAGGTTGGGAATTTTCCTCAAACTTTCCTCACAATTTTATGAGGAAAATTTTATCACTTGTTTCTAACAAATTTTCCACCCAACTTTCCTCCATATTTTTTTTTTGTGATTTTGTCTAAGCCAAACACAAGAAAAAAAGTAACTTTCTTAATTTTTTTTCTTTCCACCAAATTTTTCAAAGTCCAAACAAAGCCTTAATGCCATGAGCTTCCTACTAACAATGAGTACCACAATTAATACAAAATAAAGATCAAGTTCTTGGCTTGTAAAGAGAAAACGCCAATCAATTTCATAGTGAGTGAATGCTAAATGAATCAATTTAAGACTATCATAATGAGAAAAAGTTTAGAATCAGGAAAACAAATTCCTCCCATTGCTGGGAGCACCAACCCCAAAGCACACCAAGCAAACCTAAGGCTAAGTAAGTGGCATCACAGCAGATAAAAACCGTCAACCGAACACAATTCAAAAAGGGGAAGCATTGAAGGATACTACTTAGAACAAAAAAGATGGCAGACTTTGCAAATGTCCCCCAGTGACTTATGGAGATAAGAAAAGGAGCCAGACTTATGGCGTTAATTATAAACTAGGAACTGAACAAACAAATTAACAAAAACCAGGACCAAAAGGGCTAGTAAACACCCCAATAGATAGAGCACTCACGCACCTTATAGATTAGATAATCTGAAGTTAGATCCAAGTAGCACAAATACCACACATCAGTGAACATCGATAAGCTCTGATGATGAGATAAACATTAAAATTGAAAACTCACATACTTCTGATGAGAATCAGCATAAACACGAAGGAGCTTCATTGAAGACAAAGTCGAAGATGATGGTTCGTGCATAAACACATAGATCGGGAAAGAAACTAGAATTAATTGGGCAAATTGAACAAAATTCATAGAAAAGATTCTGGTAAAATGAATTTTCTAGTAATAGGGTTGGATTTAAACAGATAAATGTGAGAATTAAGTACAAGGGTTTAGGGCTCAAGGGAGTGAATTACCTCGAGATTGCTTTAACAGAGGAGAGGAGGGTAGAATACCATAAGGCTATCGCTAGTCTTGATGTCCTCCTTTTCACACATTAAGGTCGAAGCTTCAAATCTGAAAAGCTTTGGCAGTGTCAACTTTTGTTTCTTCAATTGCTTCATGACAGGACAGATACACTAGCGTGTGTTCTGGATTGCAGATCTGGAATGATAATGAAAAGAGGAAAGCACGGGATAGTGCCATGAATGTCTAACAGATCCGAACAGCACTGAATGACTGAATCCCCAATGGAAGCTTCGAGGAAGAGACGACATCATTTTTCGATAGACAGATCTAAGAACAACAGTGAGAGGATCGAGGATAGTCTGAATAGAGTGCTCGGAGCAGAATTTTGGATCTGCCAAGGCAGATCTTTGAGTTTGGCACGTTGATGAGCAACCCAGAACAAGAAAGAATGGAGCATTTAGCAGAAGAAAATACCGTAGGATGCTGAGAGGAGAACAAACCAGCACAAGAAAGAGGCAAGGATCGAAGGAAGGGATCTAGAGGCTTAGCTTCAAGTAAGTTCATGGTGGAGAATGGCGGCAAAGGGTCGTAGAAAACCTAGGGAGTTTGAACTCCCCCTTTATCTCACTAGATTGGCAATTTCTCTCTCTAGAGACTTTCGTGGGCCGTGAGTGACACACATTTTGTGATTGTGCAGTAATTCAAGTCTTCTAAAAAGGCAAGGTGATTGGCTAGGTGAATGTTGAGTGTGGTTCCAAATAGACCACATATCTTTATCATCATGTACTTATTTGTATTTAGTTTGGATTGCTATATCACTATGCGATGTAATCCTCCAACTTTGAGATGCTTAGTCTTTACTAAATTTTTAGGTTATCATCTATGCCTTCTACCTAGAGACCTTTTTTCAACCAAAAATAAATAATAATAACAACCCTAATTACAATATAGTATAACTTTCGCATTTTTGAATGTATCTTTTTAATATTAGCTCATTTTTCCATCATGCACATGCTTCTTTCTATTTATGGACTTACGGCATGTTCGGTAACAGTGTTTTGGGTAGCTTTTAGCATTTTGACTAAGTCAATATACTCATCAGGTAATTTTTAGTGTTCGGTAATATAGTATTTTGACTAGCATTTCAAGTAACATTTAGCGTTTTAAGCAGCGTTTTTGAAAAGCTAATAGTATTACGTTTTGCATTCAAAAGTAGCGTTTCTTTTTTTTTTTTTTTGGCCAAAACATATCCTTTGAAAATTTTATCTTTGGAAATTATCCATATACTTTTATGTGAATTTATATTAATCAGCTAACCCAACGGCTAAATTTACCGAACACGTTTATTTCAACTGCTCATCTAAACAGCTGTCCGCTAACAGCTAAATTAGAAACGCTATCCGCTGCCTAAACAGCTATTCGCTACCTGAACTGCTATCCGCTAGTTGAACCGCTAATTTTCTCGAACATGGCCTTAATAATTCTTGCAAAAGCCACGATGCAATTTATGACTTAGGAATACAATTTGTTCCCCAAATATTTTTTTATTAAAAAAATCTTGAGGAATGAAAACAAATCTTTTCTATTATTCAAAGTTTAAGATGAACTTACTACCTCGGGTATCAATAACTATGACTATAAGTTGCACAACTAGCACACCTATAAATTTATTAGTTTCTTTCCTTCATGTTCATTACCTAGATCCATATATAATGTTTTAGTTTTATGCTATTTTATAAAACTAAAGTATATGAACTGTCCAACTACTTTACAATACAATTGTACTAAAAAGTTATTGTTAATCCGTACCTATTGCGTGCAAATCAAAACTAATCACCAAAGTTGGAAGAACTTGAAAATTGAAAAGAATGACAAAAAACAGGGAAAAGAGTTGAAAGGCGCCATTAAAGGGGAGGGTTCTACGTTCAAACTCAAAAACAACAGGCCCCCCCTCAACTTTATTAGGTCCTTGTTCCTACTTCCTACTGGCGGCTGCCTCCGAATCTCGCAATTTGGCTGTTACCGTTGCAATTCTTTCAATTTGCCAAGAGATTTTCTGCTTACTATTAGGCTGTCCCCTCTCTCTCTCTCTCTCTCTCACTCTCCTCCCCCCTTCTCTCTCTGAGTTTGTTATACCTAATTCTGTGTTCAATTTCACTTCCATACTGACTGTTGATCGTTTCTTTGTAGAATTGAGTAAATGGCAAATGCCCTGTTTTCCCTTTGCTTTGAAATTGCATCTCTGTTCTGTGAAATTACTTGGGTAACACCGAATCGAAGCCCTTTTCTGTTTTCCCGAGTCCAAAGGGTTTATCGATTCTTAGGTTTTTCCCATCCTTTTTGCCCCCCGGGGGGCGGGGGGTAGATGGGGTTACATTGCTCTGCTGTGTTATATGTTGTGTATGATGGTTTTTTAAAATTTTGTTCTTTTGGGGGGTTTTTAGGCAAGCAGTTGGGATTTCAGAATTGTCCGATGCTGACTGAATTACAATTGCCCCATTTGTTTAAAAGCTGAGCAGACAGTAATTTTCCGTTGCTCTGGATGAAAGTGAAAACCCTATTCCTTTTGCCATGTCGATTTGATCTTTGATGCGCAGACAATGCTATAATGTATGTCTTTAGTGGTGTGAGTAGTTTGATCAGTGATCAATTGTATAGGAGGCTTCATTGCTTGTTCTGACACCCTTGAATTTTGCTGTCTCAGGTTGTTTGGTACAATTCAGGATGGCTTCAAATTCAATTCTGGAAAAAAATTCAAAGAAAGTGGGACATATGGAGGATATTGATCATATCAGCAGCTTACCCGATGATATATTGGGTAAAATACTTTCTTACCTGCCCACAAAGTACGCTGTATCTACATGTATATTGTCAAGGAGATGGAGGCGCCTGTTGATGTTGACGACTGTCCTTGATTTCGATGATTCCTTATTGTTTGGTCATCGAAGTCGTAGTCACAGCCAAAGAATTTTTTCTTCATTTAGGAGTTTTGTAGAAAGAATGTTGACATTGTGTAGGTCTTCAAACATCGATAAAGTCCGTCTGAAATGTTACAAACACAATGGTTTCAAGAGTGATCCTGTTTTCACTTCTTCAGAGATCAATGCAATTGTACGTTTGGCGTTGTCTCTGCAGGTTAAGGAGCTCGATGTCCTGATGGCCACCACAAAATATGATGATCTGCCCCCTTGTGTTTTAGAGCTTTCTGCTTTTACACATAAGACCTTGGAACTGCTGAAGTTGGATGGCAAATTTTCTCTCAAAGTGCCTTCATCATTTTGCTTGCCAGTTCTGAAGACTCTAGACCTTGATTCAGTTGAATTTCGATACAGTTCCTCTATTACTAGATTTTTCTCCGGCTGCCCTGTACTTGAAGAGTTTAGCTTGGAGGGAAGTCTGTGGGAAACAGCTGCAATGGTTAGTATACACGCTCCTAGACTTCAAAAATTGACCCTGAAACTCACAAGAAATGGAAGCTACATTAAGAGGCATCAAGTTCTGCTGAATTGTCCAAATTTGGTGCACTTGAGCTATAGCGATTGCATAGCAAAACAGTACTCCCTCTTAGACCTACATGCTCTTGTTGAGGCTGACATCGATGTTGTTGATTATTTTCAATTTCAGGAGGATTCTTTGCTTACCCTCCTGGCAGGATTATCTAATGTCACTCACTTGTCAATTGGTGCTGCTTGTGTTAAGGTGCTTATCTTCATCACTTCTTCCCGATATTGTGGTTTTTTTTTGGGGGGGGGGGGTGTGGAGGAATGACTATTGGGAGACAGCTTTTGGACTTGCACGATGAGGATATTGTAGAAAAATCGTTTGGCCCCCTTAAGGTTTTACCCTAGAAATTGACTCCCTTAGAACAGGTATGAAAGTTGTATTTCTCCCCTACACGTACTATTCATCTACACTGAAGGGTGTGTGAAGCCCCCACCCGCCCGCCTCCGGCCTTCTTCTTGAAGATCATTCTCCATGTCATGCTAAACAGTGGGAAATTTCTACATCAAATCTATTTCTCTGAGAAGATTTTTTCCGAAGGAAAATGTTTTATTAGCCTTCCTAGCCAAACACTTCCTAATTTGTATCATTAACAGTAGCTTTACTCATTTTTGATGGATCTCTTGCTTTTTGATTAAAGGCTCTGAGGAATTGTGAACTGCAACAGCATGAGCTGCCTATGTTTGATAAGTTAAACAAGTTGAGCTTGTCAGTTCGGTTTAGAGATGCTGGATGGGAGGAAGTACTGATAAAATTTCTTGGCAGTTCACCAATTCTGGAAACTCTCCTCTTCCCCATGGTCAGTGCTCTGTTTGGATCATCTTTAAAGAATGAACATTTCAGACTTGATTTCTGTGGTCTTGACTAACTTCTATTATGGTATAGGGACTTGGATTTGGAACATCTAGCAATGATTTCAGAGAACTTGACTATCTTCAGAGTTTACTTGAGCCAGTGCCTTCATGTATCGTGAATAATCTGAAAGTAGTAGAAATCAGCTGCTGTTTCTGCCTCAAAAAGGAACTGGAGATCATAAAGTACTTTCTAAAGAATGCTCGAGTTCTTGAGGTGAAAGCATCCTTTATACTCTTGGTACTTGTATTACTGATGTGAGGAGGAAGATATTGGAGTTCCCTCGAGCTTCCAAGGCATGCTCGATCACATTGGAGTCCTTATAACTAAGCATCAGGTTTCTGACAAGAGTAATTTTGTTTCTGGTGCTTCAAAGTTGTTTGGTGTACAACCTTCATTCGGAGGTTCTTTTGAAAGGCCAGCTAAGATTAGCTGTGATTGTAATGTCTCAGTGCAGAGTGTATGTACCTAAAGATGTTTAAAATAAAATAAAAAAGTATTTATTCATTCTAGAAGTGAACAGAATGATAGGATTTAAATATTAACTCGAACTCAATTTGGCCAAACTCATTTTAATTTAAGTTTAAACTTAATCTAAATGCTTACAGATTAAACTTGAGTATCTTCGACGCGGTGAGCGGGGGCAAAGTGAAAATTCAAGTCAAAGAACTGTCAAATTGAGAAAAACAAAAACAAAATTCCGTTGAAAACCTGAGTATTTCCCTCCAAGAAAGCAGAGACTAGGCACGTTCAAAATTGTCCCATTCTTTCTAGAAGCATTTTTAATTCAAGTTTTTGTGCAATAATCATCCCATATAAATTTGTTAAAAGTCTTAAACATATGAAATGCGTACACCCATAAAATTGTAAGAGCTAATCGAAGTTTGATAAGATGAGAAGGGACACCCTAAAATTGATGGATCGGCCATTGGAGTGGAGTATTTCAGCTGCTGAAACCTCAATTATCTGCGACGTACAGTTTGGTATTGCAAGGACTCTAAAATCCACCGAGGTTTTTTTTTTAATTAGCATTACATGTAACATGCGTATGCACAGAGTTTAGTAGCAATAGCTATTTGAGCAAAAATAACTGTTTGGAAAAGTTTAAGCGATTTTGACCAAGTCAAACAGGCAGAAGGTGTTTGATAAACAGCTGTTTTCATTAGCTGTTTGGCTCCAAACAACTCTTTTTAAAAAAGCTATTCTCACCGTCTTTTGGGAATAGCTTTTTTGTAGAAATGACATAGTTATCCAAAAGTTTGAAAAAATTACATCACATGACATTAAAAAGTAGTTTATAGACAAGAGTATAAATGAAATTTTACCAATATCTTTTTTGGAAACAACTAGTTTTACCAAATACTTTTTCTAAAACAGCTAATTCAAACAGTTAATATAAATAATTAATTCAAACGGCTAACAACTAACAGCTAATACAAACAGATAATAGTTGTTTGCCAAATAGGGCCAGTAATGTCAATTTTAAATTTCTAATATATAGTTGTTTTTTGGGGGGGGGGGGGGAATTGATGTGAGCTGTCCGAGTAGCGAGCTGATCATTCATGAAGTAGACGAATTTGGTCAATTCCCAAGCCAAGAGGCACACTTTTAGGAAGTACAAGAAGACAATGTGTCTTTCAAACATTGGAACAAGCATTCTATGGATGAGGATCCTGTCAAAAAAAAAAAAAAACAAAAAACAAAAAACCTGTAGTTGGTTTAGCCATATGTAAACATCTATCAAAAATTTGGAGTTCCGTAATTATGCGTCATCATCAAGACAGGGCAAAAACTACACCCCATGAACTGAAGGCGCACGTACCCAGTAAAAACTGCATCCAATCTTCACCGGCAAACACGGGTAAAGGGGAGGAGTAGTTACTTCTCCTTAATTACTTCCCTGTACACCCCTTCCCCCCCCCCCCCCCCCAAGCGAAAAAACAAATTTAAAAAAAACTCCCCATCCAAACAGATGCTTGATGGGCAAACTATAGTTCATTATATGTAAAATTCAGCACACACATTACATGAGCAGAGGATAAGACGTACAAGGTAGTAAGATCACTGATGACCCCCCAAAGTAACGGGTATATAAGACGATACACGAAGACGCAACATAGTTTTCATAATAAGGTAGGTAGGCAGTGCCTAGCTAGGTTTTATTCGACACATTCTGATATCATATATAACAATTTCAAGAATGCGTTCAATTTCGGGGAGAGAATTCTCTGCCCCTTCATTCAATACGTTGGCAAGCTATATACAAGAATTGTGTCATATCCCAAATCTCCTACTTTCCTATATAAGCAGAGAAACATAATACCAAATATACATATGTCAAACATAGCTCCTATCCCTGTATACATATGCCAAAGATATACATATGCCAAAGATGGCATCACCGCCTCAATACCCCCCATCAAGTTGGTGCATGAAAATCTCGAATGCCCAACTTGCAAAGAAGATACTCAAATTGGGATCGACCGAGCGCCTTAGTGAAAATATCCGCAGGTTGTTCATGGGTAGGAACAAAAACCGTACGAATAGCACCTTTGACCGACTCATCACAAACAAAGTGACAATCAACGTCGATAGGTTGGTTGATGAAAAACAGGATTCCGAGCAATATCCAATCCTGCCTGACTATCACAACATAACCACATACGCTGAACATGTTCAATTCCTTTAGCCATTTAAGCTCACAAATAGTCATAGCCATAGATCAATACTATGTTTCCGTCGAGAATGTGACACCGTATGTTGCTTCTTAGTCTTCCAAGACATAGGAGAATCACCCAAAGAGACGAACCAGCCGATGAGAGAACAATGTGTCAAGGGACAATCTGCCCAGTCAGAATTACACCACCCGTAAAGTCGTAGATCACAATCACTGTGAAGAAGGATGCCTTGCCCTGGGTTTCCTTTTAAATATCGCACCACCCTCAATGCTGCATCCCAATGAGCCTCTTTGGGTTATTGTGTCAGTTGGGAAAGAACAGAACACAATAAGAATTCTGGATGAGCGAAGCAGAGATATATGAGGCGACCTACAACAAGTCTGTGATACCTCTCCGCATCATCAAGAAGTTATCCATCGGGCGTTGCTAACTTATGTTGTTGTTCCAAAGAGACACTAGCAGGTTTGGACCCTACCAATCCCGCCTCTGAAAGTATATCTAATGAATATTTTCTCTGACACAAAAATATGCTTTCAGAATTTCTGGCGATCCCAACACCCAAGAAATATTTCAGCACTCCCAAATCCTTCATGTGAAAGCACTCACTCAGGGAGGACTTGAACTTCACAATGGCTTCGTGATTATTTCCTAAAACAATCAGATCATCCACATAAACGACCAAGACATTAAGTCAAACATTGGTTTTGTAAAGTGAACAGTGAATAATATGAATAGGATTGATGAAAACCATATCCCTTTAATGTCGCTGTCAGCTTGATAAACCAACACCTCAGTGCCTGTTTCAACCCATACAAAGATTTTCGGAGGTGAAAACTTTATTTGAATTATCAGCCTGAAATCATGGTGGCATTTTCATGTAGACTTCTTCTTGAAGATCACCGTGTAAAAATGCATTGTGAACATCCATATGATATAGTTCCCACTGTTTAGCTGCTACTGCTACAGCTACAACTAGAAACACCCGAACGGTGACCATTTTTGCCACATGTGCAAATGTTTCTGTAAAATCAACGCCTTCTACTTGATGATTGCCAAAAATCATCAATCGAGCTTTGTAACGCTCCATTGTGCCGTCAAAATTATATTTAATTTTGAAAACTCATTTGCATCCTAGTGCCTTTTTATCAGTCGGCAAATCGAAAATTTCCCAAGTTCCATTATTCCTAGCACTTGAATCACTTGTTGCATCGCATCTCACCACTTTTTATTCTTGATGGCTTTTGTTGTTGGCTCAAGACCTAAAGTAATAGCTACAAGGAAAGTTCTGTGTCGTACAGAAAATTGGTCACAACTAAAATAGTGTGCTATAAGATAAGGCATACCTGGAAGACACTATGTTGCGGTGGAACGAGCAGATGGACTCAACTTTCGGGTGGTATGTGTGACATAGTCACGTAAAGCCGTGAACGAATAGGCCCCCTTCTTCCACTGTCCTCGACCCAATAAATCTTCCTGACCGATATTATCATCAAACTGCTATTCCTTATGGGCTGGAAGTTGGGATGGCTGCCCCGTAGCGTGTCGTTCCACATTAGGCCCAGCTCTTTCAATTTCAGTTGGCCCATTTCCCTCTTGTCCAGGCATGCCGACTCCTTCAGTCATGTGTTGTCCGTCCCCTTTGTTCTCAGGCCACCCTAGATACATGCACTTGGCCTTCTTGTTGGTGGACTTCGCCGGCCCGTTCTCCAAGGGACACACATGGAGCATATTAGCCCAATGCTTCCTGATTAACCCCCCCTAGCCACCAAACATTCAACTTCATCTAGCTAGTGTGCATAATCTCCATTAGAAGGCATTGTTCCCATGTGACTAGCTTTGGTTGTGGGCAAAGAAACGAAAATTCTTTTTCATAGAAGACAACGTTTGGCGACACAAAAAAATTTTGTGTTTCCAAATCATACAACCGCCACTCCTTTTGCCATAAGGGTACCCCATAAAGACGCATTTTCGACTTCTACCATTGAATTTATCACCTAGTGTCTTTTGATTATGGGCATAACACAATGACCCAAATACTCTATGATGTTCATAGAAAGGTGGATGCCCATAAAGAACTTCATAGGGAATTTTGCCACCTAAAGCCATGGAAGGGGTCCAATTTATCAGATAGCCTGCAGTTAAAACACATTCCCCCTAAAAATCAATTGGAAGGTTACCTTGAAACCACAAAGCCCGTGCCACATTCATGATATGCTGATGCTTACCAATACAAGAAGTATGAAAAACTATCCCCTGTTCCAAGAAATAATTTTTCATGCAAGTAAATTTCGTACCATTATCACTTCTAACAATTTTAACGTGTTTGTTAAATTGTCTATCAATCATAGCAAAAAAATTTCTTCAATGTCTGAGGTACCTCTTTCTTATCAACTAATAGAACAACCCAAGTCACATGGGAAAATCCATCCACTATTGTCCCCAAAAAAAAAAAAAAAATACGCACAAGAAGACGAAGCAGTTCTATAAGGACCCCATAAATCACAATGAATCAATTCAAAAAAATAAAAGGCTTTATTATCACTAAGTAAAAAACTGTCCCTTGTCTATTTTGCTCAATGACAAATATCACAATGTTTATTTAAGAAATAGCTACCTTTCCTAGTGTCTACTGCAAGAACCAACTTAGTGACTTTGTGAGAAAGATGACCCAACCATGCGTGCCACAGATCAAGCGAGCCCACCCCTACCACTTTGTGAACCTCCACACCTGGCTGACCCCAAAAGTAGTAAAGTCCATCTGTATGCTCACCCGCACCAGTTAGTATCATCGAAGTGTGGTCCTATCAAACACACGTATGTTTATAAAAAGGCCACAACACAATCAGTTTCACGAATAATTTGCGACACCAAGATAAAATTACAAGCTAGACTGGGGAAACAAAGAATGTTTGATAAGGCCAAATTGTCAGAAAGTTTTGTCGATCCCTCATTAGCAGCAAGTCCGTGACTACCGTTTGACAAACTTATGGGATAAGCTGAAATTTCTTTCAAGTCATTCAAATATTCCGAACTTCCTGTCGTATGATTGGATGCTCCTATGTCAAGAATCCATGAAGTATGCGAGGTCTTACCTGTCAATTTTTCGGTAGAATTGGATTAACTCAAGAAGTGATGCCCACAGCTCTGAATTCAGCTCTGGTGTCCCCTGTTTCTCGTCATTGAAGCCTTGAGTTGGGCCTGGCGTGGCCTGAGCAGCGTTCGCCCTGTGTGCTCCAATGCTTCCTCGTCCTCCAGTGACGTCGCCTCTGCCTCACCCAATTGGCTTTGTGTCCAGGGGTCAATCGCCCCACCTGTCTGGGTAGCCCACCAGCTGGAAGCAGTCAAATGCTTCATGACTCCATCATTTGCAGTGTACATGTCATGGTTTTGTCCCTTATCTCTCCTCGTCCTTGTGGTTTGAAGCTGGCCTGGGCAGCAAATGCCATGAGTTCACCATGGTCATCTTTACTCTGAGCCATGGTCTTGACTCGTTCTTCTTGAAAAAAAGTCGAATGGACTCTGTTCAATGACGGCAAGAGTTTGGTTGCCAGTAAGTTCGATCGAACCGTTCCGTACAAATTTCCATTGAGGCCCATGAGAAATTGGAGGACTCGTTCTTCCTCCCGTTTTTAGCAATCTTCGGGCCAATTTCCCACTTGCAACAACCACAGCTACAAAGCGGAAATTGATCATAATTCATTAATTCATCCCACAAAAGCTTCAATTTGCCATAATAAGCCACGATAGACAGTCCCTTCCACTTACAATCTCCCAGTTCAACGTTCAATTGCTGAATCTGAGGTTCGTTTGCAACTTAAAACCGTTATTGATGTCTTGCGATAGAGTAGCTGTGTTTTCCATACATGATACGGTTGAACGGAAGTCGGGTTCAATAGTGTTCAAGATCCATGAGATAAGCATGGATTGAACCGTCCATCACTCCTCCAATTCAAAAAAAGTGTCATCTGGCTGAGTGATCTTCCCTTCAATGAATCCCCACTTCCGTATGGCTCTCAATGAGGTCCATATGGCCCTTGCCCATTCTTTATAATTACCACCCTTCGATTGAACTTGAGTGATAATGTTGCTAGGGTTATCATTCAAGTTTAGATCGTATGGTGATGGAGTATTCTTCAGATTTCAGTTTTCTTTGTGTCTTTATCGTCCACCATGGCTCAGATACCATAAGAATTTCAAGAATGAGTTCAATTTCTGGGAGAGAATTCTTTGCCCCTTCATTCAATACGTTGGCAAGCTATATACTAGAATTATGTCATATCCCAAATCTCCTACTTTCCTATGTAAGTAGAGAAACATAATACCAAATATACATATGCCAAATATAACTCCTAGCCCTATATACATACGCCAAATATATACAAATGCCAAAGATGGCATCGCCGCCTGGATAATATAACATTGAAATTATTGCATGCGCTGTCATTGAGAGACATAGGCCATGCGCATTGATTGATTTCCATATGGGTGGCCTCATACATGACTGGCCGGGTATGATCACGATTGATCACACACCCACGCACCTTCAAGAGTCATGATTCATTCAAAAATTGGGGACTTGGTGCTGGTGGTGCCTCCGATTGAAGCAAATGTTGCGAATCCTTCGCCGCTGGCTCTGGAGTTTGGACACAAATGTGCAGTTCCCATTGAGTGGCGCGTTGTATTGTTGAAAATCTTACTCTTCGTGTGGATAGGTTAGTACTCAAGTGGACGAATTTCAGTCCAACACTGGTGGAAAATTTTTGATTAACAAAAAGATGTACTATATATCTTCATTTTACTATCATCTCATGATTGTCGTAATCTTTGTTATCGAGTGTTATTCTAGACACATCCGATATCCTCATAACAAAAGAAGGCAAGTTTAATCCATATAATCAATTTATAACTTACTTGGCCTGGTTTAAGTGACGCATATAGAAATACCAATTGCTCCGAGTCCCTCAGCATTCTTGGCTGCATAGACAAAGGGCACCTGCTCCATCCTTATACCTAGCGTCTCCAACCTGCCTTAAGAAGGCACCCCATTGTCCATTTGTGATCACCAGGGTAAGGGGTCAAAAGAATTCAAAGAAAGATAGAGAGAAGTAAAGGTAATACGAAAACATCAACGTCACAAAAATAAGACGAATAAGTTACAAGCGGGCATATGTCAATCTTTCTTTTAAATTTTATGAAATCAACACATAATACGTACTACATCTTTGTATAAATAATGGTCAGACATATGTTGGTCTAGCTAGTTAAAAATATATTTTTTATTCTCCCCTCGGGTGCACTTAAAAATTGCACAGTTTGAAAATTTGCTCACTAATATATATAATAATGCTAACTGAGGATGCATAGCCCGCCAAACCCTTGCTCATTAGGACCTGTAGCAACTGTTGGGTCTTGTCCCCAAAAAAAAAAAAAAAAAAAAAAAAGTTGTTTCCTTTTTATGAAGATTGCTTCTTGATGCCCACGGTTCAAGTTGCGTAGTCAGCGCTACTCCTTTATACGTTCACGGGTTTTCTATAAATACTAGTTTCTTCAACTAATTTGGTGGGGGCATTTCGGCTGACTTTTAGGTCCCTTGTGGGCATTTGTGGCAATACCAAAATTATGTACCTCCTAGCACATCGTGAGAATCATATCTAGCTCTTTCTATTGCATTATTTTAGTTCATGTTGAATGTTTGTTTGTGAGAGTTTTGAGAGATTGCAGTCTGCTAATGTAATTGAGCTCGTTGTGCTTGAGATCTTTTCTCTTTATCGGGATCTCATTTCTGCTTACAAGCCTATTGAAGATTGTTTTATACCCTCACGGTTGTTAATTGATTTTGTTGTTCCTCCTAGGATTTTTTCCAATTTGGGGTTTCTAAGTTAAATTTCTGTGTTCTTAATCTTGTTTATACTTTTCAAAAAAAACAAAACTACACATCTCAATTATTATTCGCTTCTGCTGCAAACTGCACTCAAATTAGAAATTTTTATCTCTAACAAGTGATGACAGAGCTAGATTCAGATCTTGCTTTTATCAGTGTTGAGTCGTCAGATGCAACTTTTCAGGGCTTGGTTCGATTAGAATCTATTTTCAGGATGTTGTCCTTTGATATTAAGAAGTTTCTGTACAAGGTCAATTTTTAATTTTTTTGATTTTGGTTCTTCCATCCTATGGTTTTGATTGCCCTTTAGGGTTCTTTGTGGTTGATCCAAGACGCAGTTTATTGGGTTTTGTTCCGAATTCCTTTGTTGGTTTTGGAAACAAATTGTTTCCTTTATGTGAAGATTGTTAATTGGCACCCAAGGCTTAAGATGTGCAGTTACGATTACTTCTTGTCACTTTGTGGCTTCTCTATGGAAAATAGATTAATCAACCTAGTTTGATACGGACATTTTACGTGTTTAGGCCCCTTGTGGGCATTTGTAATGAGGATAAAATTATGTACCTCTTGGCATATTGTGAGAGTCATATCTCTTTCTATGCAACTATTCTAACTTAGGATTAGAGTTTGTTTATAACAGTTTGAGAGATTCCAATCTGCTCATGTAATTGATCCCTTGAGATTTTTTCTTTCTCCGTCGGTGGATCTCGTGAATGTTTGTGGTCACTTTTATAGATTGCTCAAAGCTGCAAATTTCTTTCCTTCTCCTTGTTCGAAGTTATGCTTATGCAACTTTGTTTGTCAGTATTCAAGGAAAATAGCATTTTATATGCATAAATTATAGATTTTTTTAATAATTTATTATAGAACTTAAACATCTTAGATTCGTAAAAAAAATGTGTAATCATATCGATGACTTTTTCATATACTAACTCATATAATTGATAAACTTGAAAAGATTGTTAAATACCTAAACTTTAAATTCCACTTAAAGATAATTTCTCGCCATACATAATGTGTGAACGCTTCCCCGTGTGTCAGAAAATGAACTCCAGATGATGTGTGGCAAGTTTTTCTTGTCAAGTGTAGATGTACAGTTTGACGTCAGTGGAGACATTTTCTTCCCCATTTTTCATTTTTGTTCCCCTGTATCATCTTTGATTAACATGTCCATTGCGCCTTCTATCAAAGGTAAGTGAATACCATACAATCATTTTCGTAAATAGGTTGAACTTCTTCATTGGACTCTTGTTTAGGGAAAGCTCAGTGAATATAAAGGCTCACAGAAAACGGAGCATTAGGCTAATGGTAAAAATGTCAAATAACCCGTCACATAATTCTTGAAAATGAAAATGTTATTAGATGTGAGACTTAAAATCTGGGTCTTTTCATTGGGAAATATAATATACAGAATAGAATACACAAGACACCCTAATGGCAAATAACTTCACCCACGAGTTGACGGACAAAAAGGAATATACCCATCCATTTCAAGGAGGAAGAAAGGTTGGGGCGAGCCATCATAATAACTCTATGCACAAACCCCTCGGCTCCTTCAGGCTGTTCAACTACTTGAGATTCACAAAATCAAACATGAAAGCTAAACTTGAACACCATTACAGGCGTTTCCGGTCATCACACAATGGGAAACAGTAAGCGGCCAAACAATTATGAGGGACCAAGTGCCCAAAAAGGCAAAAACCCCAAAAAACAGGTCAACATGCTTAGAAAACAGCAACTTCAGAAAAACAAGCTCCAACCTTCAGATTCCAACAACTCAATTGAACAGTCCTTGGAGGCCTTTCTCATCTTGTACAACTTCATCAACTGCCGGCGCTCCTCCTTTGAGTTAACTCGACTATCTAGGATTAGCTCCCTCAAAACCTTGCCATGCCGTACAAAATACCTCGCTATGTCCACCTCCTCTTCATATGCATGAAAATGAGGTATAGTAATGGTCTTCAGGTGGGACAATAGGCAAGAAGGACATTTGCGTTGTCTGATCCAAAAGTTCTTATCATAGGCATCATTGCTTTCGCGATGTTCAAGTCCCTGCCAAAAACAAAAGAACAACAGGGGGAGGGGGGATCCAATGGCTCAAGTTACAAGAATCATTTGTTTGACAGGGTAAGAAATGTAAATAAATATAACCAATGCAAATACTTGAGTAGGGTTTGAGGAGATTTATATGCGTGCAATCTTACTTCTCATGATGAGCACAAAAGATGAGATTAGTTTGCCAGACTATGTTGAAGAAATTCACTCACCTCAGTAAAGATGAGATTCTCAAGGACAGGTGAACTATGCAGAAACTTCGGTAGGATCAATGTCCAATTCACATATTTGCTCCATCCCAGCTCTAGGTCAGACAAATTATAGAAATCTGAGGTTCAACCCATTTTAGAGCCTCCGTCCATGAAAGAAAACAAAGTTAGAACCCCGAAAACTCAAATCATTTAATAGAGCATGGAGACTGACAAGCAAAAGAGGACAACAATACGAATAGAGTTAGTAACCACCCACCTCCACGCCATTACCAGTCAAGGATAGATGCTTGGTACTAGAGGTTCCTTTTAGGAGGTCAAGTGCAGAATCACGGAAAGTATCCGAGTCTCCATCTTCGAGGTCTAAGGAAAGCTCAATATGAGCTTCTTCAAGAGACTCTAGATTCTTTAAGAAGTAATTACTTGCCAAGAAATCAACATAATGAAACCGCAGCAAATTTGGAAGATCAACCACAATGTTAGATCTCTATGGAAAAAGTCACACAATCCTTCACCAAAATCCATAGTAAGATGTTTCAGCCTTGGCAAAGATATATTGATATTTTCGATGTTTGTCCATTTAGCTTTGATAACCATGTCCTCCAGCAGGGGACACCCTGAAATGAACCTATTCAGAGAGCACTCGTCTACGAATTTTACAGAACTAAGGTGCAAGAATTTCACATGTGGCAACAGGAGAAATGTGGGAATCTTCATTTTGAAATTGCCATGTAATTTCAGCGCCACCAGTGTTTCACAGGTGAAAAGGGAACAAGGCAGTAGAGTCGATGCACTCTCTTTGGTGGACATGGTAATCACAGTAACATTGCGAAGCAATGCAAATTGTTGTGATTCAAGGTTTTGAATCATAGCATTCATCGTATGGGGATAGAAAGAGAGAGAAAGAGAGAAGGAGGAAAAGAATCATCTTATGTTTTCATTGTTCCATTGATGAAGAAAAAAAACGGAGAGTTCAAGATATTGTTACAACAACTTATAACAACTTGTCAGCCAAGATGCTCTCTAACAACCTCTAGAGGAAACTCTTCTAGAAAACTCTTCTAGAAGGTTCTAAATGTGCTGAATGTGCTGAGTGATCTCCAACACCCCCCCTCAATTGGTAGTTCTTTGAATTCCCAATTTGCCAAGGAGTTGATGATGTAAACTTCCTGGTAATGGTTTGGTCAGTATATCAGCTAGCTGTTGGTGAGTAGAAACATGGCTGATGGAAATCAGGCCTGCTAGGAGCTTTTCTCATACAAAGTGGCAATCAAGTTCGATGTGCTTCGTTCGTTCATGGAAAACCGGGTTACGGGCAATATGAATAGCTGCTTGACTGTCACATTTGACTGGTATGGGTGTGACCTCTTCCACAGTCAACTCGTGAAGCAACCTAGTGAGCCATGCTAATTCAGCTACTAGCCGTCTGAGACTCCTGTATTCTGCCTCAGCAGAGGACAATGAAACAGTTCCTTGTTTCTTCGACTTCCATGAGACCAAGCTGTTGCCAAAGAAGATGACGAACCCACTAACAGACTTCCTTGTGTGAGGGCACGCTGCCCAATCTGAGTCACAGTAGGCTTCGAGGGAGAACTGTGCGTCCTTGTTGAATAAAATGCCCAGGTCCAGATGGCCTTTCAGATAGCGAAGTACATGCAAAACAGCTTGATAATGATGGACCCTTGGCTGCTGCATAAACTGACTAAGATGCTGTACTGTGAAGGCTAAGTCTGGCCGAGTATTGGTGAGGAAATTTAATTTCCCCACAATTCTCCTGTAGAGGCCAGGATTGTCAAAGAAATCTCCTTGATCTGCTGCAAGTCTTTGAGTGCAATCCAAGGAACAATAACTGAAGTGGCATTAGGGTCAAGAAACTCCTCGAAGAGTTCTTTGGCAAACTTTCTCTGAGTTAGGACCAGGCCTTCTGCTACTGGAAGAATCTCCATTCCAAGGAAGTAACGAGGTTCTCCGAGATCCTTAATCCTGAATGTGTCATCCAAGTATGTTTTGAGGGCTGAAATTTCAGCTTCATCGTCTCCTGTAAGAAGTATGTCATCCACGTATACTACTAGAAACACTGAAGAAGTGTTTGTCTTTTTGTAAAAGAATGAATAGTCGTTGATGGAATGCATGTACCCTCTTGCATAGAGTACCTCTGTCAACTTAGCATACCATTGCCGTGAGGCCTGTTTTAGGCCATAGAGAGATTTTGTCAGTTTACATACTGCGTTAGGTAGGGTAGAAAGGAAGCCTTGAGGTAACTTCATGTAAATATCTTCATGTAAATCTCCATGGAGAAAAGCGTTATTGACATCGAGTTGATGTAGTGTCCAGCCTTTCTTCACTGCAACTGAAATCAAAACCCTTATGGTTGTGATTTTAACAACAGGTGAGAATGTTTCATCATAATCAATACCAGCCTTTTGTGTGAAGCCCCTTACTACCAGTCGAGCCTTTAGCCGCTCTAAAGTGCCATCTGCCTTGTATTTGGTCTTGTAGACCCATTTACAATCAATGGGTTTCTTCCCTATGGGCAGTGTAACAACTTTCCAAGTGTTGTTGTCAACCAGAGCCTGTATCTCTTTATCCATAGCTTCTTTCCAGCCAGGGTGAGCTGCAGCCTCTGAGTAGCTTTTTGGTTCTGCTATACCTCGTTCCTCAAGCAGACCTGTGATGTTAAAAGAGTGTGCTGCTTGTATACAGAGATTCGTAAGAGTGGAAAAACAGAAAGCTTCCTGTTCTTCACCTAAACTGCAACATACATAATCCTGGAGGTGGTCAGGAAGTTTATGAGATCTAGTGGACCTTCTTAATGGAACATGGGTGTCAGCTACTGTGTTAGGCTGAGGTTGAACTTCTGAGTGTATATCTGCATCTCTCACCTCGTTGGAGTCCTCAAAGGAGGGAAGGGAGCATGATGGGAAAATGGACTTTTCTTTAGGAGGAGAGGTGAAGGGGAAAATCCTTTCATGAAAGACTACATCCCTAGACACATAGACTTTGTTGCTCTCCAGATCCATTACTTTATAACCTTTTTGGCCAAAGGGATATCCCACAAAAACACAGGCTGAAGCCCTAGGTTGGAACTTGTCCCTGCCCTGTTTATTTGTTACAACATAGCAGAGACATCCAAACACCCTTAGATGATCATATGTAGGGACTGAGCCATGGAGCAATTCATAGGGTGTTTTGCCTTTCAGTAACTTGGTTGGCATTCGATTGATGAGATATGTCGCTGTAAGAACACACTCTCCCCAGTATTTTATAGGTAATGAAGACTAAAACAGTAGAGCTCTAGACACCTCCAAAAGATGTTTGTGTTTCCTTTCTACCACACCCTTCTGTTGTGGTGTTTGCACACAACTCGTTTGGTGTGTAATTCCTGTATTAGCAAAAAACTCTAGAACTTCATAGCTTTTGCTGAGCTCAAGTGCATTATCTGATCTGATCACCTTAACTGCGGCCTCAAACTGTGTCCTGACCATTTTTACAAAGGACTTAAGTAAGAAAACTGCTTCATCCTTGGTTACCATGAGATGAGTCCAGGTTGCCCTTGTGTAATCATCTACAATTGTCAAGAAATACCTATGCCCTACATGTGTCTTTGTGTGATAGGGCCCCCAAGTGTCAACATGTATCAACTCAAAAGCTTTACTAGAAGCAGATTTGCTAGTAGGGAAAGGCAACCTGTGCTGTTTTGCCTTGGGACAAATTTCACAAACGAAATGCTTCACATTATTGTAGGGCAAACTATCATCAGACAAATTTCTCATTTTATTGCAGGACATGTGTCCAAGTCTTTGATGCCAAGTGAAAAAATCAGCAGCCTGTGCAACATTATTGAAAACTGTAACAGACTTATCACAAGTTTCCTCAGTATTGCTAATTGCAGCCATTAACTGCCTTTTTCTGCCCAACAGCTCCATGTCTTGAATGTTGTCTCTGTCCAGAATGTAAAGCCCCATAAAGTCTTTACCAATTGCCACTGGCTTCCTCAGAGAAGGGCCCTGTAACATGCACAAGGTTTCTATAAACTCAACTGTGCAGCCTAGTTGTTCACATAACCTCTTAATGGACAGCAAGTTGAACTTGAAATTAGGTACCAACAGAACATTGTTCAGTACAATCCCTTTTCCTATTCTTAACTTCCCTTTATGTGTAACCCTGACTTTTGTTCCATTTGGTAATTTTACCAATATGCGACTTTTGAGTAAGGTTAGTTCATGCAATGTTGTCAGTTCTGAGCTCATATGTTCGCTTGCTCCACTGTCTAAGATCCAAACTCCTTGATGTAGAGTACACAGAGAGTAAACGGCACTTAGAGCCTGCATAATACCTGCCATTTGTGCTGCAGATGATGCAACTTCTGGTACCTTTTGTTTCTGCTCATTTGTTCCTGTCAAGTTGGTGAGGAATTGAAAAAGCTGCTTGGATTGTTCTTGATTGAGTCCTGGCAGTACAGGAGTGGACGATAGAAGCTCTGTTTGGCTTTCTTGCTCTCCCCAAGCACCATTGGCCCCTCTAAAGTTCTTGTTCTTTCCTCCTCCTTGTCTGTTGGGATAACCATGTATTTTATAACATGTTCCTATGGTGTGCCCCTGTCTTTTACAGTGACTGCAGTGAAGCCTTGTTTTACCTCCTTCTTGTTTCTTTGCTTGAAAAAATCGTCCGCTACTTTGTCCACTGATTTGACCTGTTCCAGCTGAGAATGATGCACTTTCGCTCTGAAATATTCCTCCTGATCTTACTTGTCGCTGCTTCTCTTCTTGTACCAACAGAGAGTACACCTGACCAAGTGTTGGAAATGGCTTCATCATTAGGATATTGCCTCTCACTGGTGTGTAGCTCTCGTTGAGTCCCATAAGGAACTGTATGACCTTCTGCTCCTGCTCATGACCTTGTAGCCTTGAATTTATTGCACTCACACTTTCCACAGGTGCATTTAGGCGTTGCACCTACTGCAGTAAATTCATCCCAAGCCTTTTTCGCTTTGTTGAAATAAGCTGCTATATCCAGATCAGTTTGTGAGATGCATGAAATCTCCTTCTGAGCTTGGAATAATCTGGCCTTATTTGACTGTCCGTACCTCTCAACTAGCTCCTTCCACATATCACTTGCCTTTTCACAAAACAGCACACTGTCTCTAATACTTTTATGCAAGGAATTCAAGATCCATGACAACACCATATCGTTGCAACGCTGCCAATATGGAAGAAGAGCAGACTTAGAATCTGGTTTGGGATACGAACCATCAATGAATGACAACTTTTGCTTTGCTGATAGTGCAATTGTCACCGATCGTCTCCAGTTTTCAAAATCATCACCACCAAACATGTCTGCTACCAGGCTCTGGCCTGGATGATCCGATGGATGCAAAAACAGTGGGTCTGAAGGTTCGATTTGGACTCTGCCTCCAACTACTGCCATTGCGTAGGATGTCATATGCCAATTGATAAGAATTGAATGAAGCAAACAATTGAATCTGAAAACAATCGAATTTGGAGCGACTGACAAGAATCTGGAAACAAACAATTGAATCTGGAAACAATCGAACTTGGAATGATTGACAAGAGTTAGACGTTCTTGAACCAATCAATTCAGCAAGTAGATCAATCGAATATTAAAAAAAAATCGTGTGCTCTGATACCATGTTGTGATTCAAGGTTTTGAATCATAGCATTCATCGTATGGGGATAGAAAGAGAGAGAAAGAGAGAAGGAGGAAAAGAATCATCTTATGTTTTCATTGTTCCATTGATGAAGAAAAAAAACGGAGAGTTCAAGATATTGTTACAACAACTTATAACAACTTGTCAGCCAAGATGCTCTCTAACAACCTCTAGAGGAAACTCTTCTAGAAAACTCTTCTAGAAGGTTCTAAATGTGCTGAATGTGCTGAGTGATCTCCAACACAAATTGTATCCATGCATTCACATTTGAACAATCAAAACTCCTGCTAAACCGAATGCAGAATCTATTGATGTTGGATGATCTGTGAAGCATGAGAACTCGATCCACAAAATCCTTAAACCGACTTGAATGTTTTTCATGGGACAAACCAAGACCAGTATTGCTTTGGGGTTGCTACCTTCAGGGTTAAAACTGAGCGAATCATCAAAGTCAAGGTTGGTCGTAAGAGTGAAAAGACACTGCCATCTATGTGATAAAGCACTAGTGCCAACAGCATACTTAGTTGGAAAGAAGGAAAGAATGTGACCAACCACATTATCTGGCAAATTGCTGATCCTATCTCTCCCTTCTCCGTACTTGACTTTGCTGGATTTTTCATGCCATTTCGAGCACGAAGCCATGACGGTTTTCCTGCAGTGAGACAGAATCGCACAGTTGAACCCTTGTAAGTAACTTGTTCTGTTAATGAAAAAAAGATAATTCCTGAATGGGACTCTTTATCACATGAGACAAGCTTCCTTTTTTTGAGGGGGAGGGAAAAAAACTCAGGAAACAACAGGCTTGATGTCAATTTGATGTTCAACGCGATGATCTATAAGCATCTACCATGCCAGGGAACGGGACAACTATAAAGAACGAGGAAAGATTTATCACATTCTTCTATATGCTCTGCATTGATCTCCATCCCCTCTCATAATTCATTCACAAGAGTAACACTGAGGAGAGAAAGGAACTTCACCATGATTACAGCCAAACCAGTGAACTAGTTGTCCATTTTGTTGCACTTCCCTGTTAATTCTACAATGTAACCAAAAGAGTATGACAAGTCTCTACGAAAGCAACCCCCCGGGGGGAGTTTGAACCCATATCCTTACCCGCTTAAAACCCATCTTCAGCACCGATTCGGGCTCTAAATGGAGCGGATTTTAATTGGGTATTTCAGGTAAGGGTAACCCTCTCATCATGCAAAGCATACAATGACACTAACAACAGCAGCAGCACCAAGAACAACAATTAGGGTATGGAAAGATTCATGTGCTCACCCCATCAAGCTGAAAGACCTTCAATTTTCACAGATGCTGGGTAAGCATTTAAAAAGTAGACCTCGGAGAGTTAAAGTAAGTACCATGTCATGTAATAGACAAGTGAATGTTACACTGTAACACAACAAAATCGCAGAAATTATGCATCTTGGCTCTTCTTATGAGTCATGTAAGCTATATACTGTAATATAACATGATATGTTAGACAATCTAACTGGAAAAGAAATAGCACAGCTAAATATGCCTAAACCAGAAGGATGGATGGATCCATGGATTAATTAAACGAAACAAGGATTGGTAGCAACAGGGACCTTCTACTCTCACGGTTAATTTAACCAGAAATTAAGGATATAATAGCAGTGGATCAACCTTTTGCTGTGCCGCCTCTGCACAATCGCCCTCGCTGTGTGATTGGGGTGTGGATACTCTTTCTCATACGTATCGCTGATCTCTCTCTCTGTCTCTCTCTTTACAGGACCACTTTCTCAGTAAGTTCCTAGTAGTACAAAATTTATGGCCTCTTTTCCCGCCAAAAAATCCCGCGGGATGAGTCATTTGGATCCCACGAGTAGACTGGATGTCACGTGACAGCAAAACACTAGCCTTCAGGCTCCAGTACGATCATATCATTCATATGGGGAGGACAGGATGCAGAGGAGAGAACGAAGAAAATCAGCTGCATTTGGACAGAAAAATAATGTTAGTCTTCTAGATTCCTCCTTTCAACGATTGAGACTTGAAATTATTAAAGAATGAAAAATAATAAATATTTGTTATAAAATATTTTTTAATTGTTTTGTTTTAACTTTAAAATTATTTTATAATATTTTTAAATTAAAAAATAATGTAACTAAAAGCATATTACAAATTATAAAAAATTCT
Source organism: Carnegiea gigantea (assembly GCA_029747015.1). NCBI lineage: Eukaryota > Viridiplantae > Streptophyta > Magnoliopsida > Caryophyllales > Cactaceae > Carnegiea > Carnegiea gigantea. Next base: position 459,778 of record JAKOGI010000375.1, read on the forward strand.
GTAAATTTGGTTTTATATTATAATTTATCATTTTTGTAGGGTCTTTTTTTTTATAAATTAAGATTAGTAAAAGAGTGAAGGAGATTGAGATGGATTAAAGTTGATATTTTTTGTTAAAATGGGTTGAAGTGAGTTAATTGATTGCAGTGAGTTAAAGTTAGTATATTTATTAAGGTTAGTTAAAATAGTGAGGATAAAATTTTGAAGGAGGTGGACTGAAGTGGGTTGAAGTTGATATTTTTTATTGAAGTGAGTTGAAGTTGATTGAAGTGGGTTAAAGTAGGGCTGTCAAACAGGTCAGATCGGATTGAGTTCGTGTCCATCTTAAACTTAAACGGATTGAAAAATCCTCAATTTGAACCTACGGTTGAAAATCTTGACCTGTACCTATTTATTTTTTAAACGAATTGACTTAAAATTTACCCATTAATCCGTTTAATATAAACGGGTCGGGTTCAGGTTATCCGGTTACCTGTTTACGCGCTGTATATTTTGACCAAAATATGATTACCGAGCATTATAAATCAATTTTTTGATTTTAATATAGCATCGTAATGCAACCATTGTCTATGATTAATAAGAATCACAATTAGAAAATAAATATCAACTTGATTAAGCTCCATTTTCACAATTTCTCCCAAAAAGTACATCAAAATTAGGTAACCTGATCAACTTATTTAATCCATTTAATTAAACGGATTAAATAGGTATTTTTTCGTGTCAAAATTCACAACATGAACCTAATCTGATTAATTAAACGATTAAATATGTCAACCCATTTAATTAAACGGATTGAAAATCTTTACTCAAACTCACTTAATTTTGTATTCGGTTTGAATCGATAATCATATCAGGTTAATATTTTTAAAGTTCTAAATTAAAATAGATTGAAATTAATTAAAATTAGTTAATTAAAAAAGACCAATAAAAAAACAAACCCTTAAAATATACATATTTTTTGTAGTTGTGTCGTAATAAAATTTTTCAAAAAATTCCTACCACTGTATGCCAAGGATATATCCGAAAAATGGATACAGACCTGCCCCCCTCGTTGTAAATATCATATACAGTGTACAATACCAAATCGATACGAATTTGAGGGCTCACTTTCAATTAAAATTTGTTTGTTAATTACAAGCCAGTATCTAATCGGGTATTGTACTTGTTAAAGTGGTTATTATCGACATGCTCTGCCCCATTAATTACTAGTATTCAACAGCTTAATAATAATTTTGTTCACTAACGGCCAATCCGTTTTAGCGATTGGAAAACATTTGGTAACCGAACCGCTGCTGACCACTATTCACTAACCCTAATTATTATAAACCGCTAGTGAACACTAACTAACTGTTACCTTTTTTTATCTCCAATTGCTATTCTCGATCGTAGCTAGGATGTACAAAAGCGATTAACTGGAGTTTCGGTTAACCGAAAATCGGTAAACTGGTTTTTCAGTTTAAGAAAATTTCGAACCGTAACCAAATTAAAAATTTCGGTTAATATTTCGGTTTAATCGAAATTTTCGGTTCGTCCAAAACCCGAACCAAAAAAGTCAGTTAACCAATTTTTTGATTCGATTACCAGTTAACTATTCACAAATAAATAAAAAAGTATACTTTCTTAACTAAACATTTTTTTTATAAAAATTAAATTTTGGTTACCTTTCATAAATAATAAAAAAGAGCACTTTCTTACCTAAATTTTTTTTTTTTGAAAAATTTACCTAATAGTAAGGCCCTTAATGAGTCTTTGCAAAAGGGGGAAAAGTAAGCTGAAGAAAGAGATTGAATTTTCAGAGCTTACTGTAGAAGACACCCACAAAAGAGACTTATCAATTCTCTGAGCTTGTCCAAGTCGTCAATGGTGGATGAAGAGTAAGGTATGAGTGGGATGTAAACTGAAGGTGGAGAAAGGAGCTTGACAAATTATGAACTCATTTTTCTGAAAGATCGAAAGGGAGTGAAGGGCTTGAGGCAGTGGAGCACTGTGCATATTGTGTTGGTGAAGAGCTGTGGATGACTTATTGTCTGCACTGAACACAAGTTAGTGAGTTAATCAGTTATGTAACTTGTGTGTGTTAGTTTATAATTGCAATTAGGAATGCCGAAATTGGGGGGGTTCTGTTGCTGTGCATTTGAAAAGGGTTTAGAATTTGGGTGATGAGGTTGGGGAGGTGGGGTTTATGTACATTTGGGTAGTTAGGGCTTGGACTAAATTGATGTATGCAATTGTCGTGCTCTTGGTGCTGAATGTATGATGCTTTGTAGTGGTTATCCCGAATTTGTGTATTGAATAACTCGGGATAAGAATTACAGTACGCCTAGTTTACTTAGGCAGTTGATGTGAAATAGTTTAACCCCGTAAATGCACATTGAATATTCCAGAAAGTTAGAGTGGTGAACCCAGAAATACGTATTGAGTAACCCGGGTTAACTGCTGTAGAAGTTGTGCATGAACATGTTTGGAGTGCTGGCCTGCAGTAATAGATGTGTAGAATGCTTGTAATTGAAGTGGGCAGGTGTAGTTAAGTGGATTAGGGTGTGTATCTTCATTTACATTAGTGAATCGTAATTGCGTACTGAATAACGGATGACATACTAGTGGATAACACGGGTATCGGTTATGACTAACCTGGGTTACCTGTAGGGCGGGGCACAATGGATAAGGAACTGTTGATGGGACATATGTAGGGAAGACAGTCTCATGTGCTGGGTTGAATGGAAACTTGAGTTTGATAATTTGTTAGAACCCAAGTTAGCGGTGTATATGAAGTTGTGATGAGATATTTGGGGGTGTGAATGTGGCATATATCTTGTGTCTGGAGCTGTTGCTGCCAAGTGTACGTGTGTTTGCAAGTGATCGTTAGTGTACAGCACAATAGAAGGTGAAAATGCCATTGGAAGAGGTGGTCATGGCAGGGAGATGACGTTATATGTATGCTGGGGGGTTGTTAGAGGAAGGTCCGGGGGGAAAGTTATGTTACGAGGGAGGAGAAAAGACTGTATATGGGTGAAGGAGAACATGGGTGTGCTTGAGTTGTTGCGATTAGTGGATGAGGCAATGGGGGATGGTGTACGGGGTCGGCGAATGTGGTATAGTTTGAAGTGTAATCGATTTGAGTTGTTACCATAGGGACGAGATGGTGATGTTAAGAAGTTGATGAAGGGAAACGATGAGTACGCTTACCTGTATGTGGCAGGGAGTGAGGGTCCGTGTGTGAAATGTGTGCATGAAAATGAAGCGTGTAAAGGACAGTGGAGAGTAACATTATTTAAAAAATTTTAGTCATGTTATTCATTTCTCTTGTCATAAATAAACTCATTTTTTTCTACTAAAAAATTGTTAAATTTTATTATATGACTTTAGATAAAAATATCTTATTTTAAATAATCATAATGTCAAAATGTACTATAAAACTCAAATCCCAAATCACAACGCATACGAGCAAACCCCCAAATCCAATACCTCACCGATAGACCCCAATCCTAAACCCTAAACTATGATTCTAAATAGCAAATATTTAGACATCCTAATTGACTATTTAATTTTTAAATAATTATAATGTCAAAATGCACTCTAATCCTGGGATATTGAGGTTATTTTGTTGGACTAATGAGAAACTTCAATGTACCTTCCTTCCTATTTATCAATAACCGCGGTTATTGACCTCAATTTTTTGGAATATTGACAGCTACCCTGGATTTGGCGAATGGATAACCAGTGTTAATGAGCAGGTTACGTCGGGATATAAATATGGGTGACGGACTGCAGTCATCATAAAAGCAAATGAGTATTGGGGTTTCCTGTTCCCACGTCACCCATACCGTATGTGACAAATACATCCGACATGAGCACTTTCTGAGGTGTACTTAGTGAGGAATTTTTGTTTATGCAATCCAAGCCACTTCGTAGGGCCTTGCAATGTAGTGTAGTTTCCCGTGTTTCTTATATAAATTATCTTGTTAGTGACATTGGGGGTTGGAGAAATTATCACCTGTTTAAAGTTGGTGACTACGTGTTCTGGGGGTTGACTTGGATAACATATCTTGAACTAGCCGTATGGAGATCCCGATTAGTTAGCTGTGTATCTCGGGATATCAACATGGGGAACCCTGTAATGATGTGAACACTACGTTTATAACCTGCCTTAAACGTACAATATACCGTGCTACGTAAATAGAACGGAAGGTGGGGCAATAATTAGTAGGCAGACATCCCTGCATTGTCCATTGCCCAATGTAGAACAATAGCCGTGAAATAGGCTATGTTATAGTGCTTATGTCGGTGCAGTACACTTCAGAGTACTGGGTAGGAATACTGAATTGGTGCATGTCAATCCATAACTCGGGTTAGTGTCCTTTGTTTGTTGGGATATTGATTTGATGCACCTCAATGATCCTGTTATTATTAATCCAACAATCCGGATTAGTCTCCGTTATTATCTGGGTTACTGACATGTTAGACGTATGTGGTGCATAGGTAGATATATCCACATCCTGGGTTGCTGACCTTTATTATGTGGGATGCTGATGTGGTCCACGATAATTATCCCGTTATTGTGACATCCACATCCTGGGTTAGTGACGTTTATTAAGTGGGATACTGACATGTTGCAGTATCCCACTGGTGAAATGGCTGCACACCCGGGGTTAGTGACTGTGATTGGTTGACCTCTTTTTGGGTTGCTGCCTATATTGCACCTCTATCATACTGGCTAGGAAATGTTTCGCGATATTTATTTGTTATACCGAAATGCTCTTCAATCAAGATTAGCCCTCACAATAGTTGCACACATACAGAGCAACAGCTTATAATGGCCCTCTGGTCTTCCATTTGCTAGCAACCGCACATACTCATGGGCCCTCCAACACTACACCTGTCCACATCAATTACAAGCATTCGACACATCCATTTGTAGAGACCATCACTCCAAGTATGTTTATCCACACCTTCTTAAGCGGTTAACCCGGGTTAGTCTATATGTATTACCAGGTTAACCACTCTTACTTACTGGCTTATTCATTATGTATTTACGAGTTGAACCACTTTTCCCATGAATAACCGTTACTACCCCGATTGTTATTGTTATCTCGGGTTATTCAACAGACATATCTGGCATAACCAGCACACAGGAGCACATGCCTACCAAACAAGTACTGTCTGATCACATGCATCACATATTCAGAACCACAAACACACAACAATTACATACATTAATTTAATCCAAGCCCTAACTACCCACAGGTATACTACCCACATCTCCCCAACCTCAACACCCAACCCCTGACCCAGTAAGCAACAGTACCCTCTCCCCCAAATCTCCATCTCCCCTAATTCGAAGTTGAAATTGACACACACGTTAACACAACTAATTAACTCACTTACATGTGTACAATGCAAATACGAAGTCTTCCACAGGTCACCACCCACACAGCATGCACAGTGTTCAATGCCCTCAACCCTTCACTCTCTTTCGATCCTTGACAAAAATGGCATCTTTCATATACCAACACAAGCTTCCTTCCTCACCTTCTGTTTACAGCCCACCCACACCTACTTTTTCCTCCGCCATTATCGAGTTGTATAAGCTCCAAATATGGGTGAGTCTCCTTTGTGGGATTCTTCTTTCGCAAGCTATCAAACCCCAGCTCTTTCTTCACCTGACTTCTCTCCCCATTTTGCAAGAGTTCATTAAGGGCACTTAAGTCTTTATAGGCAGACAAGTGATGACAGTCTCAAAAGTTGTTCCAGACAAAAATAACACCTTTAAGTAAGAGAAGTCACAAACTGAAAAGTGTTAATTGAAACAATGCTATTAGGTAAATTTTCCTTTATTTTTTACATATAAATTTTTTGAAAAAAAATTAATTTCGCTTCTGTTAACCACTGGTTAATTGAATTTTCAAACCGTCCGAACCATAAACGAATCAAAAATCAAAATTCTTTTTCTATTTGGTTAACTGGATGAATTTTTTTTGAAAAATTGTATGGTTAATCGATTTTTCGGTTCGGTTTTTTCAGCTCGATTTTCGGCTTCAATTTTTTTGCATCCCCTAATCATAACCAATACTAAACATCGATAAACACTAGTAAACATAGGTAATCACTACCCATGATGGTAAACCACTCTTGACAGCTAATCGCTGAATCTAAACATTAAAACTAGTCCAAAATATTGTGCAACAACATGATACAACAACTAACCTACTATTAAAGTTAAAAGGATGAACACGAAGTGCTTTAGATTCAGCGTATCAAGAAAATGCTATTGTCTATACAATTATAGTAAAGCACTACGCACCCTCCTATTCTTCTTCTGTGTTTCATGATTTCTACCACGCTTATGTAGTTTTGTGGCAAGTCCTCTATCTTACACTCATTTCCACGAATACATACTTCAACCAAAAAAATAAAAAGAAAAAGAAAAAAAAAGGATGCGCTTATTCAGTTAGATTATGTCAATGTTAGTTGCAATTTATGAGGTTAATAGAGATTATGATAATGTCAAAATTGTATAAGCTGCAATCTTTTCTTCAAAATTTGCATCGCATACAATGGAGGGCTGGCTATTCACGATTGTCCAAGACATTGTGCATGATTTGTAAGAACGGTCGTCATCTGAGAGGGAAGCGTCAGATCAAAAAAATAAAAACAAAAATTATGTACGTAATGATATTTCACTGTTAAACTTTTTAATATTTGATGGTATCAAATAAAATTTTAAAATTAGGAGTATTGACATTAAAAATGTTAGAAATTCTTATATAAATTTTGATTTTTTTTTTAATAATCAATAGGTCCACGAGATACTATTGTCAATTATTGAAATCCACCCTAATGCAATGAAAGATTTCAGCCGGGTTCGACTTCGAGGATGTCAAGATGCTGCTGCACACACAGTAGTGAAACGGAATATACACGTTTGTGATGGTTCTGCTCCCTGGATTGATGATTACCCGTTCATGCACCAAGTGATTCTCAATCTTAGGGCCTGATTCTTTGATATGTAAATTAGAGTGGGTAAAAAGATGAAGTAGATTGAAATAGGTTGATATAGGTTGAATTAGGTTAAAGTGGGTCGAATTTTTTTATGTGATAAATTAAACTTGATTAAAATAGTAAAAGTGGGTGGAAATAAGTTGAACTAAGTTGAAGTGGATTGAGATTGGTATTTTAAAATCCACCTACACCAAGAACAGGCCCTTGGACATTAAAAGCAGTGAGATTCGTAATCAGATGGTATCCATTTAGTCTCATAGCTGGGTGGTATATTTGATCTTTATTGGTTTCAAAGGCATCCGCCAATAATAATAAACATTAAAATTTACTATGAAAGTTCTTAAGTTTTGAAATGCATACCAAAAATATTTAACTAATATCTATAAAATATTTTTAAAAATGAGTACTATTATTCAAGAGTGTGGGATTAACCTTAATACCTACCAGCTTTATGCAATATATTAGGTTCTTCAAGCAGACAAGAACATACGCTCTCGTATATCGTACATGTTTTTTTCCTGATGTATATTTGTCGTCCTCCCTCTCCTCTCTCTCTCTCTCTATTAAAACAAAACACTGCAAACTTAATATTTGGCATACAGCAAGCTCTCACATCTTTGGTATTAATTTTTCTAACCTAAATTCAAGCCTATTAAAAACAAAATATTTTTAATTTCTATTTTTACCTTTTCAATTGTTTTGGGGAAAAATATGCATATTAAAAGATATATATCTAAAGCTCATTGTTTGAATTTGTCCAAGCTCCAGTTGTTTTACAAAATTTCAAATAGCTGAGACCCAAGTTATCAGTCCCAATCAAACTTGAATTTTAATTTACATGTGATTAATTGTTCAAATTTTAAATTCGAGACAGAAATCTTATGACAACATTCGATTTTTTGTGAGTTGCACAAATTCAGATAATCACATCCGACGGATTTTTTGTGAGAGCGCTAAATGTAACTAGGGTTAGCAATGGATTAGGTTCTGATCGGGTGAACTATCATACGTATATATCACCCACTTTCATCCGTGTCATCCCACACATTAAGTATTTGCGAAAATTCGATCTAATCCATCCATTCACCATCCGCAAACGAAAACGGTTGAATCGAGTTGCAAATAGACTTGGCAAAACTGACCCGAAATTCGAATTGATCCGAACTGAACCATATTTGATCCGAAATTTTCTACAAAGTTAGTTATTTTTGCATGACAAACCTATTGGATAAAAAAATCAGTTGATCAGAAATCGACCCGAACCCAAGTTCACCTGTCACATCGAATCGATCCGAAATGTCACTTAACCCGAAACATGAACTGACTCAAAATTTAATCCAACTCGTACCCGAAGACCCATTTGACAGGTCTAGTTATAAACGAGTGATGAAAACTTATTTATAGTATGTTAGTAAATTCATAAGATAAAATAAGATTTGTCTTCTGAAAAGTTTAAAAAAAGATATTTTAGGCATAAGAAATGAATATATATCATATTTATCATATTAATTTTGACGAAAATTATAAAATTAACGATATAATCGTCCAAAAAAATGGCTAGAATTTAAAGAACAAAAATAAAAAGTGAACTAATTGTAAATAGAAAATAACAAAGTGGGTGATTAAACGGGTGGTAGATGGAATGGTGAATTGGATAGAACTAGAGTTGGGAAAAGCTGACGCGACACGATTACCGATCCGAACCCGACACGAAGTTAAGTGAATTTGGGTATAAATTTTCGACCCGTTTAATTAAATGGGTTGACACGTTCAACCCGTTTAATTAAAAGGGTTAGATTCAGGTCGAAATTCTTGACACGAAAAAGTACCTATTTAACACGGTTAATTAAATGAGTTAAATAAGTCAACTCATTTTTTCATTTTTTATTTATCAATTTACTTTTAATTAGATAATTAAGAATATAAAAATTTTTAGAAATTATGAACTATGATGAATTTGGGGAATTTCAAAGAGTAATTATCTAATGTGATATGCAAACTTAATTTTTAACACTGTAATTACGTATTAGTTGAAAATATTAAATGCGTAAATAGTCAATTAAGTGACTAAATTTGACCTGTTTATTTTAAACGGGTTAAGCGGGTCAACCCGTTTAAAAATTAAATTGGTACAGGTCAAGATTTTTAAACCGTTTAATAAATAGGTTAGGTTCAGGTTGAGGGATTCTTAACCCGTTTAAGTTCATCACGAGCACGAATCCGATACGATACGACTTATTACCCAACTCTAGATAGAATATTATCTAAATTCAATCTAATCCAATCAGTCAAACTATTATCTATCATTCATATATTTTAAATTTTCACATATTTGTTCAGATCGAATGAAATGCATACATTTATTAAACATGAGTGAAATCCCCCCCGATGTGTTATATTTTTACATTAATTGAATTTTTAATAAAGGGTCATATTTTATATATAAATTTAAATAAGATTCTAAAGTAATTGTAATGTAATGGTAGGAGTTAGCGTCTGGTACCGTACATGTAAAGAGTAAACGCCTAAGTGGAATGGCAGAGGCACTTGGCTCGAAGATTACACGCCTAATTAAATGACGTCATTTTTCATGTCCTGATTTCCGTCCCATCAATCACAATCACTTGATTTCTCTGTGACCTTCTGGACTTCCTCTCCTTTCGTCTTCAGTCTTCGCCTTCCGTCCGCTTTGGCGGTTCAACTTCAAATCACACCTCCAAATTTCTAACCCTCATGAGTGCCTTCTCTTCAGTAATCACTTGATTCTGGCTCTTGGGATTATTACATTTACTGGTAATCACTCATTTTCTTTGATTTATTATCATTGTCGCTTTGCCATTTCATGTTTTCTTCTGTTGCACCACTCTTAGTTTTGTCGTTTTTAGGGTTTCATTTGTGTATTTGAATGCATCACATCTCTGTCGTTTTGGGTATGCTAATTCTTCATGGATCCGTGAAACCCTTTACCTCGTCAAATTGGTCTTCAGTTATCAGTTTAAAGTAAAAAGAAAGAGTATTTTCCTTGATTTCTATCTGCAGAACTTGCGATGAAGAAAATGAAGGTAAAAGTGTGAAAAAAGACGCTTTTTTGGGTCATTGTGCTTGTGATGTAATGCTTTCATCTGAGAATGTTTTCTTTTCAAGTTATCTGGTGTCACATTGATTGTGTGCCTTTGAAAATGGTGGTCATAGAAACATGTTAAATCTAAGTATGGATGTCATGTAAAGCGGTGAACTGTTCTTGTTGTAAAACCTTGTATACTTAGCCTTAACTTAACTGTGCTAGGTGAATTGCCAACTTGTGGACTTTGTGGTGGTTGTAGTAGTAGAGTGATGCTATATATGCACCAAATGTTCCAGATAGAGGTTCCCATTTCTGTCAAGGAGAATTATCATTGCTACTTCAAAACAATTATTTCATAATTAAATATGTTGAATTTCTTGTTTAGGACCTGGTTCGTCGAACAGGTCTAGCTATACCGGGATATAAAAATTGGCGGACCAAGATATATAAAATATTCATGAAAGGGTTGTCCTATACTAACATATGTTAGTAGTTTTAGCCATTTTTAGTTAAACTAATAATAATATGTGAAAGTTGTATGGGAGTTGGTTTTGAATGTGGGCCTAGATGTGGCGCTGATTGCCATGCCCTTCAGCAATTTCTTAGTTTTGTTGCGATGCTTGAATTAGTAAGGACTTATTCCACTGAAGTTTTGGCCAATATGGTTTCCATATCAATATGTTTATATAATTATGAAACCCTACAACGTTACATGCCAGATCATTGCGTCCATTCTGTCATTCACTGTGTGGGAACCCCACTTGCATGGATTTTGGGTTGGGCTTTATTTCCATGAGGCCATTGAGACTCATTGAACATCGCACCTTTTAAAGGGCCATTAATACTAAGGGAAGAAAAAAAATTAAGTAGATATGGAAAACAATGTTGAAAAGCATGTAAAAAACTTTTAATCAAGGCTTAACTACAACACCACCACCTCCCAGTGTGGGTCCCTTTTTTAAGGAGATCTAGATGTAGACAATTTTATTTATACAGACATCTCTACCCATGGAGAGGCTGAATCCAACATACTTAATTAAGGCTCAACTAAATTTGCAAAACAAAATGGTCTTTCACCTAGAATGTGTTGAACCTTGTATTGGTAATCAATATTTGCTTATTGGGTGCTGTGGGGTCTCTGTCGTATCTAAAAGTAAGAAACTGCAATCTTTATCTGGATTTCATTCTTATATTTGCGTACACTGTGAAATAATAGTACTAGTGCACTTTATATTTATATATACTAGAATTTTTTGTTTCTGTGACTCTAAATTATTTATGTTCATCCTAGATGAGTTACTGCATTAATTCTGGTCTTCTCTATGTTGCCATTTAATAAATAATAGATCAATCACTATCCCCTCATTTGAATATCATTTCCAAGGAAGGAGCTAGAGATTCTTAACCTCTCACTGCAAATACTTCTCTTAGCATTTTAAGTAAATCAAGGGATTCTTCTATCTTGATTGCATGCTTGTGTATGGGGCTAATAGAGATTACCCATAGCAGTATCTTTTTATTGTTGAAAGCATGGCTTATGGTTCCTGAATATGTCCTTTTAGGGATATTTGTTCCGACAATGGACAGTCACAAAAAGCAGAAATTACATCAAGAGAAAGACATTCTCAGCAGTTTGCCAGACTGTGTACTGACACACATCCTCTTTTTCCTTCCTACGAAAGATGCAGTGAGCACCTGTATTTTATCTTCTAGATGGAGAGACCTCTGGGCTGGTCTCCCCAATATTGATCTTGATGACAGACTTGTGTACTTTCGTGATATGGACTTTGTGCACTCCTACGAATATGTTCCATTCATGGACTTTGTTGACAGGATTCTTTTTCGTCATGGGTTATCAAACATGACTAGATTTCGGCTCTCTTGTGTAGTATGTTTTTGCCCATCTCGTATCAGCACATGGATTTCTTTTGCTATCAGGCAGAACTTGCAAGAGCTTGATCTGCACTTGGATTTGGAGATACCATTTGTTCTTCCTCAGTGTGTCTTTAGCTGCACCTCTTTAAGGGTCTTGAAAATTGATATGGAATGTGCTCTCGTGGTTCCACAAATGGTGTCTTTACCAAATCTGAAGACCTTGTATCTTGTTCTGGTTGAATTTTCTGATGAAGAGTCAGCCAATAAGCTGTTTGGTAGTTGTCCTATTCTTGAAGAATTGTACTTGTTGGATTGTGAGTGGAGAGTGGAAACTGTTACAATTTCAACTCCCAAACTAAGGACGTTGAGGATTGATGACCACTATTGCTGCGGGTTATTACATGAATCAAGTGATTGCATAATTGAGGTGCAAGCACCAAATCTTATATCTTTTAAGTACAATGGCAATCTTTCAAATGAGATTTTTCTGAAGAAGTCGCCATTGCTTGCTACGGCATCCATCGTGGTGTATATTGAACCTGCAGAGAGGATATTCGATATGTCACCGCGGGTGGCTGAGCTGATTAATGGGCTGCAGAATGTTGAGATTCTCATGATGTCAAATGATGCCATTCAGGTTTGTAATTTTGCCTCATTTATACATTCTTAACATTAATTACTGAGTATACATTCTTAACATTAATTACTGAGTTCTCATTTCATTCCTTTTGTGTTGCGGTGGGCAGTCTCTTCTTTTGGCAGAAAAGTTCTTTGCTTGGCATCCTGTATTCCAAAAGTTGACCTACATGGAGGTGTTTATGGAGAATGACAATGACTGTTTAGAGGCCATGTTGGAGTTACTCCGAATCTTGCCACACCTGGAAGTTTTAGCTCTTCCTATGGTAAGATCTAAATCTTACACACAACAAAATAGATTGTTGGGTTCAGATCAATTTTTCATCTGTCAGTTTGTGGGATATATGGCTTTGGGTCATTTTACTTCAATTTTGGCATATCAAGAAAATGCTATGCTGGTTGGTCAGTGAGATTTCACATCAGGTTGGATCCATTTGGGTTGAGTTGCAAATTGGGTTGTCTTATTTTTGGTTTGGTTTGGGCTGAGCACGTCTTTTATGGGATGACAAGTAGAAGACCATTAAGCTTTCCATCTTGATATTTTATTAACCTGGGTAGAATGGGTATCATAATGTTCAAGCTATTGGCCCACCAACACCCTACCTCTTTGAAAGGAGGCGGTGGCTAAGATGATTTTTACTTTAGTCCTGAGGTTGGAATAAGAACCTCATGAAAACAGTTGTTTTCTTTTGTTTGTTTGGAACATATTTGCTGGGTATATGTGATACTTGTAGGTCTACTAAATCTTATGAATATTGTATATCAGTTTTTGAGCAGCATCTTTTTGTTTTTGGAGTTAATATATGCTGTGCCATCTAGGGACTGGACCCTTATATGGATCTCTATCTGGTAGCATCTTTGCTCTTGGAGCTATTAAATGCTATGCTATTTAGGGACTGGTCCTGATATGCATGTGTCAAGATGTTTGCATTCTGATGTTTAAAGGGCAATCACACCGTTCTTTGATTGTAAAAGGAGCGTCAAATTTTAGATGCTCTTTTACAGGTGTTTTTTGGGATTACGTGTGCAGTGTTGAACTCAGCTTCTTTGAGAAAAATTAAGGGGGGAAACACATAGGCATTGCCTGATGTTTTTTGTGAGGTTAAGCGCCTATATTGGGGTGTTGAGCGTCTGAAAAAGAACTAGGGGTGGGACAGTGTTGGAGTAGAATAGCTCTGACACCTAGTATAGAATGAATGTATGGTCCCAACGATTACCTTAGCGGGGCAGTCTCGATCCTTTGTTTGACTTTATACCATTGTTAACCAGCATGGGCAAGTATAGCATGTGGGTGGTGATTTTGAGTGTGTGGGTGGTGATTTTGGATGGTCAAGAGTGCTGAACTGCTGTGCTGGTTGCTGAGGTAATTGGAGTAGTACAAAAATCAGAATGTGGTTGTCTTTGTTACATTTGAATGTTGCCTAGGCAAGTCATTTCTGTCACTCTTGGGGATCAACAGCTACCACGATAATATGATATGACTTGATGAAATTTAGGGTTGGCTTTGGTTCATATCGAGTCATTTGGGTTGATAGAATTTGGGGTCATTTTAGGTTGTAGCCCAATGAGAGTGTGTTCAAAACACCAGCAAAATCCAATATGGTCAAGTCATGTCAAGTTGGTCCTCCCTTGAACTTTGTTTCTAGTTTTTGAGTAAGAAAATTGGTTACATACCTGTTTACCAGGTGTCTCTGTGCTTTTGTTGAGGGAAAACCTCGGATGCCTACGACTAAACTGCTCTTGTGCTTTTTGCAGGGAAGAAGGTACAAAGAACATGGCCATACAACTTCGAGCTGATGTTTGATGTGCTCAATTCTCATTTTCTTCTTTTGATCTGTCTTGGGTGAATCGTCTCCGTAAAATTGTTCATTTTGGGGACTACCTTTTGCAAGAAGAATCATGTCGAACAGAAAAGCTACGGTCAGAAATTGGAACATTTTGTCGCTTCTACCCTGTTGGGTTGCCTGGAAATGCAGCAGGTGCGCTTTAATTGGGAACATATTACTGGCAACTAGGGAGTTGGGCCGCCGGGGGAGGGGGGGTGGTTCTCTTTGGATTGTGTTCAACTTGGAGGGCTCGGTTCAAGTGTATCTTTTGATTGTAAAAGACGTTCCTTGTTGTAACTATACCTAATGTGTAATGCTTTGAGTCAGAATATCACAGGATAGAAGTGATGAAAATCACAAGTGATTTGGTCATTTTGTATTAAAGATTTGATTCATTACTTGTTTAGTCACCCTCCAACATGGGCTTGCATATATTTTGTTTCCTTGTTCCTGTTAGACCTACGAAATCACGGGAAGAAGCCAAGGAGAAGAGAAAAGGATATTACAGTTTTGATTTTATCGTAGTAAATTGGACTATTAGTGGTGAAATCATGAATAGTTAAAAAAATGGCCATAAAATTTTATAATGGTTTGAGTAAAAGAGCAGTAAGATCACAGGTCAGTTTAGATTTAGAAGATTTGAATCTCCTTAAGGGGAGGAAGGATGCATCAATTATGCTCTCAGAGTAGGTGCAGCGGGACTCCGGCGAGCCAAAAATCAACTTAAGCGAGTGAGCATCCGGCTCACTGTGGGCCCGGCTCGTCTCGCTGTGCGCTCGGCTCGTACATGGGGAGTAGCGGCTTACTCCTTTTTTGGGACCTA